>CM052246.1:2319098-2869204 GCA_028455795.1 Lasioglossum marginatum
TTCAATTTTAATTTACAAACGCTCCGAACTTTCGTTCGAACCCAATACTTAAATATTGATTACTAACGATTCAAATTTTATTTCATCTAAAAAGAAACGCATAACATTCATATCTGTTTTGATTGTAATTATACAATCCTATTGCTTCCTACACTTAAAAATAAGGAACAGGCAGTTTCATAGAATATTACGAGACTACGTTAAACATTAGGGTTTAGGTTTTCTCAAGTTTATATTTTCCGAAATTTCAAGGTGTATATTTATAACTCCTCCGAAGGTTACTTGAAGATCAATATATATTGTACATATATTGCTGAATTCATTCATTTATTAGCTGTGACATTATGACAATCAAAATACAGCATCCTAAAAAAAACAACGCTGATCTTGAAATTTCGGGAAATATAACCTAGAGGAAAAAGTCTTTTCTATTAAAATAATTCAAATAACGCAAATATTGTAGGTAAAAATCTTAGGTGACGTAGATGACGTTTTAGGGACGATTGTTTGGAGGTCGACGTGTTAAACAATTGCATTCTCTAACAAGCCAAGTACAGCAGTTAACATTAGTCTAAACAGAGCCTATTTCATCCTCGATCACAGTTAAAAAATTCCGACACAAGCAGAACTTTCCAGCCCGGCCCCGTCTATCAAACGAAATGAGATTCGCGCAGCTTTTCGCAATACCGAAGCTGTAATTCTTGATTCTCGTCCGCGTCCCCGATGATTCGCGTCCACCTCCGTGTCCCTTGTTCTCTGTTCTATTCTTTAATTACATTCTCTGCTTATCCAATTCCATTTCCCGACGACCCGACAAATGTATTCCTTGGCATTGAGCCTCTCGTCGAATCGAAGCACCGCTGGAAATTCATTAAATCCCGAATTGATGAGCGCGGCCGGATCAAAAACGCCTCCGACGGGATTTGAGCAGAGTTCTCGTAGGATCGCGGGGAAACCAAAGAAATCCCGATAAGAAGAGCGAAATTACCGTGCAGAAATTGCATCTCGTCGCCTGGAAATTGGCCGCAACACCGGTACAGCGGGAGCGGTCCTTTGGGGAAAGAACTTTCTCTCTTTCTTACTTGCAAATTTATTAAAAACGAGTGTATTTATGAAATTCATTTGTCGGGGTCTAAGAGACCCCACCTTACGATTTATGTGTTATTAGACCTTACCTTGCGAGGGTTAAAATTGTAATGTAAAAGAAAATTTCTATGCTTTCTTTTGGTACAGTACAATTATTGAAAATCCTATTAATAGGCTTCCGGTAGGTAAAGTGTTAATTGGGGAAAGTACTATGCTCATTATTAGCCGATTCCCGTTATAACGCGTCGAGTGAAGGAAAAAGAGAGATAGAGAGCTTGGCGTGCGCATTCATAAGAGTTTGAATTTCGTTTCGCGCGGATCGCGCTGGGACGTGTCGAATGCCTGGTGCGGATTAAATTATGAGACGGAGGTCTACACCCGAGCGCAACTTCGGAACTGATTTAATTGAACGTCGCTGCCAGATTACACGATTATTCCGTAAGGAATAAACTTCGGTTAAATGGATTTACGGGGGTCGATGAGTTTCATAGCACGGCTCGTTACACCGTGTCGCCTCGCCACGCCCCGGCCCGGCTCGTCTCGACCCGTTCTTTCTCCCCCCCTCTCTCTCTCTCTTTCGCAGAGCCAATACTCTCAGCGAGTGAAAATATCGCGCGCGTTAATTAATTACGTACCACCTGTGTCTGGCGTGTTTCCCGACCCGCTTCCTTCAGCTCGGCTCAGCTCGGCTTGAAGTGGAGCGGGTACCTACTCTCTAGCGTTTGCGAATCACCACGCCGCGCTACGCCATGCCACGCCACGCCACGCCACGCCACAACACGCCGCCGGCGAACAATATAAATTTTCATTCATAAAAACGGTCGACTGACCTCGCGAATACAACACGCTTTTATCAGCCGTAATCTCGTAGTGCATTCGCCTGGCAAGTGGAACGATTACGTAATCGCTTGGCGCAGCTGAATGGACGTGGCCGTCGCAGCAGAACGATTGTTACGTTGAACCGTAGGCCGGGCTTTGCGTTAATCTTTTCCTGATCGCGACTCTGACTACCATGGTCTTCTTCTTCTTCTTCCGATATGCTGGTTTCGTTGTTCAGGAATCCTGGTACTGTGATCCAGTCAGAGACAAGAAGATAGGACGCTCTAAGTTTTGTGTGCTTCCATATGACATCAGGAAAAAATGTACGCTTTAGTAAATTAATTATATTGTACATTTACGTAGCTGTAAATATCTGTACCTTATGATGTGTTATCTGAGGTGAAATAAACATTTTAATAGGAATTGTAAATTTAACTCTCTTAGATGCACTTAAGGAGTGTGATACATTGGTATCCTATACGTATATTTTTAATTTCATTGAAACGCAAACCCTTAGATATATCTCAATTTAAACTTAAATGGACTTAGGCCACTTTCAAAATAAACGGCTCAAACTTCTTTGATTTTTTTCTGTTGCATTTTGGTCTCCCTACTTTCAAAAATCGAAGTTAACAAACAGTGCAATCTGCGAACGTATTGCAACCACCAATAAGATATTCAGCGTGTGTCACATGCGATCGAAAATTGCATCCTATACCTAGAACCAGAAAGACCACCAGTTACTTGTCGTTCAGCAATTACTTCTTGGAAAAAGATTCACCGCGGAGACGAGAAGTCGGCGAAAAGCGCGTGGGATTTGCAAGACCCTTGAAGTTCTAGGACTTTGATGTTCTCGTCAGAGATTCGTCGTCGACCATGATGGGAATAATCGCTGTTCCGTAAAAAAATCTTGGAGATGCAGATGGTAATGGCGACGGTGGAATAGATGAGAAAATAATTGGCAGCGAGGAAACATGGTAGACGGTGCACATCGCGATCCTGTCAACAAGTTATGGATAAATGTGACGTGTTTCCAAGAAAGTCGTCAGGATGCCGTTCCTCGCGTCGAGATCGATTAATTCATACTGTTGACCTTGTTCCACTTATAAATGTATATCTCTCGTTCGAATTTTCGAAAAGTTTATTTTCCCCGGTTAACATCTCCGTATGGTATAATCTCTTAAATGAACCTCCTTGATATGTGTAGTGCCTTTGCAATATTATTTTTTGCTTCGCGATATAAATAAGACAAGGAATTTTATCATATCCTTCGTAGTCTGGTCTTGCCTTCGTGCCATCGTCATTTTTGCTTTTATCTGTATGTTCTCGACAAACATGCATTTGAAAAAGCGAAATGTTATTTCTGTAATGATACGGCAGGTTTTATAATTAATTAGATTGTTTAAGCTCGTAAGCTTGTATCCTGGGAGGACGTTATTTTATGCTATCTTGTCGAATAGACTCTATAAATGAAGTTATAATTATCGATACATTAATATTTCTGCAGCTATCTTTATTTTTGTTGATATCAAGGATCATGCAAGTTTATTTACGCGAAGTCTATTCCAAAACTGTCTGAGAATATTTATTAATCATTTTTTCACGGTGAAATTGATTGCTGGCATGGATATACGAATTTTTATTTAAATTGGTCGCTGTACGAATAGTTCCCATAACGACTGCATAGTTACAAATCGAAAAATTATTTAAATCCACGATATCTGCCCGTTGTAAATCATAAAATACTTTTTTATGAAAATCTCACAGTCTAAAGTCGGGTGGCGGTGATAGTGCAAAATATTTATACATATAGGCATACACAAGTGGTTGTAAATTATCTTTATCATTAGTGGATCTGAATTATCAAATACGACATTGATTATCATTAATAGTCGGATTCGATGCATTCATAATAAAATAGTAAAATAGTAAAAACATTTGAAGAATTTAAAATTACCATTGTGTTATTGTCATATAATTTAAATGATTATGAAAACAAATCTAGCTTCTGCATCCTGCAATGAATGCAGACAATTTTGCATCTAAATCTACCAGTCGAGTCATTAAGTTCCATTTCGAGATGTACGCACCCAACACGACCAGCAGGTTTCGAGAGATCATGGAAACTGTTCAAGTAACGTTTTCGAATGGAACGTTCCCTGTTGGACCAGTTTCAGCGCAGATTATTGTAATTGGGAAACATCGTGGCTGGCTTGGTTTCTTTACGGCGAGAGGATGCCCGACGTCTTTGATGTTCACGCTCATGTGAACGTAAATAGCAGCTGTGAATGGTACACGGATGTATTTAACGAGAAACAGTGCCACGTACCAGGCATCGGGAAATTATTGCTCATGGTAATAAACAGTCAGAAAAACGAAACGTTCGCGATACCTTATTAAAGACTACAATGTGCCCGAGCTACCCCAGCCGTGATACCGAACGTAATTATTGTCCGCTGCCGCACGTTGCATATTAACTGTATATAATACTGCATAATAATACTGCTCCGCGGAGTTCGCGCTACTTCGTTTTACGCGGATACACGTACACTGTCGATCAAAAGTATGTGGACACTTACCATGTTCATGAAATTTGTGATATACAGTTAGGAGCATAACTGATCACACATACTTTAAATCAGAATAGCTTTTTCATGAACGGACCAAGCGACTTCAATTTCTCTGAAAATTTCATTGCCCTTCTCACGAGTGGGCGATCTCCCTTGTACCCCGTTTTTCTTGATCTGTCTACGGTTGTGCCACCTTTTCACCCTAGGACAAACTCGTTTTCCCCAGTTCAAGTAAAGTGTTAGTGCGCGTATATATTCGCGCCATGACGGACATAATAATAGCGCATACTTTACGGCGGTATGTGCACGGTATCGGCCGGCGGTGCAACACGGCCCGAGTGCCGGCCTGAGACAGGATTCCGTTTAAGTGTTCCGCAAATACTGTTACCACGAATAGCGAGGAAACAATCCGCTCGCTTTCGCGGCTATCCGTTTGATAATGCGTTCCGCGACGGGATTCTATACGACATCGATAGCGCCGTTCCCTATCGGTTTTATATCGGATGTTAACGATCTCCGTCGGTGGGAGGATCACCTCGCCGTTCATTCGAGAACCAGCCGAGGTTTACGATCTATCCGCTATAATTTCGTGGTGTTACACGAACCGCGGGTCCTTCCTTCCTCGCCTCACCTCGCCACCGCACTGACCGTTTGTAGATACGATACCTTCTCCCTTTGATAACGTTTTATGACAGTTGCTGGTATCCTTCGTTGTCGGTATCCTTCAGGGAGCGTTTCTCGTAACGCTGCGATTCGGGATGATAGGGGAGAATAGGGTAATCGCGGTCAGCGGGCAATCATGGTCAGTATTATTATTACAATTACATTATTATTTTTCTCCCGATCATTGCCTAACTACGAAGAAAAAGAAGCTTCATTTGAATATAAATGATTAGTACTAACAAGGAGAGGTCACAGTGATGGGGTTGTCGATTTTAACTAAACTTTCTCTGGCGAATCTAGAGCAAAAATGAGCAGACCCATGTCCGAGTGTTTTTTATAACACTCATTATTTGTAATGATAGTTAACATTTAATTTTATGATTTCCAGAAAAATTCGTACAGGAAAGTATTGGATATAATACTGTATACCATCAAAACAAAATCGCGTAAGTTTACAAATTTTGTTTTATTACTGCGTCAGATTGTTCAAGCTCGGATCGATAATTAATTAATACATGTAATATCAATATCATACGTGAAATATGATATTCCAGTATAAAGTAGAGCGTTTCATCGTGGAAATAAGGCAATATGACAAGACCCTCAAGCGTTTGCGAAATCGTTGGAGCGCGATAGTATCGAGATAATTCGTCTGTTGTCACGTTCCCTTGCTAATCAAATGCGCTATCCACGGTTGCAGCTAATTCTTGTTAAACGGTTGGATCGTTCGTGCAGCCAATTTCATTGAAGAGCCGGAATTAGTTCTGTCGATAATTGAACATTCTTTACCCTCGAACTGCTGATAATTACACCGCTACCTGCAAGTAACTTCTGCCTCTTGGGACATTAAATTGACGAGCTATTGCAGCGTCGTTAATATAGCAACTTTCCATCTTTCATATTGCTCGGCTACTTTAAAGTTCCACATCTGTTTAACTTGCAAGAAAATGTCTACAAAGTCAAAGTCATTATAATATAATAGATTAGGTTTAGAGATTCATTTTATGTAGGCTTAGAATTTTACTAGGATTTTTGGGATGTGAACGAATCAAAGTAGCATCCACAATGATTAATTTTAACTTTCTAGTTTCGTTTCCATTAATTACTTTGATATAAGCACTACGCTACATATAGTATAATAGTAATTATATCGAAGTAATTAATGGAATCGGAACTAGAAAGTTAAAATTGGTCAAAGCGGATGCTAAAAATCCTAGTAAAATTCTAAACCTGAATAAAATGAATTTCTAAACCTAATCAAAGATTTATGTTAGCCACGCGTGGTCGACGTAGCAATTAAAAGAAGGTGCTCTCGAGTCCGATTCCGAATGAAAGGACACTGGCCTCTCCTACAGCTGCTCAACAAGAAAAGGCTCACTCCGTCGGCGCCTTTCGCCCTTGTCCCTTCGTTCCATCGTAAACCGTCCCTTCCGCATGAAATGATTTCACGCGTCGAAACAAAAACCGTACCGGTCAGCTGAAAATGGTGATAAAGACGATGACCTGCATGTCAGCGATATTGCTCACGGTAGATCCATATTATCGTATTTTCTCGACTTCGACTCAAGTGCTTTCTGCCACAACAGTAGCCCAAAGCCTTCTTCTCCCCCTGTGACGTCCTATTGGATGGACAACTCGCGACTATACTTTGTGCCCGAGATCCTTTGTGTGTAGGTGTCCAAGGTCCTCTCTGTGTATGCTCAGCTTTGCGCCTCTGTTAGCTGCCATGCCACGGGGGATGGAAACAAGGTCGGTGGAATTCATTATAGTGCGGAGTGCAGGCGTATGATCGAATTAGTACAGTACGGAAGTATTCGCGATTCGATTATATTCTTGAATTTCACGTATACGAATACTTTCGTGGCAAACGCAATTTCACGTTAGCCTGGCTGGAGCAAGAGAGAGGTGGGGCGATGCCTTTGAACATTTCAAACCAATCTTCAAACTTCACTCAGCACTTTTACGACGCGATCTCTCGCTCTCTACGAGTTCGACAAAGCCACGGAGACGCATTCACGGTCGGCATCGAACATCTCACCGTGTGACGCTTCCGAAGTCGATGAAAGCACCCTCACGTTCCAAATGTGCGAGACCTACGATCGACTCAATACGTTCTATTACCTCTCCGACTTCGGATGCTCGAGCTACCACGTCGCAGATGGATGAGAGGTCGTTTCTGTGGTTGGTCAATCACATATACAACAACGATGTTAACAAACTATTAGAAATAATCTTGAACAAAATAGAAATCTCTTTTCCTGTCCTTTTGTTGTGACATGACTTTAAAGTGACTTTGAACTCCGGAGATGACGCGTCTCGTCTCTTCGTGCATGTGTCACAATGTCACATGACTAATTAGGTACTGCCAAAGTAGAGGGTAACCTGTTCCCCTCAATTCGAGTCAATTCCCTTGATTTGGCGACATCGGGCACAGAGACATGCTTCCGTAGTCCCAATAGTCTTTGACAACACACGCTACGTAGTATGTGTGGCCACTTAGCCAATGTTTCGCTAGAGCCGAAAAGACTCATTCCTTCCAAGTCACTTCTTTTTAGCTCTCAACAATACCTACTGTATCTAACAATTGTCATCAATAACGCTGATCACTCAAAATTCTTGCGACATTCAACACACTAAAATAGAGTAGCCTCAACTCTGAACGACAGGTTCGTTTCTGAACTTGTGACCAGGATTCCTTGATCCATGATCACAGTGAGCCAGGTCACCGTCGCTCAGCGGCTCAGCGACAACCAAACTCGGCTGATTCGCTCCAATCGAGTATTCAATCGGGGATCAAAGTCATCTCCTAAGATACACTTGATTACAAGCGGACCGTCAGCGAATCCCATCAAAGCCATCTTTCCTTTGACCCTGGATCGGAACCATCGAAATCCTGGCATGACCTAATATACATTTAAATTACTCCTGGTCCGTCTCGATATCTGGGTGGCGGTCGATGGCGAGTCCTCCTCGCGATCATCTGGCAATTCCGTTGGACTTGTGCAGGACTCGGGGAGCACCCAGGGTGCATCGATCGAGCAATTTTCTCGTCCATCGGCGCCATTGTCGGCTGGTGAATGTACACGGAGCCACCGGTGGTACCCGCCGACACCTTGTTCGCCAGGGAATAGGAACGGGTATTTCCATTCACCTGGCTCTGCTATTCAGACTTCTGATTCGCGGCGTCTGGCCGGGTCAGCCTCTTGCCACGGAGGTCTGAAGCGCAACGGAGCACCAGGAACATCGAGATCGATATTCCTGTATTCTGTGGCGAAATCGGCTTTCGTTGCCGCCGACGCGAGCTGCTTTAAAGCCGGTTTCCATGACCACCGGCATGAACGAGGCTTTACGTATCATCAGCCACTTCGCCGCATCGTTTTCCGCTTCTCGCTCTTCCTCTTTCTCCCTCTCTCACTCTTCCGAGACACGTTGCTCTAACGAGTCCCGGACATTCTTGCGATAGGATCTCGTGGTGTTTAGGGGTGGTCGTGATGCTTGACATTTATGTCGAGTGGTTTTTCTTGCGCCATAACAGCGTTCAATATGGACATTTTAGTCCATCGGGCTGCCGCCGCTTTCAAATGGCTCCCAGTCTCGGAACTGTTGAAACGTGTTTCTGTAATTGCTCGCCATTTGTACGAGTTCGCAGGATACTATTGTTCTTTTGTGCTAGTGCTTTGTCCGTTGCAAATTGGTTCAGTCCGGAGTGAACGGTTGTTACTTGTTACATGGTAGTTTATTGATTGATGCTGCCGTTCCGTATCGAGCATTTTGACGTTGCCCAGGCTGCGCTGTGTCTGCTCATTGAATTTTCTGCAACGTCAAATTGGTTTCTCTTTAATCTTAAGCGTGGTTCACTGGGTACGCGACCATTTGCGTGACTATTTCGATATTTGATTTTACCATTTATCGTGTTCCTGTGGAATTATCACTGAACTGTTTCGAGTCATCAATCTTTAGACCCTTTCACCTCCATTTGCATTCTGAAAATAAAACATTATTCAGCGCGTTTCAAATGTGAAAGCTTCGAACTTATTCATACCCATTGAATTGACGAATATCAATGGAGGGATGGCTGCAGTTTAATGGATTAGAAACGAAAGTTTTGCGGTTTTGCTGACCTGCAGGTTTCAGGTTGTTCGTCAGTATGGAGAATGTATTGAGTAATTAATTCTATTTAAAACCGTGGAACTCAAATGCTCCAGATGTCTTCACAATTCGTACAAATTTTCTTCAACACTGTTTAATTTATTCTGCTTTAACGCAGAACTCTTTCGAATTCTCTGGACCCTTTTACCTGAATTTACATTTTAAAAATGGAAGTTTATTCAGCATGTAAAAGCTTCGAACTCATTCATACGCATTTCAATTGCCGAGATTCTCGAATATCAAAGTATGTACGTACATATAAAAACGATAGTTTTGCAAAAGAATTATATTGAACTATACTTTCAATCAATATTGACAATACGGAGAATGTAAATTTTAGTTTCTGATTATCACTGGAATTATTTTTGCAGAGATCATAAATTGATCTTAAAGGATATTAATACTAGAATGTATTTTCCAATATTCAATAAGATTGCGCTCGCACATTGAAATCGAATATTCCACGCATGTAACAAATGAATACGTCATAGCCGGAAGCACGCTGTCAGACAAATTCATTGTACGCTTCGTTACAAAAGCAGCCGCGCTGCCGGTATCGAGAGGGATCATCGGATCGCGGTGGCTTGACGAGAATGCTATCAAAGTCGGAAGAACAATTTCATTTCGGCGGAGCTGCAAACGAACAGACTTTTATCCGGTTTCTCGTTTGGCCTCGAAACGGATTCTAAATTGCGTCGCATTCGTTGGGTATGGCAGCGTTTCCATGGCGACTTTGAACCGTAGGTGTGCGTGTCTGCAAACTCGACGTCTCACCCCGTAATCACTGGTTGCGTCGAGAATCCTTTTTACCCTATAGTTGACTTCTTGATATCCTCTATCTTTGTGTGACATTCATCTGTGTTTGATCTAAAAGCGAAAGTCATACGAGGTTCGAAGAGGATCGTGGATCTTTTTGATTCAGGAATTATTTTAAGTAATCCTTCCTCAGATCGCAGGAAGATACTCTGCACGATGGGAAACATCAAAATAAATTTGTATCGATGGCTGGTTTTTAACAACGGGACCATTATTATTTTCGAATAGTAAATTTCCGATCCTCGAGAAATTGTTGATACCTGAATAATAAATTTGGACTCATTTTAAACCTTAACCCTCGGAGTTACACTAATACAGTTTTATTCCGATATAAGACGATGGCTCAGAATCGGCTTTTGTCGTATTTCAGGTGAGGGTACCTATGCGGCTTGAATTCGTTCTTATAAGGCATATCGTCGAAGTTAGAATCCTAGGTCTTTTTGATTCAGGAATTATTTGTATTTTTTCAAATTATTCCATCATTTGCACGATTTCTACGACATCCTATACGATGGGAAATATGAAACTAAAATATCGATGGCTGACTTTTTAAATAACAGGTCGAATATTATTTTCGAAACACAGGGATATCAAAAAACGGAAAGAAAGTGTTTTGTTGAACCCTAAAAGGGACTAATCGATTGTGCAATGCAATTCCGATACGCGTAACTCACTATATTAGCCCAACGCACTGTGTTTTCTCCCACCGGTAAAGCAATTTCCGAGAGTTGATGGCAGAGGTAGATTTTTTGTAATTAGGTAACTCCGTTTCCATGAAATTGCACAGGACAACGGGATATTTCCCTTTTCCTCTTCCATCATTCTGCATCCGTACAATCGATTTCGACATTGATCGAACGTTGCGTTTCAGATAGTGCGATATAAAAACTTATGTAGAAACAAGTTTGAACCTGCACAGAGAGGGTATTTTATTTCTTCGGAAGAAAGTTTTTTATTTCTTATAGAAATAGTTTAACACTTTGCGTGAATGCAACTAATAACAACTCACGCTAAATGCATTATTGTTAACAATTTTCTAGTAATTTTATACTTACGCAGTAGATCCTCGTAGAGAAGACTGTATGAATTTTATGTGGCAGTGAATGTGCAAGAAAATTTTGGGGAAAAATATTATTAATTATTTAACTGGATTCGGTATTTTATGGAGAACCAGGAAAAAGATTATTTTCTACTTTTTAGTGCATTTTAATATAAGCGTGGTTTTTAAAAAGTTTTCTTTTATATATTTTTTTTATGAAAACCCTTCATCATATAATAATATAATTCCGCGTGACATCTCTCTTATGCGGTGGTCCCAAGCTTTCGGCCGGCAGTGTATTTTACGCTCTGTTTTAGAAGAAATGCAACAATCGACTCGTGGCGAGTCGTCGAAAAGAAACTTGCACGGTCGACGCGCGTGTATGTTGACACACATACGCGCGAACAGAAAGTCCCGGTGACTCGGTCTTATAACGCAATTGTAGAACGTTTAATTCGATAAATTAACCTCTGGTCCCAGTCGTCGTCGAGGTCCATGGGGCAGGAGAGAGAAAGAGAGAAGGAGCGAGTCGCTCGGCTAAACTGCGGCAGGAAATCTCTTCAATCTGCCCTGATGCGCCTCGTTAACGAGCGTTTGTTTTCTTACGCTGCGGCCGCACCGCCGCCGCCGCCGTTTGTTATCCTCCGGTTCCTTTCCTTCTCCAACTGCGCACACTTGTTTCCCGGTTCCTCCAATTGCCGTATACACCGTGGATCCAAGAAGTATTTCAACACTAAATTTCTCATTCACCAGAAATCGTCGATATTTAAGCCGTGATCGTTCCGTAAAAAATAATCGTACGACAATACAGGGATTTTCAAAAATGTTGTACTTCCTTGAAAGGGGCGATTCCTCAGGTCATTTCAAGTAACTTTTTCCTTTGCGAAAATGTTCTTAAGGGCTTTGTTGCGGAGTTATTAACCATCTCCGGTCACTGATCGGTTTCAGATTTTTTATTTTACGATTATTAATATAATAAAAATAATTTCATAAGAACTGGAGCACATATTACAATAGGAGCTGCACAAAGTCTAAATAAAATGAATCTACCGAGCTCCAAAAATGGCGGACATGTGTTGCTTTATAAAAATGGCATCATAGAAGTTATATAGATTTCCTATGATTTTTATGACCGGTTTCTGATTTTTTATTTTACGATTATTGATATAATAAAAATAATTTCGTAAGAAATGATTGTATATATTATATATCTTTAGTGGAGCACTAATGCTGTATCACGTCCATAAACATCACAAATTTTTTTAGCAGCTTGAGTCGCATTCTTTCCTTTTTTGTAATAAAATTTCAAAATGTACCGAATTTCTTCTTTGTTTTCACTCATTTTCAAAACGTAATAACTTTTGACTAAATAAACAAATATCACGATTTCTTACTTGTAATTACTCTATGATATATCACCTTTCAGACGCACTCAAGTAATGCCAGATCCGATTAATATTAACAGAGTCATGACATGGTAAAACCATCTATCGGGAGAATACGAAGAAACTTTTTCCCCAACCTAATATCAAAACGAAGGGTTGCGCGTAATGTGCATATCTACACTGATGAGTGCAGGCAGGTGGTCGGAATCTTACCTTTAGGTTTCCGGCTTTTCAGATGTTAAGAAGTCAATAAATTCCAGCAGCGCATGAAACGGAGCCGAGAAATGCATTCGATGAATCAAAGAACATTATTCTCGGTTGAAAACGTTCTTCCCGACCGATCGCTTTCCTTTAGACCCCCTTCGGAACATCGAGCATATCTCCGCCGACATGAAATACACCTTATATGTGATACGGATATGTCTGACGATATGAAGCACGCGTTATATTGAGAATAGAAGAGACGAACGCTCCATCAGGGTCACGTGTCGTTCTCGGGGCGTAATAAAACGGAGGAGCTTTTTCTATTGTAGAAACGGGACATCTTACCCTTTATCCGCAGTTTTGTGCATTAGCAGAATTAATTTCTGTATTTTCTTCTTTGTAACAGAAATAATACTGCAGTTTCTTTCATGTACAGGGTGCTCCACAATCACCGATACAAACAGAGTGCTGGATAATTCCGTGAAACAGGAAACATTGGGTTGGCAAGAAAGTAATTTCGGTATTTTAAGGTGAAATAAAAAATTTCTTTAAGCAATGAACTTTAATCGATCAAATATTTTCTATTTTGTTCGATGATCTTCTGCCATCATTCTGGTAGCTTAATCAAGTTATTGGCTATTTTCATAAAACTGTGACACCTACATATTGAATAACAAAATTCGGTTTCATTTCACCTTAAAATACCGAAATTACTTTCTTGCCAACCCAATAGTTAACCCTTTGCACTAGGAGCTATTTTAACTAAAAAATTAAACATTTCTTCCGCGACCTAGAATAATTCCATTCTATATTAATTTTTTTCTTTGTACAAATATTAAATTGATGTAATACCTCATGCAATACTTAAATGTTTAGTATTTGATTAGATACCAACATATTTAATAATCTAAACAATATTTTGAATAATGGTATAGCAATTTTTAGTGATGATTCTCTGAGTCACTACTAGAGCGCTGACAAGTTTTCACTATCGTATAGTTTGTAAAATAAAAACGTACATTTAACAAAATATACTTGAACTGTGAAGAAGTTTTAGAATTGCATATAAACAGATCGATAGGAAATACATAGTAGGAGACCTGAGAAAATCCCATCACAATGCCTTACCGTCCGGGTGTAGTGCAAGTAGAAAAGACGAGCAATAGTCAGACACGTTATTCAGCCGTTCTGAGGACAGCACGCTATGAAGTTTCAAAGTAAATGCTTTCAAAGACGAATGTTCATCGACCGAGAATTTCATTTTGCATTTCTATATATAGAATTCCTCTCGCGGAAATTCAATTTCTTCACTTATCATTAGACTGCAAATCTTTATGCAAAATAAAAATTGTTTAAAGAAAACAGAGCCAGTTAGGAATTTCCATCTTTTTTCAATGATTATATTTAGCAAATCGAAAGTTATATTTTAATAACAATAATCTTTATACTATTTTAAAAACAATGCATAAAATCTGCAATCTACATATCACTAGACTGCAAATCTTTATGCAAAATAAAAATATTCTGCATCGATTGTGGGAAGCGGTAGTTAAATAAAAATTCATTTCACTCCTTAATAGTCATTCTACGTTGAAAACAACATAGATTTCTCATGTTTCACCCAGTTAATTTCTTTATAAATGCATAAAATCTGCAATCTACTTATTATTCATCTTTGATGGCATATTGATGAAATTATTATTTTCTGAAAATCAATCTACAATATTTTCAACTCTACTGGTTAATTAAATTATGTACATACTCTGTTCATCGTACATGTAATTGCTGTTATTCGATTGAAACGCTTGCATAATTATCAATATCTGATTGTCATTCATAGTATCCCTGTCTCCTCTGATGGATGTTATTGAAATTTATGAGACCTGGCCTGTAAATACAGGACACGAAGAAACGAGCACATGTGTATCTCACGCAAATACAAAACGAAGTCTTTCTATATTGTGGAACTCGAGACTTCATTCATCTTCTCTAGTTTTTCTGACAAGATACTTGTCCCGAGGCATTAAACCTGTTTCTGCCTGGACTGCAGCAAACTCTACGACTTTGATACATTATCTCTCTCAATAACAGCAGGAATAATAAAATGATGACTTTCACAGTGAACATCTGAAATGGCAACCTATTTTTTCAGCAGCGTTTCTAGAGATACATAATTTTAAGCTGCTATGATTTGTTGCTTCTCAGTGTCTTGTTTAGTTCTTCATTTTCAGTTGACTACGAATTTAGAAGTTTAGAAAGAATCATTGTTTGCATTTCCTTAAAAAATAAGATTTTTAATCTATAATACTATTCGTAGAATTGTAATCGCTTCGGTCGAAAAATATATTGCTAAAATAATGTTACTCGTATCTTTAAAAATTTCTTTAAGGTTATGAGTAAAATTAATAAAATTGTAAATATTAGGATGGAACGAAAGTTCGTAGCGTTTGTAAATTAAAATTGAAAGCTAAAATTCAGGTATTTATTCAATAACATATTTTCCATTCTGTTCTATTATTTTTTGCCATTTTCGAGGTAACTTTTCGTGTTATTGAATAAACACCTTAATTTTATCTTCGATTCTTAATTTGAAAACACTACGAACTTTATTTCCAACCCAATATCATTGCTATCTGTGTGGGCGAGATCGTGAACTTCTAAAATGACCCACGTATTGTATAAAATCCTCCAATAGATTATTGCATTTGCTGCATTATTGCATATGTTGCATTTGCTAATATTAGATTGATCGTTCGTGTAGAACGAATGTTCCTTTTTTAAAATGAATTTTCTGGAGTTACTTCGACGACCCTGTATAACGGTTGGTAAATAAACAAAAATCGGGGAAATGGTAAAAATCGTGAAGATTAAGGTTCTATGATATCCGCATTCTCAAACGCGTTTAATATTCCGAAAAAAACGCACGAGACATCATTAAGGAATAAAACGAATCGAGAATGAAGGTGCGTGTCATTTTCACAGCGGGTAATTATAATGCAATCGAGACGTAATAAGTAGTTGCGTTCAAACGAATACATTTCATCTTAGGCTCGACGCAGTTCTATTACATACGCATGGTGTATAATTCGAATATGTCAACGTCATGATCTGGTATTTGTGGGCTAACAATCGAACGGCAGACTGTGCCCGCAACCCATCATTACGGACGTTTCAAACCATCTTGTAAGTAATAATCCAATATTTAATTATTCCCTGTAATAAAAACTTATAACCATTAGACGTATCAAACATAACTTGGATTGAATAGCCGTCATATTTTCACCGTCTGATGAAATCAGCAATAACAAATCTGCAGGGAATTGGAAATATTTTCCTTCGATATTAATTATTATTCTTATTATTATTCTTCTTTTAATTACTCCTTTAACCCCTTGCCGTATTTTGACGAGCCAGACTCGTGATGAAGGTTTTTAACAAAGTCTAACAAATATGAATGTTACGCGTTTCATTTTAGATGAAATAAAATTGGATTCGTTTGTAATCAATATTTAAGCACTAAAATATGTAAATGTTGCCATACAAGAAATATAAATTTTCTTTTCCCTTCTATAATATTTTTGTGCATAAAGACGTTTTAATCACTGTAACTGTAAAGAAAATGATACGGCAAGGGGTCAATTGCTAATGGAAGAGAATAGGAACCTTGTACTCGACATTGTTCAAAATCCGCTGTTCGATGTAAGTACCGAGGAAATCTTTACAACCTTCGTCTTTTTAACACGAAACGCTATCGCCCTCAAAAGTCTTATTTTTACGTTTACGAGGCGTAATTTGCATTATTCGGCAGCACGTAGCTATGAAAATAGTAGTAAAATAGTTGTATGCTTCCGAATAATGCAAATTACGCCTCGTAAACGAAAAAATAGGACTTTTGAGGACGATAACGCCCTAGATCGATCTTTTATCTAACGTTTTTGACTACTGAAAAACCCCATTTTTGTATTATGGAGAAATGAGAACGCGAATCCCGCGCCCTTGCAATCCTGGAAAAAGGAGTCTACTGCCTTAATGCTCGGTAGGTTTAGTGTTAATTACGAGAAAATTTCAAGAAAGCAGCTTCTCGATTCGGTAACGACGTAAAATGAAGTAAAGGCACGGGAACGGAGTCGTGGAGAAGAGATAAAGTGCAATTTCAGTGAAGAGGATGATGCGTTCGAACTCATTTCGCATGCCTGCAGGATATTCGTCCTTTGCGATTCACTTTTTCTTTTTTCGCTGAAACACATATCGCGATAGTCGAAAGAGTGAAAGAGGCAGGTCGAAAGTTTTCTTTGAATCCCATCAATAAGGCGGGAAGAGTGTCTTCCGCAGTATCGACGGTTTCATTAAAAGTCGTTTGTGGCTTACTTTAATATTTCATTGTACATGTAAAATTGCAACCTACTTGCAGTGGATAAGAGGCTGGAAAGAGTGGATAAAGAAATATAATACGTCGCCGGAGACGGAACGCGGAGAAAATTCTTCTTTCCGCATTAATAAAAACATTACGGAATGAAACTTACATGAGGGAAACGAGACGAATAAATCGCCCGATATTCCGCTAATAATTATTCGAACGACCTTACCGGTTTAAATTGTCGATCTTACGTTTATTGACATTGTTATTAACGGTATTTTCTTAGGCGCATTTGCAAACCAACGTCTGTATTTATTATAATGGTCTCTTTAGACTGAATACATTTGAATCGCTGGCGATGTATTCGCTTTCTCTTCGATTGCAAATTATTAGGTGAGTCCAGAAGTACAGTAAGTTTGAGAAGTTTTTCGATAAATTATTAATAGGTTTCATTTCCTTACAAGAACTAATTTATTCCTTATTAGTCTAACAGCAGGATCAATATATTAGTAGTCATTGTTTTCAAAATCCACTGAAAAACTTTTAATTTTACCAGTAAGTTTTTTAATAATGTTTGTGATACTTGTTCCTTTATGGAACTCGTAAGTCAAATCCAGTATGGATGGTACTCGCTACACTTTCAATTAACTATTCTAAAAATCTCTATTCTAAAAATTTTACTAATAAGTCATCAATATCAATTTTTCAATTTATAGATATGAATGTTTTCTATTAGACTCATTTTTAATCAATAATACAGTCAATAATACTTTTACATATAGTCAATAATACTTTTCATTACCTCCACAAGATAATTTCAAGAACTTGAAATTATCGATCCAAATTTTCAGGATTTCATTAACCGCAGGCCAATGGAATAAGTAAATGTCGTGTGATACTAACTTCGAGTGCTGCGTTCGAGTCACCATGAACGAATAAGTTTTATTCCCGCTCGAAAAAGTCGGAAAGTAATCTGGTCATGCTGGAGTTATATTAAACTTTTGTTCACATCCGATTGCTTTGTTCGTTCTAAAAGATTATAATTTCAAACTTGCGTTCTTTTTGTCCCTTAAAGCCACTTTTTTTCTCAATCATCTACATTTATTCGTGATTCCTCTTCGTTGGTTTCGGCTGATGCGTGGATTCAGTAAACTTTCCTACAGTAATGTACAATTTTCCGTCGGCCTCGCTTCGGTTCCAGGGAAAACTTTACATCGACAACTCATTTGGTGCAACATGTACCGGACGGTGATGCTATTACGTTTATGCAGGGCATCATTCAATTGATATTGCAGCAGCGAAAAGAGTTCCTCCGCATGGAAAAATAAATCGGAAAGAGGAGATAAAATTTTTTCATATGAAATTTCGTTTTCCAGATAATTGATATCGAATATTTTTCTGATATGCACGAGAATTTAAATATTTATTACATTTTCTATTCGAAAATTTTTAATCGAATCTTCATGTCTATATTTATTATCGCACTATTTTTTTTAAACTAAATGATCATAAATCAAATATCAACAATTTCTCGAGAGTCGGTAATTTAGTGTTCTGTTATAATGTCGTGATAAATCATGAACAAACAAATTAATCAGTTCCCATCCGATACAGGGATTCGAAGTAGATCTTATCAGAATGGTAGACTGACATGAAGTACATACCATTTCTCCTTTGTTACTCGACTTATTTTTCATCTGGAATTACATCGCGTGTTCTGATATATTCGAAGTAAAGCTGATTGCGGTACAAGATAAAATATTTTTAATCATTGCTTTCGTACATATTGGAAGGTATACAAAGATGATTTATATATCATTTTTGCTATTTGTTAATCCTACGAATATACAGCAAGATAAAGTTGTTATCAACATTTTTTCATTTTCTTGCCGATAGTTCCTGTTACACGTGTTCAGGGATTTTCGTTACTGTAACTTTCTACTTTATTTTCAGAATTTAGATAGTAAAATTGAATCTGATATCAAAATATTGTTAGGGCATTTGCGAGAAATTTGATGTCCATCTATTTGATGTCTATCCTGAATAAATGCACAACTAATTTGAGTTTTCCCTTTTTTCTTCTGTAAATAGCCCATTTCGTTTTATTAGTTAAACAGTTCAGTTGTCGGCTATGGTGTCTCAAAAGAATAATTTAACTCGATTGTACACTCGAGATTACACAAGTTATGTCCTATATTACCGACTCCATAAACGCTTTATATTCTTACCACTAGAAGTCGCAAACATTAATTGGTTACCAAAAAAATGAGCCGGTACAATTTAGGTGACCAGTACGCATTGGGCAACTCTCCCCTATATGAAATTTTGTGTGCGTACAACGGTGCCTTATCATTTTGTCGACCAGTGTAGCTATAAAAATCGTCCGTTGTCATTTCACACTTTTCACCCGTATCGGACTCTTTTTTTATCACCTTGTGATTGATTTACTGGAATAGATGTTCTCTTTCAATATCGTATGGAAGCACAAAGCAACGTACGTCGTCCTATCTTTTTGCCCCCGACTGTAGCTCTTAAGAGCCGTGGAACTTTAACAGACGGAATCGATAGTAATCGACGAGTTTTCGCAACGACGAGCATGGGGTGGAACGCGCGGCAGGCGGCTCGGCATTATGATTAGTCGGGCACGCGGAATTTGTCGCTCGAAATGCGTGGGCGTAAAATATGGCTCTTAATTGGTGGTGGCGTTCGCCGGTAGCCGGCTTGTAAGACGATCCCCGATGTTGAGGATGGCCGATCGATACCGAAGATACCGCAGTTACAAGAAGCGAGGCACCGCTTCGAAACAACGCGCGAGGAGAGGCGGGAGAGCCATCCCATGCGATACGCGGACGGGAAACGTTTGAATAATGCATATGACTCGCGTAATAAACTGGTAGACACGCAGCCCGGCGTGCGCAACAGTTCACGTCTGCCCCGGTGCGCATAGGCTTGCGCGAAAATTATGGGACAGCGGAACCATAGGTGAGAAAATAAATTAAACTGCTGCCGTTGTTGCGTATCGTGCGTGCGCTCACAACTTTAACCTCCCGTTTGCTCTAGTCGGGTCAAATTGATAGAACGCGAAAATTCAACATTTAACCCGCCGGTACATGGTGAAAGAGAATTTGCATTATGAGACCGTTGGTCGATATACGCCGCCAGTTTCCATGCGACGATAAAATTTGATAGCTTTGCTAGTCACTTCCCTGTGCCCTTGTGCATCATTCTGCCAATTTTCATCCGGCGGCAGATATTCTAACGCGTGCTACGTGCAATTTATGATCGCGTGGCTCGGCGGTTTGACAATGTACTCGAAAATGAAAAGAAAAGACTAAATTAACCCCTTGCTCTACGATTTGTTTTACGGTTTCAATGATTATTGAAACTCTGAATAATCGATTATATCGTGTATGATTGTAGATATAGTTGTAGATTATAGTTTCCTAAAAAGGGAGAAAATTTATTTCTATTGTATGCCTATACGTTCTCCAATAGCTGTACATTAACCAAACTAAAATAGAATGTTATTTCGGTTTAAAGGAAATTATTTAACATTCATTTTCTGTCTTCTTAGCTATCTAGAGCAGATAAAAGTCTGCTCTATCGCGTAGTACAGTTCGATTTTCCGTTGGACCCTTATTTTTTTATATAAATTGAAAAATATCATCAAAAAACGGTGCAACGGTTTAAACATATTTAAACAATCATAATGTATTACTATTGCACATCACTGGATTTGGGAAAGTCTAGAGAATCTTTTGATGTAAAGAACAATACAATATCTTTTATAATAACATCACAAGTTTCTCAAAAACTGTGCGTCTAGGAGGAAAATCAAGACCAGATTCGGAATCAGCGCGAAAAACTCTATAAGAATCGCATAGTGAGAATCGAAAAGATTTTTGGCTGTTGGACCGTGTAATCGGCGTCTTGAATGTGAAACTCATTTTCATTAACGGCGCGAGAAGAATGACGTTGGAAAGGGTCAACGCAAAATGAACAGTTCGGAATTGAATGGAATAGTACTAAATACTCTACTGGGGACGAGCCACGAACGAATTCATTTCAATAACTCGCTGTCAACCATTCCTTCACCCACCTAGAAGTAAGTAGAAGTGCTCATAACAAGTTTCCCGTAGACCGAAGAATGTTGAATAGTACAAACGGAATCCGGAGTATAAGGAACGGAACAAAGTTCATTTCGTGCGCTCCTCTTTATTTAACTTTACCTGGCAACTATTCTATTTCTGCCTGAGAGCTGTTCATTATCGTTACCGTTCCACTGGGCGGAAAACGTTCCTGAATAGAAACCGCATAAGATCGAACTTCACTGTGTTCTACAGGGTGTGTACTACAATTTCCGAGAAACTATCGAATATATGACCATAATATGCATTTAATGTTTCGCTTAGTTGAAAATTCTCGAATATTTCGTGACTCGATGAAAATATGAACAAATTTTAGTTAGTATTATGGCTATATGATGTGAACGCGGCATTATATTGCGTGAACTTCATGGACTTTTTAATGGTCTTTATCGAACTGATTATTTTCCGTTTCCCAAATTTGTCATTTATCAAGAGTTAGTTAGCGTTAGAGTTAGTTTGCGTTACTTATTGTTTATGTTAGTTATATCAAATTGTTCATACGATAGTAATATTTGGCAGGCATTACAGTGCATTAGTACAAATCAATAAAACTTTGATAACTCACGAGGCCCTTGAGATTGTGATTTTTAAACAAATGAAACTCTTAAAAATATCAATAGATTGCAAATTTGAATGAACAAAAATTACTCTGCGAAATATATAATCAAAACAGTCTAATCTAACACTCAATCTAAAACAGCGTCGTATTTAATAATGTTTGCATATTATAAAAGTCTGTATTGTAAATGATTTTAAATTGGCATTTTGCACTCGCCAATTTCACAATTTTTAAACGAATTTTTGAAGCTTTCATTTATATGCAGAAAAAAATACATGATCGATTTTTTCACAATGGACAGGTATATTGTGTTCGCACTCCTCTGTAGCAGTAGCTGGAATCTGTGTTGCTAGATTGAACACGTAGCTTGTTGATATTGTTACCGCAGTTTGTTCTATATAAAGTTGCCGTAATACAAAACTAGCCTGCGATGAACAACCCCTAAGGAAATAATGGGAGAGAAGGGTTGTCAGGAAATTGTTAACCAACTGACAGTTGAGAGGTCAATGTTTGACCGAGGCGCGACTCGGACACAAAATCGATAGGCCGAACACAATTGTACGTATATAACTCTGAATAACTGTATATGCATTCGTATTCTTCGTATAACTTTGAATTCTTCTATAATAATGTGTAATATTTTACTTTGCGATTCGGAAGAATATTGAATACCGAATAAACAAGTATTAATTATATTAATATTCTTTACTTAAGTATTAACGCGTTCACTACCACCGGCATACACTTTTACGACGTCCACAATCGTGCAGTTCAATTAAAGATACTCAAATTAATTGTATACGATTTGTTCTTTCAAGTTATAGTCGCAGCATGATATTTCGAGAGTTCATTATTTTCTTCTGCAAAATTATTTCGACATTTTATAAATATCTCGGTAATTATATTAATTTCCCAATATACTCTAATACTCTTTTTTATTCAGCATCCAATATTCGATATCAAGCAACTTTCGTTCGAAACATTCTTTTATACAGCAAGTCGTTAACGAGTAGATTTAGATGGTACAGTTAAGTTACTCGCTCTGTACATATAAAATTTGAAATTGAAGGAGAATTTTAAATTAAAATAAAGATTAATAGATTTTCATAAAATTTCTATGAAATTTACATGCGATGGCTGGGCTAGCATATCGTGCCAAGGTAGCCAGATGAGGGGAGGGAGCACGAATTGAGGGGAAAAGTTACCCTCTCTCTGCCAGTGTCGGATTAGTCACGTGACATTGTGACACATGCACGGCAGAGATGAAATGCGTCACGTATGCCGTCGTAGAAGGGGTAAGGGCCTCGCAGAAGGAGTAAGGTAGAGTGGAGGCACAAGCCTTAATCTGGCGACTCTGTAGCACAGTATAACCTGCAAAAATCGTATTAATCTCAAGAATCAACAAATGTCCCATCCATTCATTTCGACTCGTATCTGTGTCGTTAGAGTGCCGATAAAAGCACATTACAGCTAATAAATTTGATTACAATTTGCAGTCCTTTCAATTGAAAGATTGCCGAACATTATAAACGGTAACCCGGTAGCCCGGTAATTGCCGATAAATTTTTGGAAAATCCTCTGGCAGACTGATCGTCGGATAGCATAACGATCAAGCGAACAGCCGCGGCATGATTTTTAATGGACGGAACAATTTACTGTCGGACAATATCGGGCCATCGCGACTGATTTGGCTAAAGTTCCCTGTTAAATCCGACAAGAGACGGCTCGGTCGGTGGTTCGTTTCCACGGGCGATATAATGAACATCGAAGGCAGCTTTACCGATGCAATATTTCATCGCGGCAAAGCGGAGAGGAACACAGCCGCCCGGCGTTTTCGTTTAATTGCATCGCGGCAGATTGCGTACCGGGGGAATATTATTATAACTGTCAGCGGACAGGTTTTAATTGGACAGCGAGCGGCGCCGGTTATCCTGAAATTTCGTCGTGTGTTCGACTTCCTGATTTCGGATATTAAGCCGGGTCTCGGCCTCTCCTTCGCCTAAAACCGTAGGATCCGATAACCGTATCGTT
The DNA here is from genome assembly GCA_028455795.1 of Lasioglossum marginatum. Lineage (NCBI taxonomy): Eukaryota > Metazoa > Arthropoda > Insecta > Hymenoptera > Halictidae > Lasioglossum > Lasioglossum marginatum. The sequence continues at coordinate 2,342,925 of CM052246.1, forward strand.
GCGAGTCGCTCCGCTCGTTTCCCTTGGGTAACTGGTGCCTCATCGGAGCACAATGCGGCCTCAGTTCCGCGGTTTACGATGGATCGCTCCTCGCAAAAGAGTAATTAAATTGCAAAGTCACGGTTCAAGTTGTAACGTTCGCTGTAAGCTCAAAATCCATTTACGAACAGAACATGAAACTTTTACGGAAGCCTCGCCGTCCGACGTTTCTCTGATTAATTGTCGATGCAGATTGTTTCATATCCGAATTATTCATATATATATATATTCATATATATATTCATATTCATATCTGAATTATTTCTCAATTTGATTGCCAACAACTCCCTACTATTTTAAGTGTTTTATTTGAAATTTACTTCAAAGGACAGTTCCTTGATTGTTACTCACTTGAAACAATTTTGTTTACTATTTATATTAAATATAGCTCTCAAACTTTGTTGTTTTTGTTTATATTTGTTTTTAACTAGAAAATAAGAAATTAAATGAATAAAGGGAGAACCAAATACATATAAAAACCCGTTTCATTTACATTTTTCTTTCTCTGATGTCGAGTTACACTCGACAAAGGAGTGCAAAAGGTAATGACGCAATGTTCGATTATGTTTTATCAAACAGTGCGAAGCATTCTCTTTATCTCTTTGAATTCCATTCTTCTTTCTTTTCGAATGCGTCTAATATTAAGTAATTAAATATTTCATAACTATCTTTATAAATCAAAACAAGTTTCTGAAGTGGAAACTTTTCTATAGTCGCACCGAGTACACAATTCTTGCTGGGCGGTGAATGAGTCTGATCCGTCACGCTCCGAGGAGAAACAGACAGGTGTGCGTCACGCCATAGAAGGTTTCAGTCGTGCGGTCTTATACGCACAGTATTGATCCGTTTTTAATAGAGTAGGTCCTCGATTAACCGGATCCCGATTATAAACAAATATGCATTTAAATATAATTATATTATGAAGGGAAATAAATTTTTAAAAATAAAAAATTTATTTTGGAATATAATGTACATTTATATAATGTATTAATTTTTTTAAACAGTCCATATTTATGGTATAAATGAAAATATTGGAGAATTCTGACAATGTTCCTAACAGTGAACCAGTATTTTCTCCAGCTAACGCTTGTTCGCTTTGTTATCTATACGAATTTGTCTAACTTTCAGTAACACTTCACGCTGCATTACCCCCTTAAATACCGGGCTGCATGCTGTCGACGAAAGAGTACATTTCAGGGCATAAGCTGTGAACTAAACGTTACGCGAGATCAATAACCGTGCCCTATAAGCGTCACCATGGAAAAGAACTTCAGCTGACGTCACGTTTCATTAGGCCATCAATAAATCGTGATGATTGCGAGCAATTTATAGGTGCTTTACCGATTACAAAGGGAGCATTCTTTCACCGCATACGTCACGGAAGTCAATTTGAACTGTTGTGTACCGAAACAATTGTGTACAATAATTTCCTGCAGCAGCAATAAATTATTCGATCCCTCTGTCGATAAAGTTCTTAACATAATGGTTGCTCATACCGGCAAGCGACGATTCATTATAAAATAACTAATTTAATTTTCACACGTATGTAGGAATTCATGTTTTAATGTAGTTTAATATATCGATACAAATAATTATATAAACGATATCAATTTATGTGTAACTAATTCTACATACACAATAACAATATGCAAGTTATGCTACACAAACAATTATAATAATTTTGAGTTTTAACGATCGTAAACAACGGTTACAGTCTAGTACAGTTTAAACCTTCTTACTGACAAGTACCATTTCCTTTACGCTCTTCATTCTGTGTTTTTTCACAATTAGCAAGTATGTATATTACCTCTTGTCTAAACCATAAAATTTCCTGTGTTAATGAATAACAGTGTCTATTAAATTCCACAGACGCGGACTTTTCTTGATGATGGTTCAAAACCGAACCGAAACGTTGAAATTATAATTCTGCAAAATTGCTAATTTTTGTATCTTTGATCGAACCTGTAGCGCCGATATCACTTGTGCATAAACAAACAATTATGGGTTGGAAATATTTTCAATCGAATCCCATTCAAAAGTTACACAAGAAACACAAGTACAGTAAAATCGCATTTACTGTCCGCGATCGGGTACGCGATCACTGTCCTTCTCTACTTTTTCACACAGAATTTTAAAAAGGTAGTACATATAATACTTCTTAATCCGAGTGAACACTGTACCACTTAAGGGTTAACATCGAAGTTAGACAATTCTTTTTCAGTTGCGTAAACAGTATCCCGATGAAACAATCCTCGCGAACATCAACACTGGTTCGTCGCAGGACGATCGCTAGCATGCAAGAACATTCGACAGAAGGTTCCTAGATCGGCCGTGTATTTCGCCAATAAAATTAAAATAAAAGAGTGTATTGCTTGTCTCCGTTTTATCGGCGCGTGTGCAATAAAGCGAGATTGTAAAACGCGAATCCTCGGAGGAGGGCGAGAGGGATCTGGACTACTTGTCCTGTACCCGCATGCGACGCGATACGTCGTGCGTGGAATTTAATGTCGACTCGTACCTGTGTGTTCTGAATGAGAGTGCTACTGCCTCGTAAACGGCGTAATGCACTTAAAATCGTGGCCCGACATGACGCGATTCCACCTGGAAATTCGTCGGAGCCCCGGATAACGTGGCGGACGCCATCGGCCAGACTGATCGACAACGGCCGTGCAATCGCGTTAACGTGTTGTCAGGACGCGGTCTGCTCTGAACAGATTCAATGTCCTATGAAGATTGGGTCGTCAACGAGCCTGCGAGCTGTATCAACTCGTTTAATTGACGTCCTATCGCCGGGCAGTGATTCAATTTGCGTTGATATTTTCCTCTTCCTTCGGTTTGCCCCAGATAGACCCGTTGATCGCTTCAGGTATAGCTTCTTCCTGTTACTGTCAGCACAGCTCGCAGATTCCGGAATCCCATTGGCTCCGTGAACACGAAATTGTCTATCACCGATAGCGGAAAAGTCTCGTTTCTCAGATAAAAACGTCGCTCTACAACTGCGGATGCTAGACTCCGGATTTTATGCATTTATAGCAAAAATGAGTAAGTGGAATTTTAAATATCGGCAAGATTAAATGAATTTAAACAAAGGAAATTTCTTTTTCTGGTTCCTAGTACTTGCTATTGATGCAGACAGATCCGCAGTATGATGATTGCTATTACATGCATTAGGTTGGTGCAGAAATAATTGCTGCTTTCAACCTTGGATTTTAAAGCTAGAATTAGGAACAAAAAAGTAGTGGCAAACCTGGCTTTACGATATTAAATTCAATTAACAATATAATTCACAATATTAGGTTAATTTTTTGTATAAAAATTTTATATTTATTAGTTAATTACAGTATAAAAGCAGCATTAAAAGCTGTTTTCACTGAAACAAAAGTAACTAAAGTTTAACTAAAAATACCTTTTGTATTGTTTTCAACTCAGTGATTAAGGGAAAAAATGGGTGTCTAGGCAGCTTCTGCATCTTGTAATTAATATAGACAACGTTTACCTTGCAACAAAAATTCGTCACCAAATAATGATATTACGGTGTTCAGTCTGGAGATGGTTAGCAAAATATACATGTAGGGTGTCTAAAGTGTGTATTCTTTAAATATACGAAATATAAGGAAACAGCTTTGTTATGTTGTCCAACACTGCGGTGTCCGATAGAACACCAGCTGATGGCTCGTTGTCAGAGTGTTAAATATCAATCGCGGTGTCTAGCGTATTGCAGAATGTGCCGTGCCATTCTCTGGGAACGACAGTTATAAAAACGGTTTACTGTCTAGCAGGAGTACCGTGATTCGAAAACAGGGGAAGCGAAACGTGTAGGGAAACCGTACGCGACAGCACGGAGATTTTCATAAAACAGCGGAATAGGTCGTAGGAGTAGGAATAGGGTGCAATAAATGAGCACGGTGTCTCGTCTCGTTTCCTCCGCGAGATAACTGGCTCGTATTTTCATCGGACCGGATTCTGCAGCTTGTACCTTTGTCGGTGTTACGTGGTTTTAAAAACGGCGTTAAAGACGTCGGGCCGGATCGTCAGAGAACGGAACCGGGAGGATAGGGCCTTTAGCCGTCGGGCCGCGTGGGCGTTGAGGTCGTCTTCGCAGCTTCCTTCGTTTCAGAGCCGAAGAGATCGTGCGACGGAAGTGGTCCGCCACCGCCAGGAGGATGTTACAATTAATGCCGACCGGGGCTCGTTAGCACGTTTCCTTTTTCCCTGAGTCATCGTAGTGGAAGTAATCGCCGAGGAGACGACGACACTCGACAGGAAGAGTCTTCGGACGCATTCAGAGTCGGCTGAACGATCGTCGTCGTCGTCATCTCGACTGATGACGGGTCCGAGTTCAATAAGAGTCGCATTAGTACTCATAAAAAGAAAGGGTTCGGTTCACGTGTACGCTCGCCCATCGGAACCGAGCACGCATGATTTTTCAACGCTACGGCAGACGCATGGGAGAGTAGGTTAATCGCGATCAGAAAAATTCTATTGAAACTAAAACTTTTTCTCCGAAGAACTTCTTTGTCTCTGTTCTTATCGAAACTCATGATTCGTTCATTCGTAAGAAAAGTAACACAACTCAAAATGTATTTCTAAAAAAAGCATAGTAATGAATATATAAATTGTAGTGTACTTTATAACTAATGTACATGACAATTAACCCAGTATCTAAATAAGAACAAATAATTTTACATTTCTAAGTTGGTGATATACAATTTAAAAAATTGACAATTTCAGGTAACTTTCAAATAGCTCCCCTGTAAAGTTTCCTCTTTTTGACTTATGTTACTTTTCTTGTGAATGAACGATATAAAGATGATTTTTAGAAATGTTTCACGGTGCATATTTTGTACAGCACCTATTGAAGACCTCCATAACTCCTCCGGCCTCTGACGGATAGGAGAAAATTGGCGAAAGCTCTCCGAAAATGGATGCAGAGCGAAGATGTAACATTTTTAGCAGGAACGTGCGCGGAAACACTTAAAACTTGTAATACCGTAAACTCCATGAACGCTGAAGGGAAACAAACAAAGGGAGTTAGATTATTTCGTGGTTAATTAGGTCTTGGAAAGTAGGTCGTGGCGAAAAGCAACAGGGGAACGGATCTTCGCGTTGTTCCGAGTGTTTTTCTTGTCTCGTTTCTAGAGATAATACCGGCGCGGCGCACGCAACTCGCATTCAACGGAACAACCCGAACCCATTTTCTGAATAACGTTAGACTTGTCCGATATTTCATTTTGCGGCCGTTTCATTACGCAAAGATTCCAATTACTACCTCGCTACCTTCCCTTCCAAGGTACCGTTTACCGCGATGCAATCGACGATCGATGAAGAATAAAACGATCCCTATTCTCTTTCTCGTAGAACGCATCGATTCGCTTTTTATAGAAAACATTCTGAATAATGTAGACTACATCGTCCCTTTTACGAGCATGTTTGTCATGGTAATGTCCTGGCTTGACAATTTTACGAAGTGCTTTTTTATGGAACAGTTATAGCTGCTGGAACGGTGCGAATATCGACGATCACGAACAATGAACTGCCATAGATGTCTCTACGTTTTACAGGTTATGTAAACGTAAACATGCTCCGCAGATCTAGTTATGTCAGGGTCGCCAGAATAAAACTCGTGTCCTCACTCTAAGTACGTTCGGATTTACTACGTCAGCGCTCGGATTTACTTAATCGCGGCGGCCGAATTTCGAAGGTCTTTTCAAGAGTGTGTATAAGGAGATATACAAAAATATAATAAAATAAAATATACTCTACGTAGAACAAAATAAAAAGATCTGAAATAAACATCTTCCATCATTCTTCATGGAAAGATCTTAATAATTTTAATAATTGCAAAGTAAAACATACGAAACCTATCATTTAACCAGCACTCTTAATGTAGAATTTTAACAAAGGAATGATCGACCTTTTAACTAGAATTTTAATCGAGAACGATCGAGTTCACAAAAAAGCTGCTATGATATTTTCGAGGAAAACAATTGTGATAGATAAAGAAGATATAAATGTCACGTTTTCTGTGCAAAGCTGCTGGAACAAAGGCACTGCGATTGATTGGTGAGGTCTCCATTTTGATCGGCCCGGAAACGCTGACTTGCATCTTCCCGCCGATGCATCTGACGCAGTTTATTCGATTGCATCCATCACAGCGGATGTCTTGTCATGTTATCAAGTGCGGACGTCCCAAACCAATTAAAACCATAGCTCTGTACTTCGCGACGGTGACGTGACGGCTCCGTTGCAGCGTCAATTTTCATCCAGATTTCATACGAGACGAATTGGCAACCATTAAGCAGAGAGCCACGGGGCAAATTCGCTTTCGTACTGGATACTGATCCGCAACAGGTTTCCTATAAATCTCGGCGTGACGTGCGCGGTCTGAAGAGCTGAATTAAATAATCAGAATTTACGGAAATAGACTTAGGGAATAGATTTACATTTAATTAATTAATTTAATACCATATCACTAAAATGATTAAAGAAAGCAATTGGTGTCTTTTATTTTTTGCAACGAATGCAGCCAATTCTTATTTCACGCGAAAATCCGCAGCCTATTCATCAATATCTCAGATATTAACGTGTCCGTGGTCAACCATATACACGTAACACATAGGGAACAGTAAATTCGAAACGGTGTGATGGGGAGACTCGAAATGTCGACATTAATGTTAATTCAATGAGTGCGATTCAATGCCGCGTACAAATATTCTCTGAATATTCATGTCGGTATCTATATCGGTCGCGGAGAGACTGTTTATTATTGTTAGTGTTGCCGGCGATGTTATTATTATTATTATTATTCATGTAATCTGGTTCCGTTGGAAGCTTGTGGTGACAGCTGCGGGGGCGTTTATGGCAGTTTGTGGCCGCGGATGTCGCTGGCTGGTCGAGATTTTCCATCGATTAAAAGTTATGCTCGCGGTAGCCATGCGGCGATAAATTCTGCGGAATTGCACCACAGTCTGCCAGCAATTCATTTAGCCATAATCCTGGTTCCGTAATACCAGTTCGTAGACCGCACCACATACTCTTTGATAGATAACGCTTGTTTTGATACCTCAGGTAACTTAAATACAATGAATCGGATTAATATTCGGACGCTCTGAAAAAGACGATAACTTTTTTAATATTATACTATACGATTTGAACTTTTTTGGGAAGCTATAGAGGAAGGGAGAACAATATACTACAGGATATGAAAAGAAATTTTTTCAAAAATTGCAATTGATCGGAATTGTAGAAAAAATACTAAAACTTGCATTTTACATCTTTTTTATGTGTGGTTATATTGAAAATTTAAAAAATACGTTTTGTAGATCTGTGTGAATTATATGCACTGTGAAAGTTTCATCGAAATCGGTTGATCTGCAATTTTTACCATCTTCAAAAACTGCTTAATTGACACAGATCTACAAAACGTATTTTTTAAATTTTCGATATAGACTGTACACGACCCACTGTACACATGTACAGAAATCTGATGCACGTCTTTGTCAGCGATTTATACGGCTAATGTGTTTAGAATTTCGTCATAGTGTCGCAACGATGGTTGTTACGCCTCGTGACTAGAACAGGGTGTTTCAAAGCGGAACACAATTTAACGAGAACGTCATAAATATACGTCAACGCTCGTACATCTCTGTCGACTGACGCAAGGCGTTGTTTGAGGTCATGGGTTAAGGGTGAGCCGCACTATGTCGGGGCGTTTAATTTCCGCCGACGACCTTGAGCAAAGAAATCGTAAATTTCCTCCGCATATGCCTCACCTGGGCGTAGCCCTTTCAGAAAGTGAGAAAACAAATAGAGAGGATAGATTCGCCCGGCCTCCATTCCTTTTCCATTTATCAAATCGAGTTTCATTCTAGAATGGCACTCTTTCATCTTCCAGCGTCAGGAACACCATGGGGCAGCAAATCATTATACCTTAAATATTATTTAATACTCTTGAAAAATTCTCTTCTCATTCTTCTTCGAGTATACGAATTTTATATGAATATTATATAACGTTAACTTCTTGCGGAGGTATTTTGTACATAAAAGTGTTCTACCTCAATTACAACAACTAAGAGTCATTTTTATAACAAACGCATACAATTCGCAAATTGTTATAAACGAGACAAACTTTGCTTGGAATTATTTTTCACAATAATTTTTAAGAGTTGATAAGCTGTTTATGTCCATAAGTAGGTTTAATGGATTCCAACGACTCTCGATCTATAATTGGCAATTTTATAATTACTGTACTAAAATTAAATTTTTTACGTTCATCCAGATGGTAACTCTCTTTAAAATCCCCTAAAGCAGTAGCCAAGTTAGTTGAGTGTTACATGGTGATTAAAAAAGTGATTAAAAAGCCGAGTACACAGGTGTCTAGGGCTTATGTGTGCCACGATGCGACCCTTGTGACCAGTCAAGGGTTAACATTTAAACCCCTATAATTTACTTTAATATAATGAAGCTATTTATACAAAGCTCCTTTATAGATAGAACACTAGATAGCCTGGAGATATCGTGTTGTTGTAAACTTCCTTATTTCGACTGAACATTTTCTTTGATCGCCATTACTTTAATATATTTAATATGCACTACTCCTTCCATTAGCAGCTCTTTATATCTCAAATCATTAACGCGAAACGCGGCCTCTTGTTCAAAGGCTTTTCGCTTATCACAAGTAGGCTCGAACTCAACGCGTTGTCGAGCTCATTATGCTCTATTCTTTGCACCACACAACTTTCGCAAACTGTACTCTGCATTCTCTTTTTGCAACCCTGTGCCCGTCATTTCTGAAATTCTTCAGTTGCTCGACGCATTCTCTGCTGGACTTGTTATTATTAGACTGCGGATTTTTCTGCGAAATGAAAATTTTCTGCATCCATTGCGAATAAACATTTATTTTCATTTGTCACAAAAGTGCATAGGCGAAACATGAAACAGTGCACAAAGTAGTTTAAGAATATCAGTGCACTATCAGCAACTTATTAAAATGATTAAAAAAATTTTTAACTCTATTTGGCTTCAGTGCCTTGCAAACAATGCAGAAAATATCTATTTTGCATATAGATCCGCGTTTTATTGTTTTCTTTCATCAGTGATATTATCGAGTTGGATAAAGTATATGAATATTTTAATATTTTTTAATTTTTCTTCTGTTTTAAATTTCACTCATTCACACACACACTTTTTTATCATAAATGCATAAGATCCGCAGTTTACTTATAACTAGATTGCGGGTTTCATGCATTTATATCAAAAATGGGTACGTACAATTTAAAGCTGTGGACATATTAAAACGATTTAAGGACATAAGAAAATTAAGCTAAATAAATATTTTTTATTTGGCCCCTGTGTGTTGCAATCAATGCAGACATTTTTTATTTTGCATACAGATCCACAGTCTACTTAGAACAAAAGAGCATAGAGACGATTTCTCCCGAACAATAACCGTAAATTAAACAATTTTAAACCCCTGAGAATGGCATAGTACTCCATGAGGCGAATTTGTCGATTAAGGTCCTCTCTCCGATTTCAATGACCTTGAAATATGCGGTCAAGATCACCATCTTGAACAACATTATCTCGTAAACTAAAGCCGACCAACGAAAACTGTAAAGGAAAATGTTATTCAGAATGGTGACCTTGACAACACATGTCAATGTCATTGAAATCTGAGGAGAGGAGCCTAATCGACAATTCCATCCTCCATGGTGCTGCGTAGTTCTATTGGTTTGGAAAGAAAGTCCATAGCGTTTTCAAATTAAGAATGGAAGATAAAATTAAGGTATTTATTCGTATTCAATAACACGAGAAGTTACCTCGAAAATGGCAAAAAGTAATAGAACGGAATGGAAAATATGTTATTGAGTAAATTTATGAATAAATATACCTGAATTTTAATTTTCAATTTTAATTTACAAACGCTACGAACTTTCGTTCCAACCCAGTAGTATGAAGAACCTTTTATAATCTGCGGATATTAGTATAATTTTATGAATTTGTTCATTGGTAAAAACTTGTTGCTCATGCTCAGTCGGCCGACAGTTTGCATCCATTCGCAGAGGAAGAAGTTCAGTTAGCTGATACCCTGTAATCAGCTTCCTCTCGTTCGACATTCAAAAGTAATAAATATTGTTCCTTTCGTTGAGCAGTCGGCTGTCAGGCAACCTCGAATACTTGGCCGGGCGTATACTTACACGAAAATTTCAAATACAAGGAACGACTGGAACCCTGACATTTGCGGGACGAAATGATCGTGAGGTATTGCGAGGCCTACAATTGATAATCAGTAACTCAGGTGTACCTCGCGCGCGATCTGTTCTAACCGTCGAGCCAGTTATTTCTCGGACTGTGTCCGAAAATTAAATTCCTAGTGTTCTACGAACGAGACACGAGGATTGCAGAGTCCTTTGACGTATCAGAGAGGCACGTCATAATCGCCGCCGTCCTTTGATCATTACGGGAACCAAGAAAGAGGAAATTGAAAATGATGTTGCCGATCCCAGTGGAACAGATACGGACGGAAGCGAGGAGATTGATCTTGCTGTAGTAATTTGATCTTGACTATATTACAGAGAAACTCTTCCCGCAAAAGATCAGCATATATTTTGATCATGGATAATTTACTCGTAATTATTCGTGGTTTTAGCAAACTTTCTGCTAAATTTAGTAACCCCAAGTTATTGTTGACGTAATTGAATTTTTAATACAGCAATTATCGCTCACTAATTGCGGAATTGTTGTGTATGCACGTACGGTGCGTATCGCAAACGTACCAACTCGTCGACGTTTTAATATTGTGCTGGTTTAGGAAAGATTATGATGAGTAATTTTAGTCTAATATACGGGATTTTATGCATTTGTAAGAAAAATGAGTAGATCAAATTTAAAGTGGTATTAGAGAAATTAATGATCACTGTCCTATTATATTTTATTTACCAAGCAATGGAAAATATTTTACTTTGTGGCAGACTGTAATATGTTTCAAGAATTGCACACCCACATACGATGATTGAATGAAGAAAATATCGTTTGTTTTTTTCAGAATGGACCATGAAGGAGCGCATGGCGAGCTGGTAGTAGACGAGCGGTCGTCCTCTCCGTTGGTGTCACGACCGTCGTCGACGGGCTCCTGCAACGTTCGATCATTCATCCTGCAGGTGTTGCGCACGGCAGGCACGAGGTCGACAGGTGCAATAATCGGGGGTGACCCGGTTGCTGCCGCCGGGGCGGCGATGCGACGATGAGCTCGCCGAGGATACTGCTATCCCTCTACACCCGACCAGAGGTTAGTAATTCACATTTTAAAATATATTCCCTGCTACTTGTTCGAAATCCATTTCATATTTAACCCTTGCCCGGCAGACCTTTCCGCATCATCAATTTTGCCTAGGATCATACACGGTAGGGGTGCGCGAGTACTCGAAATTTCGGGTCGGGTCGGGAAATTTGTTTGGGATCGAGTCGGAGTCCCGAAAATTTATAAAGTTCGCGATTTCGGGTACCCGAAATGGTAATCGGATCGGGTCGAGCCGGGGTCCCGAAAGTTTGCAATATTGGAAATGATGGAAATGCAATTGTAAACGACTATCTATATTGAAATATTGTCAGCCACGAGAACATAATTCGTATCGTAAGAAGTATTTCACATAATATATTCTAAAATATTTTTTTTCCTCACGAAGTTTGATAACCGATTACACTAAAAATGCAAAAATCATTCTGAACCTGCTAGTGAAAATAAAAGATTGAACTGAAAAATCATAAAACAGTATTATACTTATATAAATACAACTTTAACTTCGAGTACCCGAATATTGCAAACTTTCGGGACCCGAAATCGCGGGTACCCGAACTTTGTAAACTTTCGGGATCCCGATCCAACCCGACTCGATCATTGTCAGACTCGACCCGAGGCTCGGGTACCCAAAATTTCATATACCCGCACACCCCTAATACACGGGTTTTATTTATCAACTTTTTGAACATGTCTTTCAAATTTTTTCGTAGACCCTATAGTCTTTCTGTTGTTCCCAATGTTATATCATTCGTTCAATTTGACACTAAACCTACCGACCATTAAAAGTGACTGATGTGTATAGTATTATAAAAATAACAAGATTAAATTTATTTATATTTTGTGCGATTTTTACTATAATATGTACTGGAGGCAAAAAATATGTTCAATAAATTCCCATGAAAACACCTTTACAATTTCAATAATTGTCAAATAAAAAATCTAAAACGGGTCATTTGACCCCTCGTGGTAGGTTTAAAGCTATACGTTACGCAATTAAATGACGATTTTAATACTGTGGGTCTAGATGGACCCAAGCTTCGCCGTCGAAGTCCGAAGTGGAAGAAAAGAATTGGATGAAATTTAAGTAACCAATTAAAACAACTTCCAATAATGTAATATAGCATAATAATAGTACAGCATACAAAATACCATATAAGATAACGTAATATATATAGTATAGCTTATACAATACCATATAATATAACGTAATAAATAGTATCTAATTCTTATTAAAAAATGTTATATAATACCAAGCAAAATCTACTACCATCTATTTTTTTATGAATAGTAATGAATCGTTTTTTGTTATATTTATTTGTTTTTAAACGTATAAATTCCACTTACTAAAAAATTAAGTAATTGTTAGGTTAAAATGAAATACAAAGTTTAAGATATGTACATAATAGATTGTATCTAACAGATAATTTAAGAAAAGTATGTTGAGACCGAAAGAGAGAAACATTTTTGGAGAAATAAAGCCCCGACACAGTGGCTGCAGCCGAAAGTTGAGGTATTGATTTCTGGCTATGGAATCGTTTATTTTTGTAAAACGTAAACTAAGCTCTGGGAAAAAAGTGCCTCCGTTGTATCCGGGATTTTCAACTGGAAAACAAGCCAGCAGAGTTTGAAATAAATGAATGCGTGTAGGTTTCGAGATATCGATGGGTTTTGAAAATGTGGGTTTAAACCAGGGGTGAGCAAGGTGAGCAAGGGGCCCCTCAAACTCCTGCTTCTCCGGCCAACCTCACTTTCATGCAACGTGAGCCTTCGTCGCGATGCGCAAGGCCTGTGCACGTGGCGCTTCTCGCCACGAAGACGAAGCGCGTCCTTCCTCCATGGTAACGACGGATGCTCGTGGGGGGCACTGGGCGCTATGGTGGGGACGGCCTTGTCTCAATTGAGACAAAAATTCCCAGCCCTGATTTAAAAAATACTCGTTGACAGTACACAGAATATCGTGAAACACGATTTTTATAGCTATATAATTGGCAATGATCGTGCACAGCTCTAATGAATAATGTTTAAAAATTTACTTTCCGATATCCTTAATGAGACAGCTATTCAGTTAGTTTTATTGCCACAAATTGAGTACTTAAATGACAATTTGGATGTTCCCGGTCAAAATAGACTTCGGCACACTATACGGAGGGTTAAACAATCGGGGAAACGTACAATCTTGTAAAGTTTCAGATAATACTTTCGGGAATGTCAATAATTTTTATATTATTATCGCTATTATGCTAATAGTAAAACTTCATTGAAGATCGACGCGATTGAGAAAGTATAAATTTTTAATCAAGAAGGCTGTCTACACCAACAGATAGAAACAAAAGTGAGTGGAAGTATCGAAAGAATTAACAATGTTTTTACAAACTTTTAAAATATTGGAAAAGCTACAGTGAAACAAAGCTGAAAAGGAAAACAGAATAAAATTAGCTTTACGCGATGTTTCTATAATACAAACTTTTTGGTATTTATTTTAACTATTAAACGAGGAACAGAGAACATATTTCATACACACGACATAGAAAACTTCAAAAAAACTCTATGGAATGTAATATTGAAGCTTGATTCGAGTTTGCGCGGATATCCACGAGTTGAAACCAATCGATAGTATAATATAATTTTCTCGGATGAACAAGAATTTAATTTAGACGGACCGGACGATTGCACGTTTGATTATCACAATTTACGGAGTGAGAAATGAATTCTTTTCGCGTCATTCATCTCTTGATTCAATCGTGATATTGGCTACCGTGTCCTTCCTTCTGAAGTTTCGAATCCAGTAATCAAGCAAGAAAAATATGGTTTGAAAAATTGTTGGAATATTCTTAAATTCAGAAATGCTCAAGAGCACCAATTATTAAATTCATTTTTATTAATTCGTAAAAGTCATATACATTTTAATAATTGTCTTCAGAAGATCACGTACCTACTTTTGAAATTTGCATTTATTGTTCTTGAATTTCCTATATTTAAACATAACAGAAAGTATGTAGCACCCAATTTGCAGAAAATAATTAGTTCTCTGGCCATGATTTCAATTAAAATCTTCGAATACTTTGTGATCAAAGTTGATCTCCCTATCCTGTCGTAGAATTAGCTATGACGTAGTATTGGCTACCTCCACCCTGTCCTCATCGACTCTCGGAGCACAACTTGTGCAGACCTGCAGTAGCTAATTCTCAGGGTCCAATTGGGCCCAAATTTTGCCAGTCAAGAGTCAATATTAGACATTTCACATTTCCTATTTACTTTGTTCCAAAGTCGAATTTTACAAATTGCAAAACATGATGGTAAAGGAACAAAAAAGACCTACATATTAATAAATGAATATTTGAATGTGTAAATTAATACTAATTCTTCATTCAAGACCATTCGTGTAAAACCTAGTTCTTCATTTACACAGTGGAACGGATCCAGAAACACTCATGGGAATGAAAACTGTGTGAAACAGAAACCTGCCAGTATGAAAACGCGGAAGAATGGTTCGCCTATAGAAACTGTTAATTATAATTGAAATATCCTTTTAGAGAGAACGTAATTCAAACAGAAGAGTTTAAAACGTCACCGCCATTTAAATCGTATTAAATCATAATATATGATAAAAGTAGAACTAGAAAAGAGTTACTCGAAACGGATTTGGTTGTCCTTTGCATACAAATCTTTATAACTTTTCTTTTTAACGTTCTATTTAATTTATTGAAACACAAGTCAAGCTATTGAAGTGATGAGTATCCTGCGCTAAACCTTAACCGCTATTCAAGTTAATACTTTGTCACGTTTTACACGCGCAACATATTCATGTCGTCGACGCACGACGCGACGGCTCAAACGGAAATGGGAAATGGCTTTGGTTGGCTTCGATCGACCCTTTATATTCGAATTTCGAGCTTTATTTGCGCTGCATCCCATTTCAGTAACGCGAACGAGAACTGCACTCGACGGAAATATTTCGAGTGGTACGATCGAACCCAAAAGTCACTTTGCTTTGAGTTTGCCCGTAAACAGTACTATTTGGAATCACGAAAATAAATATTTACAATGAACAATTTGTGGGTTTCTGACAAAACATTTTCGTGCCTCTCTTAATTCAATAAAATACGCTATAATCAGGGTAAAATATCAAATAGTGAATTGAAATTAGTCTACTTTATTTGGAAACCGAGACTTATTAGAATAAAATATTTATAAGTAAAACTTTTTAGAATATATTTTAAAATAATATATATATTTAATGTGAAACAACCATTTGAAATTAGATATTTTATTTATGAGACAAACTTCTTAAGATAAAATTTGAAACAGTATTTTATTTAAAGACCATTGAAAATATTTTATTTGTCAGGAAAACATTCTAGGGTAACATTTGAAATAATATTTTATATTTGAAGACCATTCGAAATCAAACATCTTATTTACAAGATAAGATTCTTGAAATATATATATTTTATTCGAGAATCACAGGAAATAAAATATTTTATTTATAAATAACATATTTAAAAATAAAATACTATTTTTATGGGCCTCATTGTGTTTTAGATTTTGGCAATGGAGCAATCAAAAATTATTTTAAAAAATAATTTACTCAGCACTGGCTATAATACACTTGGTTAATCTCGCAAAAGTGAGATTTTTAAGCACCACGGTGCAGCAATAGACTATTCACGGTTAGCTAATGTAGGAAAACGAAATATAAGAGGTACACGATATTTCATGAAAAAAGAAATTCCGAAAATAATGGCCGCAATTACGGGATTGGCCAGTAATATTGAAGCTATAAATTTTGCACCTGATGGTTCGGCTAGTTAGAAGCTCGACATGAATTGCTCCCAAACCGTTTTCTGGGGGATATTAATAATGGTCTATACTATGCGTGCTACGAAGTCAATTAACAGCAATTGTTCCTAATGGAACGTAACTCCTTAATCGCTAATGTTTCTCCTGTTATTAATTCTATATCCAGTATCGGAGATATAGTGTTATCGTAATTATAAGTCTCATTAATATACGGAGGTTGAGAATTATTTTTACATCATCTAAAATCGATATTTCATAAAATTAATATTTGGCATTTCGTGTGAACTTTGAATAAAAATGTGAAGAACAGTGAACAGAAATTCAAGTAGAAACAACATCTTAGAACAAGATGAACTACTCTCACCCACTTGGTGGTTAGTGTTAGCGTGGACACCCTGTAGAGTAGTTCACTATAGAGCTTAGTTAACTATAACTGAGCTGTAAGGTTTACTAACTTTTAGGGAGAGATGTCTGCACTTGTCGGTGGTTGGATGGATGCGGTATTAGTGCTCTGATGCATTGCAAGTTTGAACACGATTACATCATTTAGTGGCAAACTAAAGTAACCATGGGTCGTTGTATAATAAATGCGGCCAAGTTCGAAATTCGTGATGTTACACGATATTCGTAGGGAGAAGGTGATTCTAATGGCGAAGATAGTAGAACACGTAGTAATATACGAGTCATTAACATTTCTACACCTAATGGTAATCGATCTTCATGATTATGTGATCAACACATTAATTTCGGATTCCATTACCATATTCACACTTTGGATCGTTAACGATTCCTACATCAGCGAACGCTGCATTAATGATTATAAGGAACTGTTTTACATCCATGAATAGTTACAATAAAATTTTACGATGGACATTATACCCTAACTAATCCTTTGTAGTCCTATACACATTCTGACTCGACATGGAGTTCAAGAACTTGTATCTTTTAGAGTGTAATAATTAAACATTTTCAACACAATATACAATTCTTCATAGTTTTTAACTGTATTTTAATAATGATTAAATAACATATTTGTATACTTCAATTAATAATTAATTAATCAATTAATAATTCTATGAAGAATTGTATATGGATCGCTTTATTATATTATATATTATTTATTCGAAAGATATTTAATATATTTCGCGGAACACCGGTTAAGAACCAGTGGTGTAGCTCGTGCAAAATGACCCTTCATGTAGTCGCGACACCGCTATCGGCGATGCAGAGAAAGAGAGACGAATCGAGTTCTGAAAAGTCCATCGATCTCCGTGTACGTACATGATGCAAGAATCGGAAACTTAAATTACACGAAGATAGATAGAGGAAGCAACTTGGATCTCTCGCACCGTCGACTCATCTACAGTCATAGGACACCCTACGTTTTATTGTTTCTACATGATGTCGGAATATTAACCCTTTGCACTCCAGCCTAGTGACTCATATAGTACACCAACAATTCCAGCGCTATATTAGTTACAAGTGTACAGGGTGTCCCATTTAAGTTGAGATTGTAAAAAATCTCGAAGACATGTGAATTAAAAAAAAAACAAACTGACACACGTGGGGAGTCAGACAGCACTACTAGTTTTTTATCATATATATATTTATTTTTATCATAGTCATTTTGTCTTTTTTTATCATAAACCCATATTTTTTATTTCGGAATCATATTCTACGTAAAAAAGTGCACGACTTTTGTTTGAAACATTTTTTTGCAAGTTCAGTATTTCTTAAGATATTTAGCTCATTTTTCATGTTTATGTCAAGGATAATTTTGTTTTCCTATTAAAATGATAACGTTACTTTCTTCTGGAAAGTTTTTATTTCATTTAAGAACATCATAATAAATGCTCGAAATTTTTACCCTCAACTTCTAGACACTTATTAATTCGTTTAACAAACGACTCATGAACATATAATAAAGTTCTTCTCGTGATATTGCGACAAGCAGTTATAATTTCGATCGTGGTAGATGCTTAGATTTTCAAGTAATATAGGTAATTCGCGATTCAAGAAGTTTCGATATTTGTTTCCATCTAACGTGTCATCAATAAAAATAGATGCTATTATTTTCTCTCCAATTATTCCAGTCCAAACATTGACTGACCATGGGTGTTGATGATCTACTTCGCGTAACCACCTCGGATTGTGGTCAAGCCAATTTATATATATATATATATATATGTAATGCATATTATACCTATTAACTTGGCAATTATTTTTAAAAGTGGACTCATCGGAAAACAGAACATGGAAAAAGAAGTTCTGATTAATGTTTATTTGATTTTGGGCCCATTCACAGAATGTTATTCGAGCTTGAAAGTCATTTTCTTGAAGTTCTTGGTGTAAGCATAGTTTGTATGGATGGAACTTGTGTTGCTTTAAAAAATTCGATGTATATATATATATAACTTGTTTTATATAATGTAGCTATATTGTAGCTGTATTATATAACTTGTTTTATATATATATTTATATAATAAAAAATATGGTTGCTGTAATAAAACAAAATATTTATTCCTTAACTACATTATATAAAACAAGTTCAAGTTTATAAATCTTGGACAAAATGAAAATTTAATGTTTTAAAGTTCATATTTCAAATGTCGCATTATCTATATCTGGGGTAAATTCTTTTTGTTCATTTCATTTTTTAAACATACATCTAGACCTATCATTTTGTCAACATTTTAGTTTTCGCTTTACTTTCATCCTGTCCGGGGCCGATGGTATCCGTGAAAAGCGAAACGATAGCAACTTGGCTAACATCGTGGTTGGATTTTCTGTTTCACAGCCCCGAATAGTAGCAAGGCCGGGTCGCTTCGCAAGCTGTCGCAAGGTCGAGCAGAGAGAAGCGGAAGCTGGTTCAAGGCCAAAATTATTCGCCTGGCCATGGACCTCGAGGCGAGGAACGGAACCGGCGGGAATAACGACGACGAATATACGAATATTTACTTCATCGTTGGTGATCGCAGGAAGATGGCCACCTACAAAGCGGATCAGGTCACGGACATGGAGCTTAAGGGTAAGTTCATGTAATTGATCGTCACGTTGATTGAAGTTGAATGACGGAGCAGCGGCAAGGAACTCGTGCGGGCCTACTTGTGGAAAATTTTGTAAGGGACTGTCGTAAAGGTTGGGACACGTTTTGTTTTTTAGCTGTACAATTTCATAGAATGAGAATTACGCAAAAGAATTTACACCGTTGGAAAGGTATAGTTTTTTTTAAGCTATAAAACCTTACATGGGATTATTAGCAGCATGCACATGACTGTGCATGCTAACATTACAAAGTTAACTTAGAATCTAGAGTTGACAATATAGTGGAACATTTCCGAATACAACTCTAAAGTTGTAAACAGTGAGCCTTAAGAAAGTATATAAAGTAAGGGGCAAAGAGAGGGTCCGCACAAAAAGGCATCTATCATATAGGGTGGAAAGTAACCCTTGTTGCAAAGTTTGTGAATCAGAGCATCTCTATTATTATCGTAGGATCCTATTATGATTAGGATCCTGTACCAGCAACCACATAGGCAACTTGTGTCAGCACCAAGTTTAATCTTAAAAAGGGAGGCCTTCAGCTGATAGTGTCCAGATGGAAGTCTGTTAACCCAACAGATGAATTCTCTAGCAAGCTTGATATGAGCAAACCAAGGTTTAGACCCTGAGTGGTAGAAAGATCTGAAAAATTTAATGCCCTTGAACTCTGCTTCCTCGAGAATATTATTGACTGTCAGCGTTCTAGCTTGTTTTCTAAAACTATGGGAAAAGTCATAGTAGGGAACTAGGATGTGTTGGAAGAAACAGCCAGTAGAGACGCTTCTTTAGTTAGTGCATCTACTTTTTCATTAAATGTAATTGCAATATGCGAAGGGATCCAAAAGAGAAACAGTTTCTTGGATTTCGTAATGTAGGAGTCTATCAGATTATGGATGTCAAGTAGAAAAGTGTTGGATTTAGCATTGCCCGAGTAGTTATTTAGTTACAGAGAGTTTAGTAGCCATCTGTTTGCCCACCGATCAAATCTTTTCACTCGAGCCCGATGACAGCTATCGAGGCACTTAGCTGTTCGCGAAAGATTGAGATTGCTCGGATGCGCAATGCAATTTGAAGATTATTCAATACTCGTACAGTCCACTCAATTATTGATCGGCGCTTTCAGTCAATAAACTCGAGTAATCTCCAACGAAATCTTTCCCGCAATATTCACCTTTTACCCCCGGCTAGGCTGCCGATATGAAAGAGCTCGTAAGCACTACCGAAATTATGTTTACACATACTTGGAGCCGCGACCTATCGATCGAACGAGGTCCCCCGAGAGCGGCCATATAGGACTTGAATTGCCAATCAACTGCGTTTCATTTTCCCGTTTCTAACGAGCGGCTAGATAAACATTGACTTAGCGCATAATTACTTCCACTTGGCTATCTTATAGACTAGACAACCATGTAAAATATTATAATTATGATTTAACATGATAAAATATTATGATTAGGATTTTATGTATTTATGACAAAAATGAGTAGGTGTAATTTAAAACAATAAAAACATTAGAAGAATTTTAAAATACTGTTATATTACTACATGTTATATTACTACTGTTCAACGTATTGAACATATTAAGAAAGAAGATAAATGTCTATTTCACTCCAGATTGTTGCCATTCAGGTAGAAAATGTTTATTTTGCATAAAGATCCGCTGTCTAATTATAATATTAGGCTACGTCAGTCTGATTATTGGCAAGAATGGTTGGTTTCGTACATTGACAGTACTCTACTTAATTAGAAACACAAATCTACGTTATAAATGGAGGGTTGCCTTTTTATCTCCTTCGCTTTTTCCACGACAAATTAAAAGTACGATTATTCGCTCGTAAGAAGCTTTTACGTCGCCAGATAAATACTTAATCTTCACTTTTCCTCATTGAGAATGCGTTTCTTTTACGACGAAGGGACAATCTTTATGAAACCCATTTACTCGGTTAATAAGAAGAATGGAATTTTTCATAGCGATATAAGAACTTTTATGTACTACGAGAATCGTTAATTTTATCGTATGTGTTATACTACATATATAGTTTCGAATTTTCCATACAGTGACTTATTAAAAGAAGTGCAAAGCGTGTCGAACAAAATGTGTACTGCAAAAATAATTAACGGATATACGAATTGACATGAAATTGTTTTATAGTTGGATTCGTCTATTCTTTTTTGCCATAAATGCATGAAATATAAAATCTAGTCATGAATATTAACCCCTTGCCTTACAATATCGTGTCTGACTCGTGATGAAGATTCTGAACAGATTCTGACAAAAATGTATCTTAATAATTTCCTTTAAACCGAAATAAAATTCTATTTTGGTTTTGATAATGCACAGCTATTGAAGAACGTATAGGCATACAATAGATATAAATTTTCTCCTTTTTTAGGAAATTATGGTCTACAAAAAAGTTCTAATCACTGAAACCGTAAAATAAATCGTAGGGCAAGGTTTTAAGTTTACGAAGATCTAGAAATAATTGTTTCACAGTATTTTATATAAACATAACAAGAATGTGTTTATCCAAATTTTTGGCCATTTTTCCAATAGTATATACTCCAAGAAATAAATTTAGCAAATAATTTCTCGGGGAAGCATCTTTACAATCTTAATAATCGCAAATTAAGAACATTAGAATATCGTAAAAAATCAACTTTCACAATCTCCTCGATACGTATACAGTCAATTAACTGACTCATAACTTAATGGTTTTCAGATGTCACTAAATTTGTTTATGCTAATGGACGTCCTTCATACATATTCGCATACAATTTCAAATGTCTTGAATAACGAAAACATTGTATTTAAAAAGTGTAAAAACAATTGGATTAAATAATTTTGATATTATTTATACATTCAAACAATGTGTATTCGAATGTACCTCTTTGACGGCTCTTCAGAGATTCGTTTCGAAAAATGGTAAACCACTTGAACAGGCCTGTGGTTGCGTGATATAACCCTTTTATAGCGGTTCGGGACGGCGTCTTTTGTGCGAAGCTAAACGGTCCGCGTGAACCGAGCGCGTCAGCGCGTTTCATTTCGCTTTCAGTGAATTATGACAACTGGGACACAAGGACTGGCCTGTCGGTGCATCGGCGGAATTGATTTTCTGCTTGTTTGCTCGTTACCGTTTGTGCTCCCCTTAATCCCAGATCATGACTGCGTTTCTATATTTTGGTCTTGAACGCCACAGTGTGTTTAGCGTAATTAGCCGTGGCTCCTATCATCATTGCACTTGCGAGCTCTAAGACGCTCCCGTAATCTCCTCATTAACGCTTTCACCCATTCCGATCACGTGGACGAGCAGATTATAAGCTAATATTGGTTTAAGCTTCTTCGACCACGTACCAAAGGCAATGTCGAATGTTAGAACTATCTCTCATTATTTAAATAACTGACTTTACTGGATTGAAAATATCTATATCTATTTCGATGCAACTGTGCAAAGTATGTGATTTATTTTGTTAAGGGACATTCCGCATTAACCATCGATTAGAAACATCGATTATTTGAATTCGAAATCGTAAATAGTAGTTTGAAGATGAAAGTAAATTAATCCCTTTTAGATTGGCTTCAAATCTTTCCAACAGCTTTCAATTGTGTCTGAATTATGACGTAAGTATTAACCTTTCACTTTCACAAGATCGATAAATCCATCAACATCAGCTACAGAACTGCTCGAAAATGGTCCTAGAATATTCAATTTACATGTTCCATGTCGTGATGTAAATAATATCAGTCATCTAGTTAACGCTTTGAAATATCTCTTACCACTTAACTTAATAATTAATTAATCTCGAACTGCCTCTGAAGCGCTTACTTACGGAACTTATTTCGAAATTCTATATTCAATTCAGTGCTTTTTTTATCACGGGAATCGTAAGCTTTCTAATGTTGCCTTTTGTGGCAACATAAAAATTATACTTATTTAAGATATTTCTACTGGACTCCTGTTTCTTCCATTTAAACTATTTTATTTTGCATAAAGATCGCACTCGTAATGATTTAATGAACGAATGCAACAATGTAATAACTAGACTGAGGATCTTTATGTATTTATAGCAAAATTGATTAGATGAAATTTAAAATTGTTGGAAAATTTTAAAAATTCAAGATGTCAATATACAGGGTGAGTCGGGAGGGACGGTCCAAACTCGACGAGTGGATTGTACACAGGGAAATAATGTAAAAAAACTCATATGTTCTTATCCGATTTTTATTTGTTTTGAGATATCAGAAAACTCTGATAAATACGTTTTTATTAGGATGTCTGTGATGGGGAAACCGTTGATGATAGTCTTCAACAGCAATAAGCAAACAACATATTTGCATATTCTAGATGTGAATAGGTGTTCGGCATTTTGTAACACTTTAATGGTACAAACTCGAAAATGAACATGAAATCACTGCCATAATACACTGAAACATTAGCAGTACAATTAATCATATCTTCTAATCCGATTGTACAATTTAAATTGTAATACCTAATAAATTGCTGTACTTTGAAAACAAATGACAATCGGATAAGAACATATGAAATGATTTACATTATTTTGCTGTGTACAATCCACTCCTGGAGTTTGGTCCGTTCCTCCCGACTCACCCTGTATATATGATTTCTCCTCTATTAAAATCTTTAAGGGGAGAAATAACATTCAATTTAGTTTCTATTTCCTGCACTCGATGCACATAATTTCTATTTTGCATAAAGATCTGCAGTCTAGTAATGACTAATATTACCGCAGCATAAAGTGCACTTTCCTTATTTAGTGTATTCTTTTTGTGTTTCATAAACGTAACACCGAGTATAGCTAATTCAACCGACCTTCGCTACGCTCGTAAATCAAACGTAGTGCCGAAACCTCTTGGCTCGAGATCTGAAAGGATCCTTAGCTCACTTAGCTTTCAAGAGCTTTCCCTTCGACCAATAGCAATTTTTACAAGTTTTGCTTGAGTATTTGCTGTGCGGTAGCCTAAGGTTTAGCCCGCTTTTAACCCGTATCGATGATTAAAGGGTTCCATACCTTTGAACGGTTGAAATATTATAAACGAAATTAGATAATTATTTTTATATATGAAATTGCGTTTCTTTAAAAAATCAATATACACGTTATATTTCAGTTGTATTTTCTGAAAAATTTAGTTAAGGGGGTAGGTTCGTTTCAAGTTTATTTCAAGGTCAATTAATGTCATTTGTTTATGTCGTATAGACACTTTATATGAGTGGAAATGTAAACATATTGGCGATAGCATTATGTAATGTTTGGACAAAACGTAAATGAACGCACTATTCCAGGTATTGTTGTAACAATAACAACAATACAGCGCGTATTTTTATTAAAAATAATGATACCTATACCTTGTTGTCGAAATAATAGCGTCTCGATTCATAATTTGAAACATACTGACAATTACTGATACATGCGCCACATGTAGGATTACGGGGAACTAAATAAAGTTTTCCATTTTGACTCTACTATAGGTGACTCCATTATAATATTTTGGTCGCCACTGTATATGCTTCCGAATAATGCAAATTATGGTGCAGAATAATGCAAATTACGCCTTGCAAACTTAAAAAAGGACTTTTGAGGGCGATTGCGGCCTAGATTGATCTTTTACCTAGCGCTTTTCACTACTGAAAACCCCCATCTTTGCATTATTGAGAATTGAGAAGGCACATCCTGGACCCTTGCAATCCTGGAAATGGGTCTAATCCCCTAACTAGATGATTAAATTTGCAATCCTGGAAAGAACGAGTCTACTCCCTTAAATATCATTAACTGGAAGCACGTGGCAGCCATTTCCCGAAAGCCATTTCTGCAACATATCATTTGTGGTTGAAATATAAACGAAAAATTCGATAATTATTTTTATATTCTATATCTCTTAAATATATTTTTATATCACTTAAAGTTCAATTGAAAATTAGATCTCAGTGTTTATTAAACGTTCGTGTTTCGTTATATTCCGTCATTGCTCCTGTGAAATTCTGTTAAATTAAATTCCAACACTAATTGTTAAATTACATTTCACACTTTTCGTTTAACAATTATTGATATAATAAAGAACACAGCGAGTTACTTTGACTGATTTGGTAATTCTACTGAATAATAGAAATGAGCATTTCATCTGATCCAACGGGCATACGAGAAGTCAGATACACGCCGATCTTCTCCATTCATGTGCAACTTGCTGCATTGTGGACACACAAACGATTTTGTGCTGAAGTGCGTCACGTAATTAGGTTAATAACATCATTCCAATTTGCGCAGGTTTGTTGCCGGTCAGTTAACGGGAATTGCTTTGCCACAAACGTAGTTGCAAGGGATTCGGAACACTGCAAAAGCATCGTGAACAACAAAATGGATTCTAGTAAATTGTTGTTAAGATGCGATTCAGACTTGTCACTTTGAGATTAATAATTAAATTAAAGATTGTTTTCAACTGGGTTCTACCCAAAATAATCATTCAAAGTGATTAGTGAACAAAGTACGATCAGTTTCTACTTCTGATGAATTGATTGGTCGATCCACTCGCAATGCAACTGCGAAACGACAATGGCAAGTCTAAACCTGAACTGTGACGATTTTCGTCGTTTTTCTACATTTCGGAAAAATAATACAACCATAAGCCCGCGCTCATTTTGAAGCTAAAGCCTCTACTTCCGCAAAATAGTGTTCATTTTTGTTGCAAATTCAAATGTCTCCAAAAAGATTGAAAAATTTATCTTCTGAATAAAACTGCCATAGATTTGAATATTGAATGTTCCTCTTTGCATCGACTCTTTAAAAATGTATGTACAATTTTTTTTCACTGTTTTCTGGAACAAAAATGGGGAACAAGATCTATGATAGTTTCAGTCACGAAAAAATTTGTTTAAAGATTACAAATTTTAAACTTTGCACAGACAAAAATTTTAGAATAAAGTGAAGGACGTGTTACGAAAATAGAGGTTTATTTCTTTGAAATGAATCCAAATTGAATCCAATAGTACGACAATTTTTTCACGAAATGATCATAGTTTAATTATAGGCAGTTTCTGCAATTAGTATTCCAAGTAATATCCACTTCTTGAATACTTCACACTCAATTCACTGTAAGTGTATATTGTGCCAGCGGTATAAATTCGCCTTTACTTTGTTGCCTTCCACTTTACAATTTCCTTTTTGGTTCCGCTTCGCCGGTTCTCGAACTCGTGTCAGCCAATCGCAAAAGAAGTCCGGGAGGAAAACATGCATAGACTTTTTCTCGTACCAGCGTTCCGCGCACATTCTGAAGATGCGCGACTTGTTGACTGTCGTTAATCAATACATTCTTCGCGTCGTGAAAAATTCAAAGATTGCCAACGTCTCGAATGTAGATGGGCGAAAAATTTCCGGGCAATTTTCTAGCCTTGTCAAAGGGGGATGACAAAAAGCACGTTGCTTGAGGGATTGGAAGCGCTCCTCTCTGATTAATGATAGATGCTTCATTGGCTTTTGATGCTTTTAGCAATTTACGATAGGGCACTCTATAACGCGAGGCTGTTTTATTTGTTTTACGTACGGTGACCGACGAAAGACTACGTACGTAAAAAAAACGTGGAAGTGACAAAAAATTATCTGCCTATAAAAATATTATATGTTAACTGCAACGATTATTTTCGACGTTTTCTACTGGGAAGAATAGGTACTAGAAGAGTTTAAGAATATTTTTATCTTTTCACCTTAAATTTTATTCAAGTTATGAACTCGCTTTTCGCGACTTCAGTTATTTGTTGTACAAAAAAAATGTTCAAACAAATGTCAAGTTGAGGGATATCAGTTCGAGCACTTATATATACTAGCTTCCAGGTAATAGCTATTATACACATGGGAAATTATATCGATAATATCTCGTTAACTATTAGATGAAGGTCAATACTTTTTTACGCAGAATTTTGTGCTTCATCCGAGTTCGATCGAAAATATTGAGCATTCTATTTAAAAAACTGAAGGTGACCTTCATATAACAAAAATCAGATTGCAGCACTGTATGTCCCCCAGAGTTGGGCAAAAATTTAATCAACGATTGACGAATAAATTTCTACTTCAATCGTTAATCGCAATTAACAATTAAACTCCTACTTTAGTCGTTAATTGCGGTTAACGATTACATTCTTTTCAATTGTAATCGTCAATCGGATAATTGATTAATGATTAACTGCTGAAATTTCGAAATTAAATACGGGGTCAAAACTGTATGCATAGTTAAAAAAATGTAAACTGGGTTTATTGTCATTTGATCTTTAATACGATCTCTATATATCCACTTACTACAATTTATAGATAGACCGTGTGGCGATTAACTTCAACAATTAAATCGGTCTCCGATTTTCCGATGATTTTTTTTTTAATCAACGATTGACGATTAACTTCATCAATCGATTGTATCAATCATCCATTCTTCAATGATTATCTTTTTTAATCGTACACATTAATCAATCAATCTTGGTTAAAATTTTTATCGATTAATGCCCAACTCTGATGTTCCCCTAGGAACCATGCAACATTTGTTTGAACTTTTTTTTTGTACAACAAATAATTGACGAGTTATTTAAGATCGTCACGTTACGAGACTCATCCTGTATTCAATAATACCTAAATTGCGGATTTTTATGTATTCATGCAGAAATCGGCCGAGTATAAAACAGCAAAAAATTAGACAAATTTAAGGATATCGGTACGTTTTTCTCAGCGTATTAAAATTATGAAGTGATGAAACCAATCTTTATTTTATTGCTTTCCACAATCGGTGAAGACATTTTTATTCTGCATAAAGACTCGCAATCTCGTCATAACGGACGGACTTATTGAAACGTGTGTAGCCGGCTGTCATTCGGTAACGAGAAAAGGCAAACCAATAACACGGCCAACAAAACCGGAATATAAAACCGTTCGGACAAAAATAAACCAATACCGCGATTTGTAATTCATTTCTCTGTACAAAAGAGAAACAATTAACCCGTGTTTGCAAGCGAACGGGTTCAACACTGGCAAATACCTAACGAATATCAGCCCTCGGGCTTCGCAGAGCCAAGTCGAAATTCCTTTTACCTTTTCCCTGGTTTCTCCATTCAATTCCACGGAGATTTCGCCTAATTGCTATCTCATTTCCATCCTGAGAAAAGTGTCTCAGGCAGAGGGTAATCGTTTTTCGTTTCGCGGCTCTTTTATAGTCCAATAAGTACGCGAATGAAACTATTCATAGAGTCACAGACAAAAAATAAAATTCTAGAAGCACTAAGTACAGCGCGATTCTGCATCTCTGGATCAGTAGAGATCAATCTGACGATGAATGACGAAAGAATGTATCGACATTTTTCTAGAATTTGAAAGGATTTTCTTCATCCAATGACTTTGCCGATCTTACCCCGACGAGCCTGTATAAGGACGATCCACGAATACCTCCTGCCGTTTAGTCGCAAAACTTTCGAGCCTCTCAGCGGAGTAAACTCGTCGTTCGTCGGTTTCCCAACCCCTTTCGCAACCCCTGTCACCCCCGCAGCGATACGACCGTTTCGCGAGCGAAGCGTGTCGCCGCCGCGCCGGTACATTCTTCTCTTCTACTTGATTAGAAAGCTTTTTAACGAGGCCGGTCGCCGAGTCGAGCCGCAAAAAACATGCCGACGGTGTCCCGCCGTGAATCGATAACGTTTGCAGGCTAAATTGACTCTTATTGGCCAGCCAGCATTGCGAAATTTCCTCTCTCTGCAGAATACCAAGCCGGAAACGGGGCCGCGCAGCTCGAAAGTATTTTCGGGTTTGTCGATTACCCTGCAAGTCATTATGTCCGTGTGGTTAACCGAAAATTTTCGAGCGGCTCTTTCCGGCTATTCGCGGCGGAATTGGATCGCGATTCCAAATATTGCCTTGTGATGAACTTTCTTCGTATCATCGCTTCCACAGACTCCTGTCGGAATAGTGGTTGGGTAAATGTACCTACACTGGTGGAATTAATTCTGGACACTTTGAATAAAAATGAGCCGTTTATTTTGAAAGTGGCCTAAGTCCATTTAAGTTTAAATTGAGATATTTAAGAAAAAATTTTTTAAGAAACTATAGATGTATCACACTTCTTGATCTAAAAAAAAAAACAGTAACAAATATAAAAAGCAAAGTAAAGTGAAGTGCACGAAAAGATCTACTTATGGAACTGAAAACTTAAGTAAAACAAAGAAAGAATGGGTATATTTTACATTTTTCTATTTTACATTGAACTTTATCACACTCATCACTAGACTCCGGATTTTATGCATTTATAACAAAAATGAGCAAGTGCAATTGCAATTTAAATTTAAAACAGTGAAAATATTAAAAGTCTTTAAGAGTATCAATATATTATTTTCACCAAATTAAAATTATTAATAAAGAATGTAGATTTATATTTTAGCTCCTGCGTCTCGCAGTTGCTGCACAAACTTTTTATTTTGCATAAACATCCGGAGTCTACTCTCATCACGTTATTAAAAGCTGTAGAATTCAATAATATTTCTCCTCGCAGTGATGATTATCTACATAATTTCGTATTTGTTTGGAGTGCATTATCAATAAACAGGATTACCCTAATTAACTGATAGCAAATATCGGCCGTTCGTAATTAGCCACGTATCCTGTGCAGAATTAGCAAGCAGTATTGAAATTTGAAACGATACCATTAACAATATGCGCATTTAAATCACCGATAACAACACGGAAAATTGTATTTTCCTTATTAGCTTCTTGCGTGTCGCTTATCGTTCCAATATCGCATGGTGCCACAACTTTATGATCCCCCATGTTTAATTCGTGCTAACGAATCGTTAATTATACATACGGTTGCCAGTGTCGTTGTATCAGTCGTAGAAATGGGTAACTGCCCGGCCAATATCGTGGTATCGATTTCACAGCAATTACCAGACCACTAAATTATTGTGGCACCTAAAATGTCATGCTACTGTCATTAAATATTAACAAGCAATTTCATATACGTGACTGCTCCGTTATTTTTTGTTTCTGATGTACACTGGTGGTCAAAATGATGAGGCACCTCAAGGGTTTTAGCAATGAACAATTATTTGTACATACATATATACACGTAGAAAGTGAATATACAACAAAATAAGGTACTAACTTTTATATAATATACTAAAAATTAAATAACTCGTTCAAACCATTTATTATTTCTACAAAAATTTAGTGTTGGCAAAATGATAAGGCGCTTTGCTCTTTTCAATTTTGTGTTAATTAGTGACATCGTTAGTGTTTTTCTTGGTTCAGTGAGATTCCACAGGCTAAATGATTTTTTTACAACGAATTTCAATAATTGTTACATTCGTGCAATGACATTTGTATATTAGTTAAATCGGAAACATGGATTTGTTGTATTTAATTGGCAATTAAACCTGTTTGATTAATCAATTCGTGGTCTATGAAATCCTAAACATTCATAAATTAAATCTAGCTAGAATTATATTATTCTAGTGGGTAGTTGAATGATTTTATGTAAACGAAGTACAATATAAAATTTATTTATTTATAGTTTTTAGTGATGCGAAAAACGAATAACCTTAATATCTTTTTCTCTCGGTATGTCAAAGGTTAATTTTGAACACAAAGCAACTAATTATATCGTCAATTGAGATATTTGACCAGAGGTGATTACTAGTCAATCAAAATTGATGAGTCCGAATTAATCTGTGGTAGCTACAAACGTCTATCTAAACATCGATTTCAAATTAAAGCAATACATTTCAAATTAAATTAATCAATATCTTTCCATTGAACGGAAATGTAATTAAAATCGAAAACTTGCTCACGAGTTAAACTGATGCGAACGATACGCGAGAGTCAGTTAGTAATCACACTCTAAATAAACTTCTGCACAAAATTAAAAATTCATTAAATCTTAATTCATTTGTAACATTAATTTAAAAGATTGCAGTTTTAACTTACGTGCACTCGAATTTCAATTTTGCAAGGACCCTATTTTATTATACTTCGTTCGAATTTGTAAAATTTCATTGAGTCGCTTTTCTTCGTCTGAAATTATACAAATTCAAATAGTTGAAATTATAATTGTATCTTTAATAGTTTCCGTTATGGCTAAGGGGTGCCAATATTTCTTAAATTATCTTTAAAAATATTTATTTGTAATTCCTGAGTAATATTTGAATAAACGTATTAAACAGAAATTCACTCTAGAACATCACCGTTTCGATGAGAGAATTTGCGAATTACAAAGTTTTCTGCAGGAAATACATACTATTAAAAGGCGTATCTAAATTATGAAGATAACAATTTCCATGAAATTAGAACTCAAGTGCATTTCAGCTTGTACGATCTTGGAATTTCTATGCTGCTCTCCACGTGCGCGGAACACGGATAATGCTGCATAATTAGCGGTGTAAACTTCTATTCTGTTCTGGAAGACACTCAAAGAATTTTAATTGCTATCGCTTATCCGATTATGACCTTGCCTATTCAATTTGAACATCAGGAGTTTGTACAATTGCGCGTAGAATGAAACAAATCTTGGTGAAATAATGCTGTTTAGGAATTGTTCGCAAATTAATTTCAACTTCATCTTTAGTTTATACCAGGTAGTCTATAGTCAGTCGGCGGATTTGATGCATTTATGACAATAGTTAATTGAATAATTAAATTAAAAGTAGCTGGTAGGTACATGTTCCGTAACGAAAATTTAAAATATGCTTTTTGCAAGATCGATTTTGATGAAATTTTCAGCATGTGTATAACTAACATAGATCTACAAAATATATATTTTAAATTTTCATTGAGAGGGCCCAAATAAAAAAGTTTTAGAAAATGGTTTTTTTTATTTTTACATCCAACCTTGTAAATTGTTATATTTGGAAAATCTTTTTTGCAGATCATTTAGTAAATCGATGCTAAAAAAGTTATACTGTTTCAAAGTACGTTCAAATACTTTCGTGGTTCACTGTATACAATCATCTCTCACATAGACATAAGTTTCATCTCAATAGTTCAATGCTCGTTTTGAAGTATTTGAAGTATACCGTGCGCGTTGTCCGTACGTGTTTATGGGCCTACCTGGTGCAATGAACCAACTATTCAGGTACAAATGTATCGATTAGGGAGGTGAGGTTAGCTTCGTGTAACCCCACCTGCAAATCAATCCGAGCGTTCCGCGAACATCCCTTACTTCGACCTCGGGGGCCTTCAATACATGTCGACAGTAGCAAGATTGAACACAGTCTTGAACAGCCAGAAACAAGAACGGCCTGTCACACAGCATGTTTTTTCCAAATTCAGGATCCTCCGAGAATTGCATGAGAAAATATTATTGACCTTTTGACCTTGAAATTAATTAGTCGAGTAAAGTAGACATTTCTATAAGGACTACTATGATTTACGAAGACATACAGTCAGCCGAAATTCGGACATTTTTAAAAGCACGATAACTTTGTTAAAAAGCTTAAAACCTGATTTCCATTAATAAAAATGACGTCTATATGCAAAACAAAGAAAAAAGGTTTGTGTCCCAACCTTTACGACAGTCCTTTATTCAAAAAAGGGTAAAAATAGATTTTTTAAAAAAATGAAAAACCAAGATACCCCCTTAAAATTTTCCATTGAGAACAGTAGTGTTACAGATATGTCGTCCACTGTATTTTTGACTAGGCTCGGTGGAAATTCTGCGTGCGCGTGAAGGGCGCAGCCGTACAGAAAATAAAACCAGTCCTGCGTAGGTTTCCGTGGCGCGCAATCAGCGTCGATTTTTTCGTAACACCGAACCAGGCGAGACCGAATGAACTTTCGATGGGACGGCGATTCCGAGCGGAAATCGAGCGGACCGAAATTGACGGTGGTCGAACGGCCGTTTCCGGGACATTCCGATGGATTCGGAATGGTCGCCCCGCGAGATAGACTGCGGCGGTTACTTCATTTTTCAAAGGGAGAGGCCGCAGAGGGTCGGAGTATTGGAAAAGCATCGGTTTCCCCGTAACGAATCCCTTGGTGACTGCTGAAAATAGTCGTTTCGCGTAACTCGAAGTGATATCGATTAACTTCGTTGTAGTTATTGATTCTCCGAACTACACGCCGAACGTATGTGTATAACTGCAGCGTAAAACATTTCCACCGTGAGTCAAGAAATAAAATGTAATTGGTGTGTCCCTATCTGCAGTAACGTCACCAACTATGAAATATATTTTTTATACCATGGCTTTAATAATTTCATCGCGCACTGTATCTTTGGAAACAAAACTAATGCTAATTACATAACCCTCTATTGCATTCCGTTCCCAATCGGGGACTTAAATTTCAAATGTTCTACAGTAAATTAAGTGGACAATACTGAAGACTCTGAGCATGTTGGTTTCAAGTGGGAACATTGTGCTTATGAATAAAACCGCAGTATAAAGTTCCCATACAGGAACAGTCATAAAATGCAATAAATAACATTTTCTAATAAAATTTTATTATTCATTTCATGACCACACTCATTTTTAAGTAGACTAACAGCCACATATATATTTTTTCAACTCGTCATAAAAATTCATGCAATAGAGGGTTAACATCATTCATTTTGATTTCGCGTCACCCTCATGTTCAAACCGACGATATTCAGTTCGACGAATTTGTCAAAGAAATGACTACAGTCCTAACTAAACAAAAAAATACAATTCCATTCGAACAGCAAGAAATGACCTTAAATGACCTTGAGACACCAACATATCCAGATCGACGAATTGGTCAAGGAACTGACTATACTCCTAGCTGAACGAAAACATACAATTCCATTCGAAAAACCAAAGGTCACATTGAGATCTCGAAAACGACTACACTTAAGTGGCCATCATGAGACATCCTCTATGATACAGAACGAGTTTGATTTGAAACACTTTTTCGAATAATTTAGGAGAACAGTAGTGAGTTGAAGAGAAGTGAAGAGTAACAAAGTAAAAAAGAAAAACATTCCTAATTTTATTTTCCATAAAGATCCGCACTTTACCGATGACCATAAAAGACGTCACCCTCGAAACGGAGCGACTTTGATTCGCCACGTTTGTCCGAATAACATTTCGAACGGTGAACGCGACAGTCTGTACAGAGTTTGATTTTCTAATTCGAGGGGCGCGCAATGAAAAATAATAATAGTACGGGCTCGTATCCCGTAGGAACTCTCGAGCGATGCTTTCCGACCAGCAATGGCTTCCTACACCTCGTACCAATGATATTGGCCTCAACAAAATAATGAATAAATTGAGCGTGGGTCACAATAAAAATATAATCGTCCGCCGTACATCCATGATTCACGTTTCATTATCCTATTAGAGCCAATGGATGGTCGGAAGATAGCCTCTCCCCCTTCTTTCGGCTCTCTGTATATGTGCCACCACGTTCGTTTCGTTTCGTACGGAGCCGCGCGTCGCGTCGTCGTGTGAGCCAGGACGACGAACACGTCGCGTCGTCGCCCGTAAAAGCCACAGCCGCCAAGACACACTGCTCTCTCTCTTCTCGCTTATGCGAACCTCACGTGTTCACAGCTCTCGTGTAAGCAGACGAACGATACGATAGAAGGTAGGAACAAGACCACTTTGATTTCTCCAACCGGCTAACTTTACTTTCGGTACGACCACGACACCTATCAACTCGGCTGGGGGCGTGGGAGAAACCGAATCGGTGGGAGGCGTGGGGGGAGGAGTGGGAGTGGGAGTGGGAGGGGTACTTTGCCCAGGGTTAGGTGGGGACTGATCAAAGAGAGTACAGCAGGTACAGAGGGTACAGGGGAAACCCTGTAATATCGAAGTGGCCGAAGTGGTGCCCATCGGGTGTGACCCGTGGCCGGACCGAAAGCGTTCGCCGTTTTACGGCAATTTAACCCCGTTTTAGGTGAATCACCGACGACTACCGTGCTTCGCATTGGCTCCTGTCGTGCCATGTTGGGAGCACGTTGTCCGACAACTCTGCGAACAGAGATCTCTGTACTGACATTGTTGGAGGACGTGCACGGGAACCCTTGTTCCCAAAACGTCTTCTGGTTAGGGTCGGGCCACTTTGAAAGGGACAATTTGTTCTAGCGTCCATTCGAGTACAGTAGTGCACGATTAACCCTTAACTAGAGGGTAATTGTTTCTGTAATCAGCCATCTTACGCGTTGTTATCGTTATATTCTAAATATTATTTTAAAAATGCTACAATGCTATTATAAATGCTATTTTCTAAATATTTTATATGAGCACATGAAGCTGGTAGTGAGAAAAAGGATGATCATTGTGCTCAGTGGATTATGTACAGTCTCATAATTGATGGCGCACACTTTCAATCAGAATATGTTTTTTGTTCATGCATAATGACTTGTAATTACAATAGTTATAATCTCCCGCCTGTTTGTGCGATTGTTTGTTTGCTAGCGATGTGTTTAAATAACCAACTTCATTATCCATTATTAACATACCTCGCATATCTTTATGCAAAATGAAAAATGTTTGCATCGATTGCGAGACACAGAAAGTAAATGAAAAAATTGGCTCATTGTTTAATTATCTTATTAAATTGAAATTAATACACTCCCTCTGATTTCCGTAAGTCTTTCTGATACAACCACTGTTTTACATTTTCTTCATAAACGCATAAAATCCGCAGTCTAGTTATCATAGACGTTTTCTTGTATTTTACAAATATGTGCACACAAGATTTAAAAATTTTAAACAAGTGGATGTGTTTCTTTCATGACTTACTTATTGATTAGCCTTCATTATTTTTTGGAAATTGCAAACATTTATAATTGAGCCTGTTGTTTTGGTGCATAACGAAGCATTAAATCAATTACATTAATATGCTACTTCTTCGTATCCAAAAAACTGCGTGCAAATACGTTTTCGATCTATTGTATATCGAGGTTTAGTTCGAATTGACAGAGCCATCCCGAAGGTATTAGCACGTTGTCACTTCCACGTCATCAGAATTCAGGTGACATGTAGTCCCCAATTGTGCGCATCGAGCGAATATGGATGACGTATTGGTGACTTATCGTTATGAATGATCTAAATAGGTACTTATAAGGGTAGTCCATAGGGTATAGCATACCTATCAACTAGACAGCTGATCTTTATGCAAAACAGGAATGTTCTGTGTGAATCAAAGCAAACTGGGGTATAACAGAAAGCTCTTTTCTGATAGGTTTAACCCGGAGCTAATTTAATTTCATACAAACATTCATTAATTATTTTCAATACTTTTACAAATATTTTCACCCCGGTCTGCTTTTGCAGAAAAATCTCCACTGCGATACTCACTGAAACCAGAATTGTGCGGAATTACAATTGAATCACTCCAGGAATTATATTTGAATTGGCACAACTCTGACTGAAATCGTCGGTGTACCATGGTATTGTGGGAGATTGTAATAACGAACAGTAACAGAAAAGCATTTCGATTGGTTTCCTCGAGGCCTCGACGTAACCACCCCTCGAGTCAATTAAAAAAGTTTACTCGGCAAACGATTGCGCACGGTGCGGTTGAATTTTATAGCTTGTAAACCACGGCCTACACCTTTTGACCTCCGCTCACGTCCCCGATTCTAATTCAAGACCCCATTGTTCTCTACGCTTTCTCGCGCGGGTCTCTCCCTCTCGCCACTTTTTTTTCCGCCATTCGAAATTGGCGTAACTCCCCGGAACCCCTTTCGTAGGCAATTCAAACGGCGGCTAATCGATGCGCTAATATTTGATTTAGCAATTTGAAAGAGGCATTATTGACGGCGGAAAATAATCTCTCATTGCGACCGGCGCGGCGAGCGCGACGGTCGTTCTTCTTCCCACTCGGAAAGTTTTGCGGTGAATAAGCATCATCGTGTCCTCTGACGCAGTGGCGCGGTAGGGGTCCCAGCGACAGAGACGCTCGAAGGGTTGTAATTAACCCGTTGATGCAATTATTGTCTCGGAACTTGTTCCGTTGCTTCCCGTCGAATCAAAGTTTTCCCTCACGTGTAAAAATAGAAAATCATTGTCGCGAGGAATTTTATTAGAAAACCAGGTTCAGAATAAATGTCACAGAAAAAGGACGGCGTTAAAAATAACCGATTTTTTTGCACGAAACAAGTTTTACAGCATAATATTGTACACTCCGTGTTGGACTATTGCCCATCACAATTCCGACCAAATGCATTTTTTCAAATTATTTATTGAACGTCATTTACTAAACTAATTCTTCTAGCCTTACAGAGAAATTGAAGTCGTTTGGTCCATTCATAAAAAAGTTATTCTGATTTAAAGTGTGTGGACACAGTCATACTCCTTACTGTATAATAAAAAAATCATAATGGCATTGAAAAAATTTTGGTGACCATAATTTTTTATTAAACCGCTGTGCTGCGGCAGCAGTGACAAAACAAGGGAAAAACCAATGGATCTCATAATTTGTCAAAACTGCTTTTTAGCGTTTCGTATAGCTTAGGATTCCAGCTTTCAATTGAAATCAAAATTAACGGTGTATAAAATAGTATAATGTGTTAAAAGTCTCGGTAAAATTCGGAATAGAGATAAAATTACATGTTAACTATTATGGAGGTTTAAAAGGCTAATGAAACATAATGTGGACGAAAGAAATTTGCAAATGTATCTTCACTGGAACAGTGGAAGATAAGAATATATACTTTTTAAGTAGCATTGTTAGATACGGTAAAATGCAATTAAAGAGAATTTGAAGTGAACTACATTTTCAGATACTATTAATATATCGTTATAGATTACATTTTGCAATAATTTTTATATTTCCTTGCTAAACGGACATTCTACTATCGAATTCTAATGTGATTTCTAGACTGCGGATCTTTATGCAAAATAAAAACTTCTTACCTGAATTGCAACAAACTGGAGTGAATTAAAAACTTATTTTCTTCCCTATTATATTTAGTAGGATGAGAATAATATAATAGTATGTTTAGATTTTTCTAATATTTTTGCTATTTTAAATCACACCTACTCATTTTTGTCATAAATGCATAAAATCCGCAGTCTAGTGATTTCATCCATCTGGTCCGTTATCAAAATTGAATTTTGTCCAGCTAGATCGTGAAAATAATCCACAGTGCGACGGTTTGCATAGATTTTCAACAATGGAACACGTTATTACGGTCGTGAAGCGCATACGCGGCTGCTGAGTAATTTTCTAAATTAACGTGCGATGGGGCGAGGTGGGAAAAAAAATGCGAATGAAAATGTTTTTCCGCGAATTTTCCGCTCTTCCGTCAATCCGCTTTTCTTCGATTTCAATTCGGTTTGAGCCGGCGAAACAGGTCACCAGAGGATTTCCCCAACAAAAGAGCGGAGCTTCCTATATTTTATTGTATATTTGCCAGTGAACAAATTGAGAGGGGCGTGTCGAGGAAGAAATCTGTTCGCGCAGTCGTCCCCCATCGTTCACAGATCGATGGTAGATATATAGCAACGGTATAAACTATGTGTATACATACATATATTCCGTAACGTAAAATTGTTTATTCCAGGAACGAGCCCGCGCGTTCGGTCTCGAAATCAAGCAAAGGAAATTTAATTAAAACCGCCTCGGCCCGCGTTACGTCCGCGCGCCCTGTCCCATCGTAAATGCACGAGCTGAATGCAAAAACTGTTGGACGCGCGGAAAAATGAAAAAGCAACAGCTGAATTTTATAAATGGTCCTTGTATGACGTCCGCGGGGAAACTCATTTTTCATCCGGGACCATGAATCTTCCCGATATAAGGGAGAATCACAGCCGACATTCCATCGCGTCGAATCGATAATTAATATATTATTCAAGTTGCTACTGCGGAGTCGCCATGAAACACCCACGGGAAACAGAATTCCGTGATTTCAAACAGACCCAATTTAATATTGCACCTCCGGCGACAAGCATACATACAGTGAACCACGAAACTATTTGAACGTACTTTAAAACAGTATAACTTTTTTTATGATCGAACCAACCGACCTGACTTTTTTCGAGCAATTAGAAGAATTGATTTACCAAATGACATGCAAAAAAGATTTTGAAAAAATTGCAATTGCTAAGAATTACATGAGAAAGTAAAATAGGCACCATTTATAACTTTTTTGTTAGAGCCCATAACGAAAATTTAAAATATGCGTTTTGTAGATGTATGTTAGTTATACACATGCTGAAAATTTCATCGAAATCGGTTGACGCAGAAAAAAACGACACGCATCGAAAGATGTAAGAATCTGTGGATTTTAAGCAGAAACTGACCAAAAGTCGCGAAAAACTATGATTTTCACCACATTTAACCACTTGTAGCTCTTGTGTATATTAATCGATTTTTATGTTTAGTGATCACTAGACTGCAGATTTTCATGGAAAATAAAAATGTTGCGCGTCGATTCCTGGGAACAAGAGCTAACATATATTTTCAGTATTTTGTGATTCATAATATGAGATTATAGAAAATAATTGGACCAATGAATGATATCATTTCTTTTCAAAGCATTAGAACAAGTGGAAGTAACCAGTAGTAGTCAGACCAATGAACTGAATATTATTCAAATATATGTACATCAAGTTTTATATGTGTGTATTCATGAATAAAAATCAATTTCGATGCCAAAGTTTCTCCATCACATTTATTACTCTTCGTAGCAGCTAATATTTTATTATTGAATCTGCACTTTAATTATAGATATTTACATTTTTTTTATAAATCAAATTTTCTTATTTCTTTTCAATCGCTATTAGTAACTTGGAAGTTACTATTTTATCACTATAATACTTACAATTAAAGATTCAAGTATACTTAAAAGTGCGTCTAATTGTCCATAAAGTAAAAAAATCTTTAAAAAATAGTGTATGAGAAAATATAATATTGAATCCAAACGTGGTAGACTATTAGAAATACGAATAGTTTTTAAACAGTCATATTAAAATTTTGAACTAAATGTTTGTGTCACTTTTATTCGTGTAAATAAATTATTTTATACACTCATAAGTTAAATTTTACTTTTTGTCGGAAATGATAAATCTGTTTAATAAATAAACGAAGCGCGTATCTGTAGTACAGCTTTAAGCTTTAACCTGCCTCGACAAATTTCATTACGAAAGCAGTATTATGATCAGCAGTGGAAATGTTGGGACCATTTTCGCAGAATTAAATTTAATGAAAATTCTTGAAAAGGCTTTGAATCGTGGTAATGCAAAATAAATTATGTAAAAGACAAAGGATGAGCATCAGTCTTAATTTAAACTGACCCTTTTCTACGATTTGGTAATTTTCACGATGGAAATGAAATAGCTCCGCGAATAAGCGTGGGAGGATGATCGCGTTCACGACAGCTGCAATTATTATTTAGTAACCTGCAGTGTTCACTAATTTCTCGTTTATTATTTGCAGCTCGGGCGTAGCAATATGTATCGGTTTATTGCGGGAATAAATCTACATTATAAACCGTGCATCTACGAACTGATGATTAATTGTTGCCAGCGCGCCGCGTTCGCGCTACCATTACTCATTGAGGAACGTGTTAATCCTCTATAGTATAGCGCCAAGAATATTTTTCGCTCCCCGTCTAC
The DNA here is from genome assembly GCA_028455795.1 of Lasioglossum marginatum. NCBI lineage: Eukaryota > Metazoa > Arthropoda > Insecta > Hymenoptera > Halictidae > Lasioglossum > Lasioglossum marginatum. The sequence continues at coordinate 2,383,656 of CM052246.1, forward strand.
ACGCGGCATTCATCAGCGCTTCGCCAAGCTGCGTTACCCTCCAAATGGGATAGCTTGCGCGGCTTGGTTGTTAAATGGTAATTTTATTTCGCCCGAGATTTATACGGTTGTTCTTAATTCACGTTGTTAGTTCATTATGCCCTGCAAGTTTGTTCAACGTTCAATTTATAGACTTTAGTCCACCGATCATCATTCAATGGAATCATTTCATTGAGCGGGTACCTTTTTTCGCCTGTGTCGTGGAGTCTCCGAGACTCTGCCTTAACAAGTGTAAGAGACTAATACCGAGATTAACTCTGGAGATACCGAGACTCTGGAGAATGAGTTTCGATTTATTTGGTATTGGCTGAGTGCGCCAGTAAGTGACCGAGCACCATGACCATTTTCAAAGAAATACTAACAGAAAAAGACCAATTAATCTCTAACAACTGTGTACAGGGTGTCCGAAAAATGTCGTCCAACCTTAAAAGTGTTATCGTATCAGTGAAGTGAACAGAATGAGCTCCCAGAATTGTATGTTCAACGGATGATTTATTCGTGGTATAGTAAGTGTTAGTATTCTGATCTTACTTTAACACGAGTGAATCTATTATTAATTCAACAAAAAGTAAAATAATATCAATAACTACTGCAAGAAGTTTTGCCAAAAATTTGACAGAATAGCTAGTACGTGAAGAAAATAACAAAATAATAAATATAAATGTAAATAACGATACAGTACAAACACCACACCTTAGTACGAAACTGAGAAATTACAAAACATATTTCATATGAGTTATAACCTCGTCATTCTCAATCACAGATAATTATATGATAGAAAGAATCTTCAAGCTAGAGCTACAATCATTTGAAGTGACATTTTCAATTGCAAAAATGTCCGCTTTGGCTTTGTTAAGGAATTATTAACGAAAAACGTGGTTTAATCACAGTGCGGTCACGACGGTAGATTCCACTGAGCGTAGCGTTGATTGTCGCGCCGTGGTGAATTCTTTCATTCTTTCACCAAACAGGAGCCAATAAGAAGTTTAACAATTCCTATAACAATTTTAATAATCGTAGCGCGAATGGGGATGAAAATACACTTTGTATAAAAAATATAATTAATATTTATTTTGTAGTTGCTACATCAATTCATGATCGAATTTTTACAATATCGCGTATCGCAGTTTATAACCAATTAATAACAATTCCACAATTTTTCACAAGTAGTACATTGATATTCTGAATTCATTTATAGTAATTAATGGATAATAATAATAGTACCTTCATCACATCAGCTGGTAATGGCCCTTGACACGCGTCAACATGTCACGTTGTTTACAAGAAAACGAGTGTGTACCTCGCGTATGGAATGTATGACCATTGCTACGCTATACTACTGAAATATTGGAAATTTAGTAACCGAGTCTTTGACGACGATCCTGGATGAGTTTCAGCGTGATCGGGTTACTTTTGTAATCAATAATAAATGTGGAGTGTTTACTAGCACATGACATTTCACGAGATAAAGATAAAATTAAAATAATACAATATTTTCGTCAGACAAATTACAGATTTATACCATCAATAAAATACTAGATTTAAAATAATAAAAAAATGTGTACGATATCGCTGTACCGTTATAAATGTATTTTGTTGGATTCGAATTTATAGAAAATTTTAGTGTTATTATTAATTCTTCGCACTGTGCTACAATACGGTCTGCGAGTTACTGCAAATCATAGTAATAATTAGACTGCGGATCTTTATGCAAAATAAAAATGTTCAGCAGCGATTGTGGGCAGCACGAGTTAAATACAAATTCATTTCATCCCCTAATAGTTTTTTACACTTGAAAACAACATAACACTATTTTGAGATTTTTCTAATTTTTCACTGTTTTATATTTCACCTAGCCAATTTCTTCATAAATGCATAAAAATCCGCAGTCTAATAATAATATACTAGCTGTTATTTTCCAAAACTTTAGCGACCCGTTCCCGTCTAAAGTTAGTGTTATTTTTCTAAAACCGTTCTTCGGTTCATTTTTTACTTAAAAAATGTTTTTTGTTACAGAACTCTTTAGAAATGCGGCAGAGGCTGGTCCTCTGGACATCCTGAAGCTTTGCAAGGGGGACAAGCTCTTAAACATTTCAAGTAATTTGCCGGGGAACACGCCGGAAGCACCCTATGTTCTCCAGGTAATGATCCAGAAATCGTGTTTTCCCTATCTCTTTTTTCGCTTAGAAAATCTCGACAGAGTTTTGTGTTTTAAATTACACCGATAACCAGTCTATTTAATTCAGTTACTTATGTTTGTTAATTTAACAAGTATACATTGTTGTGTACACTCGCGCAGAAATCACATTTTGATTGTTAATTAATCTTTTCCCAAGATTGTTCGGAACTTAGCGAAATCGTATTTTCATAGAATTTTTGCTATGAGCTAACACAATCCATTTTCATTTACGACTTCAAGTAGTACGAAACAATTTTCATTTTAATACGTTAGGAATAATATATCGACATTCTTAAATTTTTGAAATCCGGCTATTGTTTTATATTTCAACTTACAATTTTGGTCATAAATACATAAAATCCGCGGCCTTGTCATTACGTATAAAATGCACTGTGATTGTAATACAATATTCATTGGAAAATGAGATTGCAAAAAAGGGACGGTGAAACTAATTGGAAAAGTATATCGATATTATCTGAAACAAATAAATTGATGACCTACGCGGATATTCAGATTGAATACTGCGATTAAATAACTTCAGTTCAGTATAATTAAATTTATTCGGCACAAAACTCGGCAAGCTGGCAATACTTTTGCGAAAGTTCGTGCAAATTGGTTTCAATGGAACGCTTAAAAATTAAATCCTGTATAACACTGTTATCCGAGAATAATGGCATAAAGAAACATAATTAAGGAAGTTTCTGAGCACCGAAAGTATACTTGGCTTCGATAATAAAGTTATCTGAGGTTGTATTAGTAAAAAATTGGATCTTTGGAAAATTGGATAGAATAAAAGCTCATTGACAATTTCGATAATTGCATCTGTAGATTAAAATGGAGTAATCTGTATAATATAATATTATATTATTTATTTAAAAAATAAAGTATACGAAGGTGTTATAACGACGTCGGAAAACTTGCGGCAATAAATTCGAAAATGTTTCAATATAAATGCACCGTGACTACCCAAATAAGTAGTCTCCAAAGACTTTTGCAGTCACTTATTTACCTCCTACGGTAGTGTATTAAAACAGGCTGACATCGTAGTATGTTTTGTAAGATATGGCCTTAAGTTCTTTTCCAGCTTCGCTATACTCTCTTTTTAGTTTTCTCCCTTCTAAGAGTAGGCAGACAAAAGGTATTCTATAAATTTTTGAAATTTCTTCCATCCCCGAAGCCTGTTTTTCTGTCGATGAAAAATATACTTGTCAAATATTTTTGGCTAACCCGGAAGGGTATTACATAATAGGATTTTCAATAACTGTGCTGTATTAAAAGAAAGCATAGAAATTTTCTTTTACATTGCAATCTTAAATGAAACTATTAGATGACGTTATTGAGGGTGACTTGTTAGTTCACAATGAAAATTGCTGTTGGTATTGAAGGTTCCATTAAAAAGTATTTAGCCAAGTACCATAGATTTTTCAAAATTATCACTAATTTAATTTTTCAATAATCACCGGTCGGTAATGTGTTAAATTAAATTTCTGACAAAAAAAGGAACTAAAAGCAAAATGTATTTAAATAGTTGTTATCTATACACTGTTTAAGAACAAATGGGGAGCGGCTTGTAATTCGATAACATATTTGTAACATTTATCATGAAGTGTAAAAAAATTCCATTGACCATTCAAAATTCTTTCTGTCCGTTTTTGGTTTTACAAAACAAATTAAAAAGAAAGAAAGTTCACCAAGGTATTTAGTATTGAATTCCCTTGCAAGAAATAATGCTGCAAAATGTGAAATTTTGACTGCGGATCTTTATGCAAAATCAAATGTTTATACATAATTTTCCTGTGAAAATGAAGCCAAATAAAGATTTATTTCTTACGTAAATAATTTTAATTGATTGGAAATAACGTGTTCATGTTTGTACATTTTTTAAATGTTTTTACTGTTTTATGTTTCATTGATTTTTGTCATAAATGCATGAAATCCGCTGTCTAAACATTACTATGGAATCGGCCCACTGTGAGACCCGGCACTCAGAGTGTTAAGTGGTTCAGCCTGTATTTGTTGATTACTATTTCCACGAGATGACGACATGCTCTCTGTACACGCGGAGATCCGAACGTAAAACGTGTTTCGTCTTTTGAAGATCGTCGGATCGCATCCGGCCTCGTCGAGGGTGATCGAGGCGGAAGTGCTGTGGGCTCTCGAGAGACGTGTGGCGGCCTTGGAACGGCAACTTCGGGAGCAACAAGAAGCTCTGTACGCGTCACCATCGCTCGCTCTCCGTGAACTCAAGCGGCAAGTCGATAGCTTCAAGAACAAGTTGGAACACAACGACCAGCTCAATTGGCTGAGTAAGTTTTACACCAAATATCCACATTTACGCGCGGAACACTTTATCGGGGGCGTCGTACGATCAAGTAGAACGCCCGCCGAATCAAAATAAGCATTCGATTGCGGATCGTGTTCGTGCAAATTTTTCTATTTCGATTATAACGAACTATTGGGTTGGCAAGAAAGTAATTTCGGTATTTTAAGGTGAAATAAAACCGAATTTCTTTATTCAAGCGATGAACTTTAATCGATAAAATATTTTCTTATCTATTCTTTCTTGGCAGAAGATCATCGAACAAAAGGGAAAATATTCAATAAGTTCATTGCTTGAATAAAAAAATTGGACTTTATTTCACCTTAAAATACCGAAATTATTTTCTTGCCAACCCAATAGAATCGAATCAAAATTCTTCTCGCAGGTTTTGTAAAGTCGCATCAACTTTCCGGGTTTTATATCATTTTTGTCAGTAATTTTATTTCACTTAAAACTTGCTGAAGTCCTCCATTTTGTTTTCCTCGATTTGCTTTCTTAATATGCTTACAACTTGAAAATAATGTAACAATATTTTACGATTCTTCTGATCTTTTTAATGTTTCGTGTGTCCGACTCATTTTTTTTCTGCTGTAAATGTAGAAACAATATCCATATTAATAACATTGTTCAATCAATTTTTACTTCTTTTTTGCGCTTCAATAATCGGTGAGCAATTTTTATAAATTTTGATACGCTGAACACGAATCGACAAATTTAATTGTAAATTTTCAGATTTAAGCAGTTTCTTAATTCTCACGCAGAAAATATTAGAATCTCTTGCATAAATTGACGACTTTATATTAAAACAATCAGCAGTTATTTTGCCTATGAATGATCTTCATGATTCAGTATTGTTTAATTAAACCGTTACTAAAATCAAGCAGTATATGTATTGTTTTCTAGAAATGACAAGATTGAATTTATTTAAATTGTGCACGATTTTTCTTATAATATATGTGCGCATAGAGAAACGTCTTCAATCATTTCTTCGTGACAACAATAATTGTAGAAGAATTCATTTAAAAGAGATACTTGATAAATCTCATTTGAAATAATATTGTTATAAAATTTTCCATCCCTGAAAATGTGACTTTGCCCAATCAAGTTCCTCATAAAATCGAAAACGGTGGAGGCAATTGGCAAACGGTTAATAAATGTGTCAAAGTTAATTTCGCTTTGTCCACACAAGCTACGATTGAACGTAAAAATTGACGTCAGAGCGAAAAACGCTGAAACCTGATAAGCCGATCTGTTGCTTCACCCCGATTCCAAAACTCGAGATATTATCCGCGGCGGACATGTTTCTACGGCTTCGGATTTCATCTCGAAAGCTGATTTCCCGAGTTGTTCGTGTTTGTTTTTCCCCTCGATTTTTCGGCGAACGCGATCGTAGGACGTTGCCGCGATCGACGAACGTCGAAAGCCGATTCTACATTTTTTTTTTATTAATTCAGCGCGTTTCGCAAAATTCGCGGACTTTCGGAACGAATCGAAAAATCAATCTGCCCGTGGACGATCTGACGGGGACGATGGATATACGCGCGGATAAACACCGGCCAGGCTGAATACGCCTACCGCTGAATAAATATTTGCCCTTGCAAGGAACCGTCCCAGCTATTCCTATCTTCGGTTTCTAGCCAAACGCATATATACTGTGTGTCCTCGGCGAAGTGTAAACGTACCATTATCTCTTGAAGTTTCGTAGCTGCGAGAAAGATGTTTTTGTGGAAGATGCCATTGTGCGAAATACTTTTGGCCTAGGCGAAGTTCCTTTAGTCGAGAGATACGATGGTCAAATCTCATACTTTTATCCGTTCCACTTGTCCATTGGTTTCTATATGAATGTTCTACATTTCCTTCTATTCGTTGTGAACGATCTTTAAAGTCTTATTTTAACACTTTACCTACCGAAAGCCTATTAGTAGGATTTTCAATAATTATGCTGTACCAAAAGAAAGCATAGACATTTTCTTTTACATTACAACCTTAAATGAAAGTATTAGTTGACGTTATTGAGGGTGACAAGTAAGTTCACAATGAAAATTGCCGTCACTATTGAAGATTCCATTAAAATGTGTTTAGCCATGAACCATAGATTTCTCAAAATTATGCAATAATCACCGGTCGGTAACGTGTTAATATCTTACCATGTAGGGTAACTGTACCAATTACTGCGGTATCATACTTCCATCGTACTTTATTTCAATATTATTATATACTATTATATATAGTGGCATTTATTATCTTTAGTTTGAAGCAGTTTTAAACTCCTTTGTCTTTCGCAGTTCTTCTTCCCTTTTATTTCTTAAAGTTTCCATTCTTTCTTTGTTTCTTAAGTTTTCAGTTTCAAAAGTAAAATAATAATAAATGGAGAGAATTTAAAAAGTTATGAATACACCTGTATGTTATTTTCAACTCACTAAAGTTATTAAAGCCAGGAATAAATTTCTAGCTCTGGATGAAAGTTTCTATTTTGCACAAAGACTCACAGTTGAACGATTCCAGTAGATTCTTTTGAAATATTGTTTCATGAATCGTGATACTTGGTCACCCAATCTAAACGAGCACTGTAAATCAAATTTCGAGAAGCGTGATTGATAAAATATGGCCGATGTTTCGGGTTCAATCACCGGACCGCTGTCGCTTTCAGGTTACTACAAACAGCTTCCAGAGCCTATCTACGCGGATTCTTGTCGCAGATTGCAGTATCGTCGGAAGAGCGACAGCATGAAGCGGAAGGTGCGGGAAAAGTTCCTCAATATCTGGTGAGTCTATTAAAATTGCCATTTCCACCCCTTTGCTATTCTTCTTTCGAACCCCCGTGTCAAATCACCTTTCCTTTCAATTCGTATTTCGATTGTAATCCGATACAGAAAATGTGAAACAGAAATACAGTCGCGAACGAAAGTATTGACACAGCTAGCTTTGCAGATTTGTTTGCAGGAAGATTTACATCGATTTGTCCAAATTGCATGCAAAACTTCAAGCTTTTTGGTTCAAAGTATGGATCTGAACATTGATTTGAACAGGGAACTTTATTTAGATGATATTTAACACTAAACCTATCGACCATCAAAAGTGACTGATGTGTATAGTATTATAAAAATAATAAGATTAAATTTATTTATATTTTGTGCGATTTTTACTATAATATGTACTGGAGTCAAAAAATATATTCAATAAATTCCCATGGAAACACCTTTACAATTTCAATAATTGTCAAATAAAAAATCTAAAATGGGTCATTTGACACCTCGTGATAGGTTTAGTGTTAAATTATAAATTAATGTGCAGAAAGCGATTTTTCGTGAGAAAAAATTTGACTACTATCCTTATTTGCATAAAAATATATGGAATAAAGTTTCAATTGATTTACTGCGTTTTGCAACAGTTTCCTTCGAACAGAAAATTACCACATAATTAATTGAATTATGTGCGTTTATAATTACGTATATAATTTTCAACATTCCGTGTAGTCTAATAAACGCGACATTTTCCAAGAACGCATTATCAGTTAATTGAGATTCACTTATCGCATTAAATTAGGATCGAATATTCACATCGTGCGTTCGGGGTGACTATCAATGAGGCACCAGGAGCCCGTTAACCTACACAGGCCACCTGGCCACGAGGTTTCGAAATGATTAACTACCGCTGATAACCTGATCTATTAAGCTGTTGTTTCCAACTACAATATCGAATGGACATTGATGGCTTCGTTAATCCTAAGGTTCTTATCAGAAAGGATTACGATCGGTTCTGACAAATCGTCGCGTTCGAAGCGATTGACAATTTCGTCATCGGGTGCCCCTAGTCTTCCTCATTCACCATTTGAGAACTACTTAATTAAATATTTACGACATGTCGCTGAAGGCAAGACTAATTAGTAGATCCTTATGCAAAATAATAATGTTTTGCCACCATTGTGTGCAACAGGAGCTAAATAAAAATTCATTTCATCCCTTAATTGATTTTTCACACTGAGAACGCCATGAAAATATTTTTAGATATTTTTAACATGTTACTGTTCTATATTTCATCCATCCAATTGCAGTCTATTACTATTATAATTAGCAATCGTAGTTGTCAAATAGTTGATCTTTATGAATTTATAATCAGGGAGGAAAACTACAGACTTACAATGGTTTCAAAAACGATTTAGAATTGTCAATATTTGAACTATAATAATTTCGTTAAGAAAAATAGAACAATAATAAATTTGGACTTTCTGATCGAAATTTGGAAATTTATTAATTTGGAAACTGGGGACACGTCTTTGGTCGCAGTCTAGTGATAAGTGATTGAGTGAATGTTATCACTCGAGAGTAATCACTAGACTCTTTATGCAAAATAAAAATTGTCTGCATCGATTGCAAGAAATAGAATCCAAACTGAATGTTACAATATTTCTTCCCTTAATGATTTTAATACAGAAGAATTCGTATATTGACATCTTCAATTTTTAAAATTTTTCGACAACTTTGAATTTTATCTACTCAATTTTGCTATAAATGCATAAAGATCCGCAGTATAGTAATCACTGATACAGTAAGAAAGATGAACAGAAAAATAATCGCAAGTGGTGCAATAAAAAATAATATACATAAATTTAATATCTGATGAAATTAATTATTGAGTACCGTTAAAGCATATAAATTTCACTAAAAACATGAAAAATTGTTAAGAGTCCTAACATTTTTACTAGAATAATTAAACTTGTAAGACACCATTTTCAATTTTACAAAGCTTAATTTCACTTCTTGCATGGAATATAAGAACTATAATTACACTTCATTTTACCGGCTTAAATGTATGCAGTTAGGAGAATATGAAATGCTGTCAAATATTTGCCATACACAAGTACGATCATGGAAAATTTTACGATGTGCGGTTTTAATTAGCATTTTTAAATTGAATTCTAATTACTTTCGTTGATGCCACAGAATAATGTTTTTTCATGAAACGTTACTTTAACTTACAGGGACGTTTTGTTTGTTTTTAAAATTAAAACACACTCGAAAGTTTCAAGCGACGGCGCATCTGCATGAAATCCAGTGAATTTTACGCTTTCGTGTGAGATATGAACTTTTTAACTTTTTTTTTTAAACGTACTGCTGGGTTTGCGATGACATTTTCAGTGTTTGAATATGGCAACAAATTGAACGGAAATAATTGAACTCGCTGCTACGCTTGCAGCGTCCATTTGCAACATTTCAGAGATTAAAAGCCATCTCTATTTTTATTGGAGTACATACGTATATAAATTTATTAGGCGCAATCAATCGAGACGGAAACAAATCTTTTTTTTAATGGAAAATTAACGAACAGTAATTTTCAATTTAAAGTCTTTTACACTAAAGTCTTTTACACGAATCACACACTACAAGAATAATCAAAAATTAGATAAAGGAAACTGAAAAAGCAACTGAGAAATACAAATGTTAAATTAAAGAGCCCCGAGAGAAAATAAATAATGGAAATCTAAATAATGTTTGCGCGACAAATGGCTATTGTCCTCTGGGACGAGACACAGTAGTATAAGTCAACGTTTAGTCAGACGTAAATATTATGTGCCTATACGTACACTTTTAAAATGTACATATACTTTATTTTTACGTTTGTAATATAACATTGACGTTCTCATTTCGCATATCATCGACCTAAAATTAAGCACATTGTTTAAAAAAAATGTTAAATGTCGGTATATTATCCTGAATTTATCAAGATCATTAAAGAAAGCAAGAAACTGTATGAATATACCTAACTAGGTTATTTTTTGCAATTGACACAAATACTTTTTATTTTCCATAAAGATCCGCTGTCTACTCATCAAGTTGCTGACGGTGATGATATATTATTACCACGTTTTTTTTTATTTTTCCTTACAATTTCATATAAATTGATAAACGGAATTATTAATTAAATAGAATGTTCCTGTGAAAAAATTGCTCCGCGCAAAAACTGCATGAATTCCAGCATTTATTTTGCTCGATATTTCAGTGGAATGGTACTGTTTTGTATATTTACTGGGGTGAAACAAATGAGTACCACAAATGAAAAAGAATTTTTTAAAAACGGATTATAGCTGTTTCTTACAAACCCTGGATAAAACTTTCTTGACACTGACAAGGAGGGGTCACAGTGGTGGGGTCGTTGATTTTAATTAAATTTTTTAGATTAAAAGATTAAAAGAATTTTTTAGAATAAAATTTAATAGATTTTTCTGGTGAATCTAAATAAAATATAAGCAGAACCATGTCCGACCGTTTTTTTACAATACTCATTATTTATAAAAATAATTAATATTTAATTTTATGATATTCGGAAAATTCATTGACATATGCTACCTTTCTTCAAATGCATCAAGTGTTCACCAGTTGAACATCTTCAGTGTTCAAATCTCTCTTACGATTAGTAATTTTTTTTATTACTGTTCTTTTTAATTTCAATTTCAAGTTTTAAGTCCTGCTTTCTTTCTCTTTTTTTTTAAATGTCTTTTTTTCTTTCTTTCTAATCTTGCTATTTATTTATTGGTACGGCTGTTAATAGTGCAACTAGTTCTATATTTTGTGCAGGAAATGGACAGTCCGTGGAGTAGTATGTTTCTTAAACACATTTGAAACAAATATTTCCGACAGTATGAGCATGTCATGAATGCTAATGAATTACATATGCACTTTGCAGTTCTGATATCATTCGTTAAGCAAACTTGGTTCACGTTGGAAAAAATAGATCTGTCAGATAACGATATTGTTGCGAACCAAGAATACGGAAATTCGATAAAGTCCGGAAAACTAAGATATGACTAAGAAAGGAAGTATCGTATATCAATTACAGTAATGTCGCGATATTTTTCTAACGGCTGTGTTCTGCACAGAGACATATCGTGTAGGGACACTATTTTTTTATGACTGCGTCTACCGAAGCCGAACGTAGAAAAGGACAGCATGCAAATCCGAATCGCGTGGCCGAAGCGTAAAAATTGACATGTTCTCCACCATTGATAAAACATCATGCTGTGCAAGTTAATAAAATGTGGCGGACGAGTGGAATTTTGCAGAAATAATTGAAAACCGGCAATCGAATGTCACCGGTGACAAATTCGCCGGATCAACCGAGCGCGGTAGAGATTGACTGGAGAGGAGAACCGGCGCGGAGGAAAGATTCGTTTCCTGTCCTGGTCGATGACTTCCGCAATACTTCCTGATGCCAGTTGTCAAAGATTAGTACTCTATGTTCGCCACAAAAAAGAAAATGGCGCACAACTTAAAATGTCAGGTCATTTTGAGACACCCTTTATAAAGGTTACAAAGGTACAATGTGAATCGCCCTAATAACTTGAGCACCCACTGTATTTCGCATGTTCCCCCGAATTACAGGAACGCGTTGACCTCTGACGCGGGAATATTCGCAGAACAGGCCGGCTGTGTTTGAAATAAGAAGATCTCGACATTTCGCTTTTCTCGGTGGAACCCGTTTCTGGTTCGCGTCACAGCGCGATGACGTGCGTGCACGTGAACCACGCTTTGAAATGTAGAACGGCACCGGCAGGTGATCCGGACGTCTTTGACCATGGTCGCGGCAGAGAAGTTCAAAGTATTCGTCGCGGTGCAAATGACTTTTCTAAAAACCATTTTCCGATCGAAGAACAGAAAGAGAAATATTAAATGGTACACGGGACGGAAGAGGAGGGAAAATTGTGGGAGTGCACGCGATCCATCGGACAAAGAGGAATTGCGTGCATGCAATCAAATTTTATCGACTGATATTGCGATTAATAAAATAGCATCGGTGCTTTAATGAAATCGTTCTCAAACATATCAGTCCGCGGGGGCGTTTTCAATGTCTGGTTGATAAACAAGAACCACCTCTATATTTGAATGTTTTTGAAAAATGTATCGAGGCTTCTAATTCTTTCAATGTCAATGATTTATTCATCTCTGTAGAACGTTAAGGAATTTTCGTGTGAATACATAATAGCGATTCTCTCCGAAATTATAGCGGTTTCATCGAGGTGCAGTAAAGAAAAACTTATCTTCAAGGTGGGCATAGAATCAGCCACTTTTCTTGAACTGAAAAATTCAGAAGATATTTTATGTGGCGCGAATGTGGCCATCGTTTACAGTAGAATTAATAAAACATAACGAACAATAAAAAATAGTGCTATCCGAAGAAAACAATTTCGAATTTGCGGAGAAGTTAGTTTGTAATAATAAATGTGCCACACATTAAGTTTAAAAATGGGTGGCTATGAATAAACTGAAAATATTTGTGCATCTGTGCAGGGTGAAATACGAAAAAATTTGCATTAATAAACTGTAAAGATATGTCGACTTTATTCTTGCCATAGAAAATGTTTTAGTGAGAAAAACAGATATCCTGATTTTTGTAGAATAACATATGGAAATGAATATTTGTATAAAAATGCGCGATCTAGCAAGTTGAAAAACATCATTGCAAGAACAGTGAGCTTGTAACTTCGCGTACTGTTTTAGATTGTGCCTGAGGTGCTCAATTACTAGGATTGTTACATCACTAAATAATTTGTTCTCGTCGAAAATATAACAAATATAGAATTTCCTGTTGTTATATGAAATGAAAATATTGTAGAACATGTTATACAGGTTGATATACATGTAATGAATTAATATGAACAACATTGTTTCTATGTTATAATTGTCCAATTTACACAACATTTCACGAACTCGAAGTTGTTTATTTCATAACATAAACACTAAATAGTAAGATCTACAAAAATACATCGATAAAATTGAAAACGGTAGAAAAATTAAAAGGATTTACTGTCAACTTATCAAAATTATTAAACGAAGAAATCTCTAGTTGTGGTTTTCGTTATATGCAATTGACACTGACAATTTTGCATAAAAATCCATAGTGTAATTATAACAAAATTTCTCTTGCTCAGCGAGTTTTCTTCCGTAGTATACGATTTAAATAACAGATAAAATTTTTTAATTGGGTGTAAATATAAATAGCAAATATCTTTATAGGTTCATTTAATATAAAACCTTAATATTTGCGAAAGTAGCAATTTGTGAAGGAGAATTCCTCGGAGAACGTCTCTTTTACGTAACATCCCTTTGACCGCATCTTCAACGACAGCTGACAGACATTAAAGAACTAGATACACCGTAACCAAGAAATTTTCGAAAAATTTCAATTTTCTTGATGTGTCGTTGCTGGTTCGTAAAGAATCTTTTTAAAAGTGTGCTTGCCATCAAGCAATTTAGTTGCTGCGTGGTTCAACTTTTTCTATAAAAAATATTGTTACAGCGTTACAGCAAAAGTTTGATATGTTTTATGACTTTCGAAGTTTTACAATTTTTCATAATGTTTTCGTTTCATTGAAAAGTTTGATATCGAAATTAAATTTCGCGTGTAACTTCTACGGCGAAGATCTTTCGATAAAAACTTTCAACATGCTTCTATTAAAACATATTTTTAATAGCTATGAAAATACTTGTAAGATTTAACACGAAAAACGTGGGGCGCAATACTTAAGAGAACTATTCATGCATCAATTATCTATTGTATGTATTTTAAATCTTACAAGTATTTTCAAAGCTATTAAAAATTCACAATCACAAATTTTCAGGACTATCTGTACGGGGTTAGGAATCTGTATGGGGCTAGAAAAAATTATTTTATACTTTTTAGTCCGTTTTTTAAACGTGGTGTTTTTTAAAAATTTATTTTATACTTTTTAGTCCGTTTTAAAAACGTGGTATTTTTTAAAAATTTATTTTTATTTAAATAATTATTTATACTAAATATACTGATTCCTTGAAATCGAGGATAATGATGTACGCTAAAGCATGTAAAGTGGTTTTATAATTATATTCATTCTACACAAATAAGGTAAAGTTGAATTGATGAATTACGTACAGCAAAATATTTCCAAGATTAATCATAGTAATAATGAAGAATATTATACTCTGTATTATAAATGTACAATGGACTTATTCATATTTACTTCATTTTTAATATGAATCACATATTTCTCCATAATAACTCGAAAACACAAAACATTAAATATTGTTTTTCTTTAAACGATTTTTCTACACAGTTGTGGGAACGTTTCGCGAGAAGGAAACTTCTACGTTCTTTTCAAGGGGTGATTTCGGAAGGGCGATTTTATCATGATGTTCGAAACCGTATTGTGGCAGGTAGAAAAGTTCGGTGTTTATCAGGGCACGAAAGAGTTCCGGAACTTTTTAACAAGCTATAGTGAAATCTATTATATGTGGAACTTTTTTGAAAAAGTTCTGCTATTAGAAGTTTCGATGGAAGCAGATACCGAAATATTCTTGAAAATAAAAGGTTTCGTTTAAATAGAACTAACAAAATATTAAATATTAGTTAGCCAACATTATAATAAATACCGAATACCATTCAATAAGTAAAATTTTTCTTTTTTTTTTAAGTATAATATTCAATAAGAATATTAAATGAGTATTCTAGATTTTCAAATTGACATTCTGAATGTTACTTATTTATAATATGTACAGGATATTTCGTTCACTGATGCATATTCATATTTTCAACACATCTTTTAAATTATTAATTAGCAGTACTGATGATTTTCATATAGTTTATTCAATAAATTTACGAATTATAGATAATATGGCTTTTTTATTTATTTGATGAAAACTTGGTTAATTAACGTTCCAAAATGATTTGTTTCCGTGGAATTTTTATTATGCAGCTTCAAAAATACCTGTTCAAAGAGAGCTCTATCTAAAGAAGCTTGCAAACGTAACGATTCTTTTCATAAAAATTCATGGGAACAAATACTTTGTGAAACGAAACGGTCCTTTTCATAAAAATCCATGGGAACAAATACTTTGTGAAACGAAACGATTAAGGTCGAACAGAATGTTGAAGAACAAAATATAAACTGTTTCCTTCGAACTCTGATTTTTACATTTAGAATGGACTTCGGACTTTTGTGCACTGATGACAAAAATAAGTACATCAAATGTAGAACAGTGAAAATATCCAAAAAATTCAAAAGTAGTTTCATTATTTTCGAATGATTAAAAGTATTGGATTGGCAAGAAAGTAATTTTGGTATTTTGAGGTGAAATAAAACCCAATTTTGGGAAAATTTTGAAGTTTTATGAGCGCGGAATAATGAAGCTACCAGAAAGATGGCGAAAGATCATTGAACAAGATGGAAAATATTTTACTGATTGAAGTTGATTGCTTGGATAGAAAAATTGGGTTTTATTTCACCTTAAAATACCGAAATTACTTTCTTGCCAATCCAAGAAAAGAATTGAATGATGCTTATGTAACTCTAATATGCTGCAATTAATCTAGACAATTTTTATTTTGCATAAAAATCGCAGTGTAGTTATGATCTTGTAGAGAGAATTCCGTGATGTTCTGTGTTCCCAAATTTCCCGCGAGAAACGCAAAGGGCTGACGGGTTCCAAGAGCAAGCATAATTGCGAAAACGAAGGAATGTGACTAAAGTACGCTTGGCACGCGGATTAAGCCATTATAAACCGAATCTGTTTTAAATGAATTTTCTCGTGAGCTGCGTATATTCTGACACGCCTCTAATGATGTGTAATAATGCATCGATTTTGTAACAATACACGACTTCGCGATCAAGTCGGTTATTCAACATGAGAATATCATCCTGCGTCGCTGTAAAGGGAGATCTAATCAGCTCGGAGGCTGGATCGTGTCATGATTCGAGTTGGGGCTGTCTTCGCATCTCCAGTATGCATTGCCAAAGAGATTAATTTAATACCAGCATGAGTCGCCTGGTGAACACACATAATTCTCACTCGCAATTCTCACTCGTACGGCCATCAAGCCTGGCAAGTTCTAATGAAGATAAAATACAAAGATTCTCACTTACTTAATTTCACGAGCTTAATCAAAATTAGCTACCTGAATAACTTCTACATTTTTTGAGATGGAAAGAAATGTTTCAGATAGAAGTTGTTTGGTTGAGCCGACCCCGTTAGAGGAGCCGATTAGTTCAATTGCAAAAATGTTTTTGAGACTGAGGAAACAGTATTGCAAAATGCTGTGTCATTTCTGATAAAAAATGTCGAATAGTGTTTGAAGACATAGTATGAACATAGTTTTGAATCAATATGAAGCAGTGACTTTTTCGATTTTTGTCCATGGTTCGTGACACTGTGCGACGTCACCCATCGAAGCGTTGTTTTTAATTTCGTCGCGAAGTGTGCTCCAGAGAAGAACAAAAATGTCATCTCGCAACATCTGCGACAATAAAAGTGCGACGCAAGCAATCCCATAGTTATTTCCTCGAGAAACAACAGCGGAAATACGTTTCTTATTTTTACGATTTACTTTCGCGACGATTCGTAAAACATATCACGCGGAGGGCGTAACAGCTTTAAAGACGAGCATTCAACGTCTTTCATCGCCGTGAGTTCGCTGCGGGAAAAACAAATCGCAAATGTTGTTCGCGAACGCTTCTTTCCCGCGAAAAAAAAAACAGCGCGTGAAAACAGACGCGAATTGATTCCCGCGTTGAAACCAACCAAATAAACTGGAGCAAACGTGCTGCGTATACCAAACCAGAGACATACAGAGTACGTTGATCCGGACATAATGCAAATGTCGCGAGCTGGCGCGACATTCGAGAAAAACACGAAAATGTGGCGACGCGAATTTCACTTTCTGCTGGAAACAAAACGCAAAGAACAGTATTTGCAATTTTGCGTACGGCCCTTTAAAACGTTGTACCATTTTGGGCGACACCCCCGGCGAATTATCAAAATTCTTTATCATAATTTTATCACTCACTTTATATTTCCACGCGACTTTATGTTTGTTATCATGAATTCGTTTGTTAATTTCTTTTTCCGACAATTTTCTAGATCACGATTTACAATAATTTTCCCTTCGAGTTCTAGCGCATCTTTCAAATTGTCAAGTACTTTGCCACGTTGACACACACCGTACAAAATAATACGCTCGATAATACATTCGTTAGTTGCCTTAGAGTTAGAATTGTTACATGCGAATTTCGCATCTTCTACAATAATTTCGCAATCATAGGCAGAATCGCAGATTCATTCTTTCAACCTGACCAATCACTTTAGGTGACGCAGTAGAAATCTTAATTGTTAGTTATCATTAGACTCCGGATTTTATGCATTTATAAGAAAAATGAGCAAGTGCAATTTAAAACGGTGAAAATATTAAAAGATTTTGAGAGTATTAATGTATTATTTTCATCACATTAACATTATTAATGAAGAATATAAATTTATATTTAGCTCCTGCATCTTACAATTGATGGACAAACTTTTTATTTTGCATAAACATCCGGAGTCTAGTTATTATCATAAATTCTTCGAACTCTGGAAAACTCTGGGAACGTGAAACAACCAATCCCTTTTGTTTCTATCCTCTTTTCCACGTTGTTCTGATGGATTTAATTTATGTTTGCATGATGTAACGTAATCCGCGTTGCATTTAATCAAAAACGTTTCTCCCGTCAGTATAAATAAAATCTCCTACTAATAATTTCATATTACCTCGTACCATATTAAATTTTTTATTGTGCAGCGCGAGAAAAATGAGAAAATAGGAGTTATTCCGCCGGTGTTATTTTCCGGTGCACACCACCGCCATTGTTGAAGCGAAAAACTCGGCTACGAAAGCTCGCCTGCGATTCAGTAATACCGAAGCAGTTTCAAAGCAGAACTTTTCGTTGTTGCCGGTCATGTTTTTTATATATCCAAATTCCCCCTTTTCGATGGGAACAATACCCACATATATTTTAAACAATAACTTGCGTCTAGGAAGATACAAGGTAAACGAAAAACAATGTTTGTGCGAATGGAGTCATGGCTAAATGGCGCATATGAGTCGACAAACAAAGCAAAAATTTCGTCAATTTCTGCGTAAAATGATCTGTGATCTATAAAATAATTTAGTGGAAATTAAATGTTATAAAAATCTTTTTGTTAATCTAAGGTTCGCGTGGACTATGTCAATTTTTAAGGTGTCGTTGCAAAGAGGACACTCTAATCTTTGAATCTATGACAGTTTCAGTGACGAGAAATTTTTTTCAATTTTTTCACAGACGTGAATTCGCGTTTCAGAATGCACAGCAAAAAAATCTTAAAATAAAATGTAGATTGCCACTACATTCGAAATACGACAAAAGGCGGTCCCAAGCCATCGTCTTATATCGGAATAAAACAGTATTAGTGAAACATCGGTGTTAGTCCGAGGGTTAAGTACAGTAAAGTCGCGTTATTTCTCAGCGACCGCCTACCCAGAATTTGTCAAGTGCCTACCCCCTTCACTGAAGAAGCTCGAGCTGCCTCGGTCTCCGAGTAGTAAACATGCCGCGTAATTTGATCTCAGCTCGGGTATATCGGTGTGAACCACTACTAAACCAATTACAAAACTTCTTTATTTTTCATTATTCTTTTATGGGCCTTTCAGCAACTTATCCGTGGCATTTTTTCTGATTAAAATGACACTAAACACGATGTAATTTCAACTATATTTAGTGGTTTAATTGACGATGAAAGTTTCGGACGCAAGGAAGGACAGCGCAATCCGCTTCCATCCGTTTACATGCTGTCCTTTTCTACGTACTGTTTCCTTTGTACTTTCGGCGCGGTAGGCTCGGTCATAAAAAAATAGTGTCCCTACACGATATGTATCCATGCAGAACACAGCCGTTTGCAAAATAACGCGACTTTACTGTGTAGGCAATTTTTCGAGAAACCGATATTGGTTGTTCAAATATTTCTTGGATCCACTGTAAATCCGATGAACGCCGCAATCAATCGTAGGATGAAATTTCCGAGGCCGTTTGACTAATAATAATTTGTCATGCATAAGCATGAATCCTATTTTAATGTGGTCGATCGTGTTTCAGCGATGTGTCAGTGTCAACGAGTGTCCGAGAGTGGCTCCGTTCGCCTGCGTTCGACGCGCGACAGTGGGAAGACGAAGAGCTTCTGTTGATGCTGCAGACGATGTTCGTCGAGCTCGACCTACCTCAAAAGTTTAACATTCCTTTACCAATCCTGAGGAACTTCCTCTACGAAGTCTACAACAACTATAACGAGGTGCCATTTCATAACTTCAGGCACTGTTTCTGCGTGGCGCAAATGGCAAGTACACATGCGCATCTGTACCGTTCCGAAACGAACGAAATTAGCTTGCCAGGATAAATCCCCCGTCCTCTGTTCAATGGCGACGCGGTGCGTCTTAATGAACCGACTTTATATTATACGCTTCTTACGGAAATTATGATCGATATCTGAAATTATAATTTCCGAGCACTGCTCGCATTTAAATATCACTTGAACAGAAAAGTATACCCCTTTTCCTCTCGGAGAGGATTTTTTATTATGGAGAATCTTTAAGGGACAGTTCTCCGTGACGATATAAGACAGAAATAAAGAATAAAAAAATTGCGATTCCAGTGTCGTTTTTTAGAAATGCGGCATTCAAAATCCGTCCAATGGGGCAGGGGTTGGTCACCCCTGCTTTAAATTTTGTCCCGCCTGTAGTCGAACAGCCTCTATAGTTGTATCACTCGAGAAGAAGTTGGTCTTTTCTTCAAACAATTATTTTTATAGAAGGCATTTATGGAATATACAATCATTTAATTGTATCAAATGAAAACCCTTAACTAATACCATCATTCTAAGCCACTTTGACATTACTAAAGTTGATTGTATTTGTTGCTAAACATTCAAGTGTACTGTGAATGAATACACTGTATTTCATTTTTAACCAGTCGGAACATGCTGTTTGAAATAATAGACGAAATGAAAAATTATTTGAATTTCAAGAATATTATTTGGCTGTTGGAGTGAACATTTCAAATGATATATAACCACATAAATAATATATTTTTAATCAGTCGGGACATGCTGTTATAATACGAAATGAAAAATTATTTGAATTTCAAGAATATTATTTGGCTGTTGGAATGAACATTTCAAATGATATATAACCACATAAATAATACATATATTCTATTAACGAGAGTATTTCTCAAATGATTTATTTCGATAATGGCCAAGCCTGTTTTAGTCTTGAAGTTTAGATAAATTAAAGTTTAATTTTGATGATGATATTAATCAATCTTGTGACTTTGTAGATGTACGCGATAATATGGGCAGTGGATCTGCCGTCACGGATCGGTGACCTTGAGGTTTTTATACTCATTGTCTCCTGTATCTGCCACGATCTAGATCACCCGGGATACAACAATATTTATCAAATAAACGCCCGTACCGAGTTGGCGCTCCGGTACAATGATATCTCGCCTCTCGAGAACCATCATTGCTCGGTGGCCTTCCGCGTTCTAGAGGCTCCCGAATGCAACATATTGGCGTCCTTGGATAACGCAACGTATCGAATAGTGCGCGAAGGGATCATCAGATGCATCCTTGCAACGGATATGGCCAGGCATAACGAGATCCTTTTGCAATTCACCGATACCATCCCGGAATTCGATTACTCCAGCAAAGCCCATATCAATCTAGTAAGTTACCTTTTCGGAACATGTGTCTGCGACACACCTCGAAATAGTTACAGAAATGCTCACAGAACTCCGTTGAAAGTTCATACATGAAAGAAAAAAATGTTCTGCATTGAACACGTCTCAACAGGCTGCAAAATTTATAATTATTTTTTGGTTTACTCGATCACTCAAAACAATTTGTCACACAAAACAATTTTTTACAAAATCTTAATTAATCTTTTCTTGGTTTTAGTTCGCCTAATTATTTCAATTAAAGTAGAAGCTTCTAATAATTTTTAAACTTATCAAAATAATCATGAATACAAATTACAAATGAATAGGTAAAATATGAAGTGCCATAAACATCAGGAGAACTTAAAAATGTTGTTGCATTATTATCAATTTATTAAAATTATTATGAAAAGGATTATATATAAAAAGAACTATATAATTGTAAGGTGTAGCTTCAAATATTGATCTGCATCAGGATAACTTAAAAATGTTGCTGTATTATCGTCAATCTATTAAAATTATTAGAAAAGAATTGTGTATGAATTGTATATAAAGAACTAATTGTAGGGTGTAGGTTCAAATACTGATTTGAATCAGGATAATTAATGAAAATTATTAGAAAAGAATTATATATAAAGAACTAATTATAGGGTGCAGGTTCAAATATTGATTTGCTGTTCCAGTTATCGATGATTCTCATCAAAGTAGCCGACATTAGTAACGAGGCCCGGCCAATGGAAGTTGCCGAGCCGTGGCTGGATATGTTGTTGCAAGAATTCTTTAAGCAGAGTGACGCGGAAAAGCTCGAAGGACTTCCGGTGACGCCGTTCATGGATCGTGACAAAGTAACCAAACCTTCGTCGCAGGTTAGCTTCATCGGCCTGGTACTACTTCCTTTGTTTGAGTCCCTTGGGGAGTTGCTTCCAGAGCTGCAGGTATGTCTATCGATACTTTCGTTACTGAGAGAAAAGAAATTGGTTTCTGTGATACAGACTGACTCCTGTTTCTGATCAAACTAGATAGAGAGCAGTAAGAACGTTCATTGTTTAGATATTAATATAACTTCGTGAAAGTACTGAGAGTGGAAATACTTTTTCTTTTATAATTCCTTTTTCTTGTAACGGATGCAGAAAATTCTTATTTTGCACAAAGATCCGCAGGCACTGTTTGTATTATACTTTATTATGCATCCACCTGCCCTTTTCTCACATTCATATTTACAAGAAACTTTTGACCACTTGCAAATTCCCTGAAAATCTTTCAAATTGTTTTGAAAAATTGTAGCAATATGCCACATTAGCACGACTCATTATTTATTATCTAGGCCTGTAGAAATTTCGCACATCACTTCATCAGAAATACATATATTTTAAATTAATCACTTGGAAGAAAAAATATTTTATTTTGCAACTATTCAGATATATTTATAACTATTCAGATAGTAGTCAACTTAATATAACAGTGATAATTAGATCGTATTTGTAATCGTATCTTGTAATTGGTGCAAACAATTAACCATAAACATTTTCCATAAAAATCCAATTATTATAAATCGATTAAGTTTCGGGACAGATAATAACATGGGGAAACACCTTCGTTGCAGAGTCTAATAGTCCAACCAGCGAGAGAGGCACTGGAGTACTATCGCAGACTGAACGAGGCGGCGAAGGACGAGCGCCACCATCGGAAGAGCGTAGCAGATGTAGGCGAATCGACACCTATGGCCACAACACCTGGTGGTATGGGTTCGTCAACCGTGGTGAAATCAATTTCATCGCACAGCATGCGCTCGAAGCGCTCGGCCGGTACGGCTCATTCGAGGTCACGATCCACCGACGAGGACATCACGGAGAATCTGACAGGGGAGGATGCCGAGAACATCGAGAGCTCTGATCCGGAGACAGCGACGGAAGTAGAGATCAGCGAGCAGACGTTAAAGTTCAAGATCTCGACGGAGGGCACCTTATCAGGCTCGGGAACAGGTAGGAAAAGCTACCCTGGTAGCCGGAAGGGTAGTCGGGAGAAATCTTCACTGGATTATCATAATCACGACCTGGTCAGGGCTGTCAGAGAGCACGAAAGAAGACGGAGTAGAGGAGAGAATCTCGGTAGCAACCTGAGTTCCCCGGTAAGCGCGAGGTCAGCGGAGGAAACGAGGATCCAAGAGGAGCTGGGCAAGGAAGAAAACATGGTCCAGCAGGATGCGAAGATAAGCGAAGGGAGATTGGTCGAGGGGAACGGGAACGTGGTGGCTCAGCCGCAACGAAACAACTTAAAAAAACCGTGTAGTTCGATGGAGAATGATCAGGAAGTCAGGTCTAGTCGCAAAGAAGTTCAAAGAGAATCGATGGTATTGCGATGTTGCTGTGATGACAAAACCGGATCGAATAATCACAAGTCTATCCTCTCCCGACTGAGGAACTTCACGGACAAGCTGAACATCAGCTTCGAGTCGAGAGACTCTCCTTCGCCGAAGCCGACGAAACACGTCACGAAGACGCTGAACAAAAGCAACTCGGTAAGCAGCGCGTCCGCGCCGACCACATCGTCTAGACACAATAACTTGTTTTCGGTGTGCAAGCGGTGCAACCTCGCGAAACCCCCGGCCAAAGAACCGAAGGCTATCGCAACGGTGGTCGAGCTGCGATCGGTGGACAAGAGAGCGATGACTCTACCGAAAGTCCGGAAGTCCGCGGATTGCAAGAACAAGAGCTGGAGGACGGTGTTCGCGAAGGAGAAAAGATCGTCGACCTCGTTGGAGGCGTTGCCGAGCGGGTTGGCGGAGATCTCATTAGCGAAACACCGGCGGAACTTTTCGAATCCTGAAGGCAAATCGCAGAGCATGAAGGAGCAGAAGAACGTAGACATTGAGTTCAGGGAGATCAATGTGCGCGCGAAGAATCAGCCGAAGCCAGAGATTGTTGTCAAGACTGAACACGGGTCCGAGGAGGAGTTGCAGAGCGACATAGCCAAGGTGGAGATACGAAGGAGCTCGGCGAGCATGGAGGACATATCAAAGATGACGAAACAGACTGAAGCGGTGATGCTCGGATCGTTGGAGCCAAAGAAAGCGGAGCAGCGTCCTCTCGCTGGTAGCCTCGACTCGATGCTGTGCAAGGATTCAACCAAGTCCCGAAAAAAGCCAATCTTCTCTTCGCCGGCGTCCACGAAGAAGGCGTCCCCGGGCCTGCTGTCGCGGTTCAAATCCGGAATGAGCGTGGATAGCACGAGGAGCAACAGCAACAGCGACTCCTTGCACGATCAAAGTTCACAGTCAACGAGTGGTTGGATATCCACTCTGACAGCGAGCTTCCGGCCGAAGAGACAGGTGACAGAGGCTCCATTGTCCTCGCATCCACCGCGTTCGCTCAGCCGGGAGGAGATCAAGTGATACGGCCTGGTCGCCGGGGACTCATCCGAGAAACAATTGTCGGGCCTGCACAGGTGGCTGGCTGAGAATTTCCTTTGTTGCAGTGGTTAACGCGTTCATATCGGTCGTCAGTCCTCGATCAAGCTACTGTTTCTTTTCCATGTTAATTCCAAGGGAAAGTCACAGCAGATCGGAGGAGGCAGACGGAGCCAAAGAGAGAGCGAGAGAGAGAGAGAGAGAACGAAAGAGAGAGAGAAAGAGAGAGAGAGAGAGGAGTTGCTAAGACACCCGGGCATCGGACGAGCCAAGATCGACATTCGAGGATTCGTGGTCTTCCGGCAATTCACTCGCGACGCGGATTAACTGCGTTCCAGACGATCTCTGTTAGTTTCAGAATTTGTTATTTAGCTCGATCTCGCACGGTAGACGTTCTTTCGAAAAAAAGGGAGTTCCAACGAAGCTCTCACGAATTCTTCTCGGGTTTATGCATCACGACCCGACCGGCCAAGCCCGTCAAGGATTACGGAGCCGTGACAATCCTCTGTCCAATAGAATCTGCATTCCGTTAAGAAACACGTCCTCGCGGCAGACTTCGTTACGGATTCTCCTGCGTTACCGGTCGAGTGTTTTCTCTGCGCCAGACTGAAGAAGACTCGATCGCCTTGCGCAAGAAACGTTGAAGAACACATATGAAAAATTCGCGCGAAGCGTTCGATTGCTTCGCCATGTCGAGGACGGCCTGTAACATAATAACTGAAGAGGAGGAGGATAGCGAGAAATAGGAAGAGCGTATGTTGCTGTGTGCATGCGAGCGTGAAAGGGACAAAAGAGAGTAAGGGAGAAACGAAATGATTCGGTGTAATTGTGTATGTGTATGGATGCAAGAGAGATTAAGAGGCAGAGGAGACGGCGACGCAAAGTAACATGTTGTAAACGAGGATCAAACGCAATTTCAAAAAATGTCTTAGTACGTTCGTGTAGTAGGTCGATTAGCTGTTTCCAAATGTAGCCAGAGAAGTGTGTGAATCTAATTAGCATTCGTGTCGAAGCCAATCTGTCGAACAGGTGGCAAATACCAAATATACATGTATATTGCTCCTAAATATCGATCTCCGTTTTGAAAGCATAGGGTGGGAAATGTCGACGGGAGAGTGAAATAGCGGAGGAGGAAAACGTGACCGGATAAGTCGGAGAGAAGAATGCACTTGGCTTGTGGGGGATGTCAAGGAAGAAAGAGAGAGAGAGAGAGGAAGTGAGAAAGAGAGAGAGAATGATGCGCGGTATATAAACTATTTTATTTATTGTCCAATTTAAAGAATAGCCTAATCATTAATGTTGTTCGTTATTATACATATATACATAAAGAAAAAGCTATATATGTACATATGTATATACATATACATATATATTGCTCTATATATATATATATATATCTATATACATATATGTATATATAAAAATATATGCAAGATGCAATGTATACAAAGACATGAAAAAAAAAATATGCAACTCTGATCGGATGCGTACGTATATAAATATATAGACATATAAGAAAAAGAAAATATAAAGATCGAATCTATACGATACGGAGAGTTAGGCGCGTAGATAGATAGGAAATGGAATGGATTTCGAGACGGACACCTCGTGTCTAATTGCAATTGAACATCTAAAAACAACATAAAAGGATCAAAAGTAACGAGAACAGTACGGGTGAAATTTGTTCGTATATCGTGAACACCGCGTGGAAAGAGACGAATTAACCGTGAACACTGATGGAGAACGCGTTGGACAACGATTTCGTTGATCTGTCAGAAATTTAGATGCATGTTTAAATAAATGGTGTTTGCTCGTGACAATGTGTCTTCCTCTGATCAAGAGTCAATAGTAATTCGTGTGACATGCGTCGATGGAACGATTCTACCTTCTAGTAACGATGCTTACGGCTTTTTCTTAACGGGGTATTCTCACTCAGGAAGTTAAGCAATTTTCGAATGTACACATCCGTCGTTTGAACCTTTGAATTTACTTATATCGAATTTTTAAATTCCTCTCTGAAACGATCGAATGGAATCAAATGAATCTGGGAAAAACGCTAGGTTCTTTTTAGATATGTTTATATTAGATTTTTATACATATATATATTTTACTTCATAATCTTAAAATGAATTGCAGCTAGTCAGATTCAATTTACGAATCTGGGATGAACATATCAGTGCCAAAAATGGATACTATGAACAAAAAGAGGTCATCCATTTTTATAGAAAGTAAATAGCAGCGCTGCGAGGGCCTGCCTTGTGAGCAACATTTTATCAATGGCTAGCTCCATTTTTGCTTAGAATTTAAACAAACCTGACTTGTATAATTTTAAGTATCTGAACATAACAAATGAAAGTAACATTAGGTCGTGTCATCGGTCGTGATAGTGTTGAATATTGCCCAAAGTTGGGGAATGCCCCCTTAAGTTCCATTCACAATATTTTCCGAGTCTTCGTTCTCTTCGTTTGCTTTCGAAGAAGCTAAATTTTTAATAGATCGACAAAGTCAGCTCCATGTCCGGGACACGTGACTACGTTTTAAAGGAGAGACCGACCGAGATAATACACACGTGCACAGCCTAACAGGGTCTTCCCTCGTGGAGAACGGAACCCACGTGACTAGTTCGTCCACAGCGCGCCATTACGCATGTGTATCTCAGTCTTGAACACGATTAGTTCTCTAACGGCGTCTCGCTTTCATTTATCATTTTTAGATGTTTATATTTTTATACTCCAACCAGTGTGTCTGTACGGCGATTAAAAACCGCATGTATTGTTGAACTCTAGTCTTACGTTATTGTCTTCAGCACCCAAAAAACTCGTTTTTTGGGCACTCTCTTCGGTTTCTACGGCGATCGTAGAGCGGAAAGAAGGAACCCGCGCACGTTTGCAATTCGCGATTCGCAAATTCGCGCGAACTGAGCGACCCTCTGCGTTCTGCGTAAACAGTTGTTCGATATTTCACTTCGAGTCTGCGGGAAGAGATTCGAGCGCTAAACGAACGATCCGAACACAAACAGCGAGCTAAGGGAATTCCGGCAGCGATAAAAAGCAGTGGTAGCGAAAGAAAAACTCGAAAATGTCCACTGCATTTTTCTAAATTGTTATCGATTTTAGCTAGCATTCGAATTCACCTCTGCGCGACGTTGCACCACCTTGCGAGAATTGTCTGCAAGGAGAGATGATGCTAGAAATGTAATTGTTAATATTCGCGGTAGATGTTGAACTGTCTACAATATATTTTATTCGAATCACGGAATCAATGTTTCTTCGTGAGTTTTAATTCGTCACATTTCTGGATAACTTTTTAACAAAGCGCTAAACGACCGAGCAGTTTTATTTACAGTCAGTGCTGCAAAGTTTTAAATAGAGGAAGACTCCATGCTATCATAGGTTCAAGTGTGTTCAATAACAATTTCGTCTGCCTGCTCAAAATTAGTCATAATTTATTTTATTTTTACATTTATCATGTCCATGTAATAAAAGTGAATGTTTCCAAACTGTTCGTTTATTATATTTTTATTTTATGCGATTACTGAGAGACTGTTACTAACCTGTATGTTTCGCGTTTCATTAATTAACACTGTTATTCGGGACACCGTTCGTCGCGTAACACATTCTTTATTATCTATATTAACTTTCTCTTGAAACGTTCAAACTCTTACATTATTTAAACGTTCAAGGATGTTTCCATTACAAATCTCTTCCCGCGACGCTCAAGATTTGTGCAAATGATTTTCACCGCGACCCTTCCTGCGTTGGATACGTAATCTCGCCGCGCCATCCGTAACAATAAATTAAAGTGAATAAAAAAAAAAAAAGAATGTAAGGAGAATCGAACGTTCCGCTCGGGCAAGCTCCACAGGAATTCTGAAACGTGTGGAGGATCAAAGAAAGGCTCGACGAATATGAGAGACTCAACGGTGTCTTCGAGCGAGTGAGCTACGTCGAACCATAATAACGTTGTATACACGCTATAATATAAATTATTAAACTTCCGGCGGTACGAAAGAAAAAAGTGTTTGGTCGTGCGTCGACGGGTCAGCGCGACGTTGAAACGGGGTCGTCCGATCGACTTCAAAAATAAGAAGCGGACGTACTCGACGACCGAATCGAGTTCGGATATCTCGAAGTCGTCGATCGAAGTCAAACACTCTTTTTGTTCTATCGCTCGCTGTCTGTGCCTGACCTTTGTCAATATTTATTTGTCTCCTCCTAGACAGTAAAACCGATTATCCGTCAGATGTATTACTGAGACGATTTTCCTAAATCTTTCGGACCAGCTGTGCCGACAATCGTACTTTCCAATCACATAACACAACCGAGCAACACGTTGATCGTCGCAAGTCCCACGATGGGCAAGTCCCGATCAAGTCACTCGATTCTCGAAGGAGCCAAGATCGAAGATGATACGGAACTCGAACGGTCCAACGGTGCCGCAGCGTGGTGCGTTTCTACTCGTCAATTTCGTCGTTTATCTGCGCCCGGGGTAGTCCTCGTGTCCCAATTATTCTCGTCAATTACGTGGAACCGTAATAGATCATCCCTATTCTCCTACGAACGTAAAGCAGCGTCCACACTGAAGCAACGTCGAGTTTCGTCGCCTCTTGTTGCCTCCTTCTACTTTTATCTGGTAAAAGCGGCGACTTTTTCAAGACACGTGCGAAGTCAACTAAAAATGGCTCGCTGTCGCTTCAGCGTGGACATAGCTTAAGAACGCGACCATGAACGCCGTGGCAGCGTCTGGACACTCGAGACTTCCCCGCGAACGACAGTAGTGCACGGTTAAGCGTCCGCAGTCGGGACCGAATGCGGAAGTGGGGAGATGGCTTCTGGAAGAACAAGGAACGTGTGTGAGTGAGATCTCGATATATCAAGTTTCAATCGGCCCGCTCGAAGCTCAGACCGAGGTCCCATTTTTTTCTTTTTTGGAATTAGCGGGGTAGTCGCGGACACTTAAACGTGCGGAGGTTCAGGTGTGCACTACTGTGGTCACCTTCGGTTCGAGTTCCTTTTCCGCGTGATCGTCATGTTTCCGGTCTCATCGTCCATTCGATCCCCTTTTTTAAGAGATCAACTAAGAAAAACTAACGACCTATAGTTACTGTAATAAGAGGAACAAGTTGTGATGTACGAATCGCACGAGCAAAACAACTAGTTTACGTATAATGTATATTTGTCTGACGGGAAAAAGAATCGTGAAACGATGGACGCAGAATGCTTGCTGAGCTCGCGGGCGAGTTATTACCACGACATTGTATAGTTATTATATGCGTGAAAACAAACGTGGTCCATAGATATGGTCAAGGATGTATGTCAGCTGTCGTTCTCGTGTAATCACTAGACTGCGGATCTTTATGGATTTATTGTACAAGAAAATGTGCAAAATACAAAAAAATAAAAATTTGAATTAAATCCACTGTAGTTCGTCGTTTCTATGTCAACCGGATCGAACTACTGATGTGGAAGGACGCTTTCATGGTACGAGTCGAAATAAGTAAAAATTCTATGAAACCTAACGTGAACTATATACAGCGAACGCCCCTTTACTGTCCAACAGCCGTGTTTCGCACGGACAGTGATCGTATCCGGACACTATTTTTGATTTACGACTGCGTCTACCGCGCCGACCGCGCCGAGCGAGACTTCAATAGAGAGCCGAACATAGAGAAGGACAGAATGGGCGTTGATAGGCAGTGGAGTGGGTAGGCACTGAACAGTGATCGTGCCTATGAACCCGGAAAGTAAAGGGGCGTTTACTGTATGTATATATAACGGACAGCCGTATGACACGCAGTTACTGCGATGCAATGTAGAAACAAATTAGCAATATTTACATTCATCCTGCTTATACAGGCAGTGTTTACTGTCTTTGTAATTTGTACAGTTATTATACAGAAGTGGTTAATGAACTTCTGTAACGATTTTCCGAATATTCACGTGCAATCCCGTCAGCGACGCCGTAATGGTTGCTCTTGGATCCAAAATCACCTTCTCCGGTGTTTTTTCACAACGTGAAACCTCCCATTTGCTTAGAATCTTGAACAGCCCGAGTTTCGTTTGCATAAGACCCATTCGAAGTCCTGAAACATGAATTAATCATCAAACAATGATACGATTACCAACACAATTACACAATTGTGTTCATCTCGTTTTCACCGGGGATCGAAAAACTGATGGAACCTTTAAAAATTCTTACATTATATGTATGAGTGTACAAAAGGGTCCTCCCGTCAGACTTCAATGACCTTTAAATACGTTGTCGAGGTCACCATTCTGAACAACATTTCGCTGTAAGGTTTTTGTCGGTCGGCTTTAGTTTACAGTTTACGAGATACAGTAAATCCTCTATAGTCGCAAAAGCCTTGGAGAGGTTCGTTTGCAAAGTTCGTAGACAGACACTATTTTTTTGAGCTTCAAAGACCGAGCCGAACGTAGAAAAGGACAGCTATGTAAAGGGAGACCGCGCGCGGCCGAAGCGACTGCTACTCTCCGCGTCTCTTTCTTTCCCACACGCTGTCCTTCCTTGCGCCCGAAACATTCATCGTCAATTAAACCACTAAATACAGTTGAAATTATATCGTGTTTGGTATTATTTTAATCAGAAAAATGCCACAAATTTACTACGTGAAAGTTTCATAAAAAATAAGTGATAATAAAAGAGATTATATTTTGCTATTACATTGTGATGAAATGACCTTGACAACATATTTCAAGGTTATTGAAATCTGAGGGGAGGACCCTTTTCTACAAAATCAGAATTATAAAATATAGAAATATAAATTTTTCTATTACAGCGTCTAGTAGCCTAGAACTCGCAGGAGTCCGAGGGTTAAACACAAAAGATAACTATTTATTTCGATAGCTATTACGAAGTGTTACTAACCGACACAATTTCGTGGTCCCTCGCCGAACGGGAAATAAGTGAAAGATGGTCTGTTCTGTTTATTCTCCTCGGTAAATCGGGTGGGATCGAATTTTTCCGGATCAGGGAAATATTCCGGATCGTAGTGCATCCCGAGCATAGAGATATACACCGGAGTATCTTCCTCCAGGACCAAATCGGAATTAGGGACTTTGTAGTTGGTGTTTACGACGCGTTCCAGAAATGATAGTGGCGGGTGCTTGCGGAGGGTTTCCGAGACGACCATATCAAAGTATGGCAGTGTCATTATCTATAAAGAAAATACATTTTATGTTAGCTTCAATTGATGTAACAAAGAAATGTTCTGGAAAAAGAACAGACGAAATTTTTCAAATTCTAATTATTTTCTTATAATCATATTTGGCCATTCTGCATAACAAATATGCATTAACGGTGAACGTATTGAACACTAAAAGCGACTATATGTTGTATTACAACAGTTACACGATATAATATATAATAATGTACATGAAATAAGAAAATTCAATAATGTCTAATGGAAGCATCTTTGTAATTTCAATAATTGTCAAGTAAAAGATGTGAAACCGGGCCTTTCGAATTTGAAATTTTAGGGATGCAATTTATATTTGCACTAATATTAATTAAAATATAAAACTTGATTTTCACTCTATTTATTTTTAAATAGTTAGAATAGTTAGATCCTCTGGAATGTTAAGAAAATGATTTAATTTACAAGCTTATCCGTTTTGATAAAGTTCAATACGATAACCTCGCTTATCGCATACGCTACGATAAATTTAGGCAATAGATTATATCATTCTGTTGGATGCTGTAAGTCTGGCCTGGGCAGTTTCGTCTCAATTGAGGGGCGTTTGAGGGGCCCCTACGTAGTTTTTCCGAGCTAACGAGATTTATAATCATAATTGAATCTACATACCATATCGTATGTAATTTTTCCTTCATTTTTTTCGAGTGCGTCGAGGATCTCATTTCTCAGAGTTCTTTGTACGTGCATGTGTAACGCGAGTTCATGGAGAGTGAAGGCTATGACAGAGGAAGTAGTTTCAAAGCCGGCAGTGAAGAAAGTAGCTGCTTGTGCCACTAAATCGTCCCCGCTGAACTCTGCAATAAAAAATCAATCGAAATTTTACACTGCGCAAAAAGAGAGATGAGAAAAGCGTTGATGACGTAATTTAAGTAGATTGGGGATTTTCTGTATTTGTTGCAAAATCGAATAGGTGAAATTTCAAGTAGCAAGGAGATTGAACTAATTTCAAAATGTCAATATATTATTTCCAAATAATTAAACAAATTTGAAAATGTCAATATATTATTTTCAATTCATTAAAATTGTATTTCTTACAATTTCCTACAATTGACTTACGACATTTTCATTTTGCATTTGCATTTCCATGGAAGGTTTCGCATACATACAGATCACTAGAGTGTGGATCTTTATGCAAAATAAACATTCCGTAAGTCAATCGAAGAAAAGCAGTGGAATGAAAATGTATTGGATTGATAATATCTAGACTTAATTCTTACATAATATTCGTAAATTCTTCCAGTATCTTCACAGCTTCGTATTTCGCTTATTCATTTTCGTTACAAATGCATAAAATCTGCGGTCTACTGATGACCTATTGAGTCTCATGAATTAATTCGTTGCCATTACTATATGCAGCAATGATAAATAGTGCTGATAGTTGCTACATTCTGTTGTGTCAGCAATACACAAGGTTCACCGTATCAAGACGTTATCTTGTGCCTTTCAAACGAAAACAGAATTGTCTATCTGTTGTGTATCTGTTACATTTGTCAGTTTTCTATATTTATTATTTTTGTCAGTTATACGCGATATCATCTTTTAAAATGCCTGAATTGTTTGTACATTTCTCAAATCTCCTATAATTTGTATCAATTATACACTTCTCGTAAAATACATTAACATTTAATTTCAGCCAGCCACTTTGCAATTATCTAACCTAAAATATTTTCACTATTATAAATTACACAAGAAAATTTATAAAGAAGAATTTAAATATAAAATATTCTTAATATACCACGTTTTTAAGACGGACTAAAAAGTATAAAATAATTTTTCTTAGCCCCATACAGATTCCTAACCCCATACAGATAGTCCTGAAAATTTGTGATTGTGAATTTTTAATGGCTATGAAAATACTTGTAAGATTTAAAACGAAAAACGTGGGGCGCAAGACTTAGGTGAACTATTCATGCATCAATTATATCTATTGCATAGATATGGAATACGGACTTGTGATTTCTATCGAATTCTTTTCTACTCTCTCAAACGAAAAATATAAACGCGTGAAGGGAAACAGAAATGCACTATTAATCGGGTATTAATTATTACACGAATTCAGATCCGGATTCGTTTGCTACACGTGAAATAGGGATCTCTAATATCAACCTTGAAACGGCCTTCGGAGGAAGTATTTTTCAAAAAGCTTCCTTCCTGTGCTTCCATTGCTCTGGTTCTATTTTTGTTGTTAAAATTCATTGGAAAACTAATTCAGAACTGCACCAGTAAATAGTAAAAGTTATTGTTCATAAGTTATTGCCCTTAATCCATTTTTATCAGAACTAAGAATTAATAAAATACCGAAGAAATAACTTACGAACTCCACCAATACTGCCCTCGTTCTCGTGTGTCTGTTTCAATTCGATTAGAAGATCGATTAAATCGTTCCTTTTTTCTCCTGTCTGGATTCGTCGATTCATCACTTCCCAGAATACGGTTCGTAGATATTGGCTGGTTTCTTTGCCGAAAAATTTCGCGCGAGTAGGCTTGGCTAAATACGGCAGGAAAAATATAACAAGAAACTCCAAACCACGGAGCACGTTGAGCTCGAAGATTTTCCTGCCGAACTCCCGGAACTGGTTCTTGGGATTTTGCAACGAATTCACCTGAATCCCGAAAATCGTAGTTGCAATCAAATCCGTGTTGAAGTTCGCGGCGAGGTCTTTCATCTCCATCACTGTTGGAGTAGCTGAAACAGAGACATCGTTATTATTAGACTTCGGATTTTATCCATTTATGACAACAATATTTAGGTGAAATATGAAAAATTCAGCTTACTGAAATTATTAAAGGAGTAAACAAATTTTTTGAGGATTCTTTAGGCTTGCAATTATTGATGAAAATTATTGATAATATCGAAAAACATTTCAAACGAAAGTTACAAGGTTTCGAGGGACACTTTTAATTTTTTTAACGGTACTATGTATTTTCAATTTTCACCAGTCGATGTAGTTTATTATTCCCCATAAAACATGATTAACCTTCTTACGCATCGAAACACCATATATTGATCTTTTAAATAATTTCATTATTAAAAGAATTATTGAATTTCTCTCATTTTTCAACCGTTGAAGGGCGTGGAACTCCTCAAGTGGCACGATGTTAGCAATTTTGCCCTGTACTAACTTGAAGTTGATTCTTCCAGGAACCGATCCAGCTCATCAGCAACTGGAAGCATCAAGGTGAACATTTTCTTCAGTCTCCCGGATGTGAAAATCGGTGTCAGCTTCGATCTTAGAATTTTCCAGCCCGGATTCTTCATCATAAAGAGGTTCGCATATCCAAGTCGATCACTCACATCTGGCGCAATGTATCTATCAACGAACAGGCTAAAGTCCTTGACCAACACATGTTTCACGAGTTCAGGATCTCGTACGAGGATGAACGGTTTGTCAAAAATGTAGAATCCCACGTAAGGCTCTCCTTTGAATTGGTCATACAGTTCTCTTGTGAACATTCCTGCCGATTTCTTCTGCGTAATACAGTCTCCAAAATTTCCAACAAACGGCGTTGGAGGAAGTTCCTTGACACCTCTTTTCACCCAGTACCTAAACTTTCGAGTCGCGTACATATACGCGCCGACGATTAGCGACGCGAAAATTAGAATGCTGTCTAGGGCCCAGTGTGGCGTGAGGAGGGCCATTTTGCAGAGATCTGGAAAATGAGAACGATTATATATTATTTTCACATCCAAATTTAAACCTCGGAAACAGTTGCATAAATGATCCTAACTTAACTTATACACTTGGACACTTATTGTTTCTGTAATGAAGCACTTAACTAGGTTTTGTACTTAATATATGTTTTTCTTTGGAACGTCTCCCATACAAAAAGATTAGCACGTAATATCAAATAAATTAGTAAGTTATGGGATATTTTCACTTTTGTGTTTTAAAAAATTACTTAAATTATAATAAATGTCTTACATTGGAGTTCCAACGATTAGAAACATTCAAATGTATTTTTTTATACAGGGTCGAGGAAATGAAGTTTATATTTATCTTTTTTTTTATTGGAAAGAATGAATAAAATTAGGATGAAGAATTTATTAGGATGACTCACTTACAAATTTGTTGCAGGTCCCCACTATCGACGCAGTAAAAACTCAATTCCGTGGCCCGAAACAAAACAATGACATTCCCAAAGTCTTCTACTGTGCTTTCTGATCACTTTTAGAACCATAAATGTGACTTGCGTACTAATAAGTGAATTTATATATGTATGACTATCCCCTCTTTCAAGAAGAGTGTTTCATGCTTCATCTGTTTCATCTGTTTCATACTTCATGGTACTGCAGTAGTATTGCCAACATGTTGGCTACTGGAGTATCTCTTATTACGTAGAACATAATTTTTAATTTCGTATGAAGAAAGAGCAAACCTCTGAGTCATTGGATGAGCCGCGTAGAGAAAGAGTCTAAACCGTCAGAGACCTAAAAAATTGAATTATATCGAAATTATATAAATTCGGAATATACAGTGGCCCGCGAATAACTTTTTTAAAAATTGAACCAAACGACTTGACTTTTTTTTGAGCAATTAGAACTAGGGCTGTAACTTTCCTTCGAAGTTACGATTTCTGAAAATTCGAAGGCGATGAGAATCAAAGTATCGAATCTCAAACCTCCGCGCTCCGTAATAAATTATTAGAAGATTGAAAAAAACGGTCGTCGGTGGAGAGTTTACCTATCTGAATTCGGATTCGCGCTTGTTCCTCCGCATGGAGGGTTTTACCGGTTTTACGACGCGGCGGAACGTATTTATATTGTGTACACTAAACTAATTTAGGAGACTGTGCTTCTTGAGGGTTCTTGGGTAAGTGGCACGCAGTTCTTTTTTATATGGGGCATTCTTTGCAGGGGAAAAACTGAAAAATACCGGCATTTATTTCGGTTTCTGTAGAATAACGGTTATACCAAAATCTGTATTTTAACCTTCGCAAGATAATGTGGGGTCTCGGAGACCCCAGCTTCAGATTTTTGAAAAGAATTTTCATCTGAATGTATTATTCTTTATCCCAAATACATTGGAAACGAGTCAGTCACCGGTGACTGAAAGTTAATATTTTTATTATTATTATTCGAAATCTTCGAGGCTTCGGAAAAGTTACAGCCCTAATTAGAACCATTGATTTGAAAAGTTGCAATTCGTTCGAATTACATGGAAAAATAAAAAAGGCATTCTTTAAAACTTTTTTATTTCAGCCTAATATTTTGGACGTTGCAGTTTTAAAGGGTGTTCACCGACATCTCACGGCCGCGAAGAGCGCCACGTGCACAGGGGCCTCTACTGGGTTAGGTTCTGGGGGGAATGGTCGACATAAGAGTTCAGCGTCACCATTCGGCCAATAGCGAAAGACGTGTACGCGTAGTAGGGATATCACGTTGTTTCTGAAAGTTTCTCACTGCCATCCCCTGATAGACAATCAATATTCGCGGAAGCACCACGCACATAGTGCAGTTGTTCGAAGTGGTCAAATTGCGGACTAAATTCATTATATCTTTTAACACGTTCCGTGCCAAGCCGTTTTTTGTTGGACTTTTCATTCAGGCCATTTGATGTTTTGACTGAAAATTGATATATTATCACTAGACTGCGGATCTTTATGCAAAATAAAAATGTTTTGCATTGATCGTGGGAAGCAGGAATAGCATAAAAATTGATTTGATCCCTTAACGACTTTGCTTAAAAGCAACATTACAACATTCGTGAATTTTTAAAATCTTTTATTGTTTTATATTTCACCCGACCAATTTCTTCATAAATACTCATCAGGTACTATCGTCAATGCGCTTTTTGTGTTAGTGGTATCTCCTGTAAGGCCTATTCCACTGTATCACATTATAATTTCGAGAAAATAAACTGGGAAAATATATTCGGAAGACGAAGAGATCAAACGTGCCCCCGAACCAAATTCGGCTTGCGAAGGGTCATTCGACAGATTAACAAAACAGAGTAATTTCTGATAAGTTTCAAGTTTGTATGTTGACTTGGGGAGTATGTGTTTACCAACTTTCATTAGCTATCTACCCGATAAAGATACGCCTCTTTCAAAGAAGTTAGAGAAATACAATTAATCTATTGAGTGGCTCACGTGGATATCACCGATAAATTGTAATATCTCTAAAACTAATCGAACTATTTATCGGAAGCAAACAGATATGAGAAATGTCTTATACGCCACTCCTCAAAATTGAAAGAATACTGAATTACAACTGAAATATTATCGACCTTTGAGCTCTTACAATTTTGTCTAAAAATATTTTAAATATTCTGGCTGCGCTCATTTCAAAGGGTAAATTTTCTATCTTCGTGTCTCCGAAATAAATGTTTTCGGAGTCTCCATTTTATCATAAAACGATGACGCGACTTGGGAAACTGAAGTTGATTTTTTTCTTCTGAAATGTTGCAAATTCAAACGACTCAATAGAGTTTTGTCACAGTCATTTTAACGTGGCCTTTAAAGGGGAGTCTCTTTTCGACAATGGCCTCGCAAAAGTTGACCTGCGATTCTTTACCGATCTTTCACAGGAGTTCCAAGGTCAACAATTTTTGGTTGTAATTCAGCGTCCCTTGAATGTTGTGTATAGTATAAGAAAAGACCGGAATTAATAAAAAATTGAAAGGAGATCCTTCCGTGTCCATTTTTTTGCATTTTGTTTTTAAACTTCTTTTGTTATACGCTCACCTCGTGCCATTCCTTTACGTAAACACCTTTACTCTCCAATTAGTTCATACAACGTACACTTTATTATCTATAATTGTCGTTAACAGAAGCTATTTAGATTACTTCATGCATATGCAGTATGACGAAGCATAAAAACTTGTTATGTCATTTGATTTCAATGACAATGCAATGCAATGCAGGCCATATTAATAAATAGAATTAGTTGGACGATATCAGTAATTGTAACTTAATCTACGCGTGCCACTAGATACAATGTTTCCATCGATTTTATCCAGTGATTTGATGATTTCCTATCTCACAGTTTTGCAATCGATCTACAACGCCAGATTGGAACACTTTCAAAAAGACGATAACTCTCTTCAGATTGGACCAAACGACTGTACTTTCGAGATGTTAGAAAGATCGTATGATCTTGTGAGGCCTTGAAAGTCATTATGTCTTATGAGAATGAATTCGTGTTGGCACGCGCTTTCATACGATATAAAAAAATACATAACAGTCAATTGATAGTTACCTCCATCTCTAAAAAAATGACAGACATCATTACGTTGCTTTAAAATGTAAATAATTTCAAACCCATATTAAAATATGAATACAAAATAGAATACAGTGATTTGTTACAAAAGTGGGCAAATAATGTAATACTTTTTGTCGAATTTGGAAACCTGCTCGAGGTAGTTTAACCAGCTCTTGTTCCGACCTTCCGCATATTTAAGTATAATCCTCCTTTTGCCGCGGTGGTCAATGCCTTTGGATCTATAACTATAGGCACAGGTGTTTGCTCGCAAGGTGTCACCTCGTATTTTCTTAAAAGCGTTACCAGCCCAACCTTCACTTGCTGAAGACCCCATCGAGGTGCTGCAATATGGTACATCATGCAAAACATAAATTAATATTGAATTATATACAAAAGGATTTTACAATTAGTAACATAGAATGTTTATCTCGTGAAGCGTGGAACTTCGATTATACTTGATTAATTCGAAATAACATAATTATCCAGTAAGCAATTTACTCTTGATGATTTACTTATGAATGTGGCACCAATCTTTGTCGCCAAACACCAATCCATCCGTTTCCGCATTAGGCTCGGTATTTGATATAAAGTTTGGTGCCGAAATTCCATGCAAATAGAGGCCAAATCCAAACCAAACCTTGGCCTCGTTATAGAGGGCAGGTCAGTCGCACGAAGAGCGAACCTAACCTTGTTTTCAGAGTAAATATCGGGAAAAATTCGTTATTGTCTTTATTTTAAGACTTGCATACAACTTAAGATCATGTAATTTAGAAATTTAAATAAAATTTGATTTTCCCTCCTACAGCAACGTTTTACTCCAATTTTGTTCGATATTTACTCTTAGAGAAAGATTAGGTCCGCTCTCAATGCGACCGATCTGCCCTCCACGATGAGGCCAAGGTTTGGTCTCCATTTGGCATGGAATTATGGCACCAAACTTTGTATTTCCGCATTAGGCTCGGTATTTGATATAAAGTTTGGTGCCGAAATTCCATGCAAATAGAGGCCAAATCCAAACCAAACCTTGGCCTCGTTATAGAGGGCAGGTCAGTCGCACGAAGAGCGAACCTAACCTTGTTTTCAGAGTAAATATCGGGAAAAATTCGTTATTGTCTTTATTTTAAGACTTGCATACAACTTAAGATCATGTAATTTAGAAATTTAAATAAAATTTGATTTTCCCTCCTACAGCAACGTTTTACTCCAATTTTGTTCGATATTTACTCTTAGAGAAAGATTAGGTCCGCTCTCAATGCGACCGATCTGCCCTCCACGATGAGGCCAAGGTTTGGTCTCCATTTGGCATGGAATTATGGCACCAAACTTTGTATTTCCGCATCAGGCTCGGTATTTGGCGACAGGTTTTGGTCTACAGATTCAGACCAAGTAAGGACCAAATCTTGTTTCAAACATGTCTTGACACCAAACTGACCGCCTTTGCTTGCAGACATTTGGTCTGAATCTGCATGAACAGATTTTGCTAACTGGATAGTTATTTTGACGTCAATGTATAGTTCAGTAATCCACGACAAATACGAGTTTCCTAGTTTTAGCAGATAGGGTAGACCGATATTTCGAACTGTTACTAACCTAAACAAATGCGAGGTCCTTCGCCGAAAGGCATGTAAGTGAAAGGTCGAATCTCATGCTCGTTCTGCTTACTAAATCTCGTGGGATCGAACTTCTCTGGATTAGGGAAGTACTCCGGGTCGTAATGCAGTGCGGCTACGGGAATGTACACAGGAGTATCTTTCTTTAATACCAAATCGGAATTCGGAACCTTGTAGTCTCTGTTTGGTAGGCGATCCAGAAATCCCAGTGGTGGATACATGCGTAGAGTTTCTGAAAGTACCATATCGAGGTAGGGCAGGCTCTGAATCTATAATGGAAACACATGCGTTCAGGCTAAGTCATCTAACATCTTCATCTGAAATGTCTCCGTTGTTTTACATTATATGAAAAGTTTTTTCTATTTTACCACGTTTTAATTAGCTCGCTTTCTTGTCTGTCTGTCTGTCGGTTTGGTTGTTTGTTTGTTTGTTTATGACCACGCCCCGTTGGAATTTTGCAATTGATTTTAAACTAACTTCCCAATGAGCTAGAGACTTGAAATTTTATTTTAAATGGGATCAAGTATTTTGAGTAGTGTAACGATATAGCTAATGAAAAGAAAACTTTAATCATGTTAACCTTCAAATGACCTTTAGAGGAATTATTGTTTGAAAAACATAACTGAACGTAGCAAAATTTTGGACGTAGGAAGACAATGTTTGTGCGTCCCGTACTCTAGTAGAGCTCCATTATGTATAAAAGGGTATTTTCACTTTGGAGGATTGAAAAATAGAAAGAAAAATAGCTGGAATAATTGAAATAGTTGAAGCATTAAAGTGGGGATCAAATATGTGATATATATATATTATATAATCCTCTTTATTTTCGATAAGTGGAATAGGACACATTACGTCATGTTTTTTTTGAGGTAGCAGATAACCTTTCGACCATCTTGCAGTAGATCTTACATATTTGTGTAATCGCAATTTAATATACATACCATTTCGTACGTCATTTTTCCATTAGATTCTTCCAGCGCATCGAGGATCTCCGACCTCACTTTTTCCTGGATATCCAAGTTCATTGCGAGTTCATAAAGAGTGAAGGCCGTAACGTTAGAACTAGTTTCAAAGCCGGCAACGTAGGCGCCGACTGCTTGTGCCACTAGATCGTCGCCTGTAAAATCTGTAAAGCGAATCAATCGAATTAGCGGTTGTCGACTTCTACATAGTTCGTGGAATAGGACGTATAACAAAGTAAAGGAAAAGATCGCAATATCCGTCGCCTTATAGTAGTAGAGTATAGAATAATAAATTAATAGGACTGATTGTTCATCAGGAGATGGCAATAATTTCGATAGTGGGGCGCAGGGGGATTTGCGAGACCCCACACTTGAGGCCAGTTTGTGGACTCCACTCTTACACTTAACCAGTCAGCAAAATCTGTTCGAACAGATTAAGACCAAATATTTGCAATCATACCTTGCAAGCAAAAGGCGGTCATTTTGGTGCCAAGACTTGTTTGGTACAGGATTTGGTCTTTATGTGGTCAGAATCTGTAAACCAAAACCTGTCGCCAAATACCGAGACTAATGCGGGCCTCGTCATAGAGGGCAGGTCAGTCGAACTACGAGCGGACCTAGTCTTGCTCTAAGAGTAAATATTGAGCAAACTTGGAGTGAACCTTGCTGTAGAAGGGAAAGTCGAATTTTATTTAAATTTCATTTTCAATCATTCAAATATTTACAAGTCTTAAAATAATGACAATAACGATCTTTCCCGGTATTTACTCTGAAAGTAAGGTTAGGTTCGCTCTTCGTGCGACCGACCTGCCCTCTATAACGAGGTCAAAGTTTGGTCTGAATTTGGCTTCCATTTGCACGGAATTTTGGCACCAAACTTTATCGTCAAATACCGAGCCTAATGCGGATTTCACGTGTTCCCCACAAATTTCTCCCTGCCATCTGCTGATGGACGATCAGTACATTGAGATAATAACTTACTTAATCCACAGATGTCGCCCTCGTCTTTGTATTGTTCTTTCAATTCCATTAAATAACCAACGAAGTCATTCCTTTCTTCGCCTGATTTCACCCGTCGATCTACCGTTCCCCAAAAAAGGGATCGGAAATAATTGCAGCTCTCCGTGTCCGAAAATCTAGCACCAGTAATCTGAACTAATTGTGGTATGAAATATATGATAAGGTAGCGGATAGATCGAAGTGTGGTGAAGCTGAACATTTTCTTGCCGCACAGGCGGAACGGTGCATTCTCGTTTTGCAATGAGTTCACACGCAGGCCAAAAATTGTGTTCCCCACCATGTCCGTGTGAAGGCACGCGCAGAAGTTCTTCATTTCTATCACCTTACCGGTAACTGAAACGGATATTCAGGTATTTTAGTAACTGTCCCAATACTTAGGATCAAGTTATACAAATGTTACACATCTGAAGCTAGGAATCCACTAACTCAAGTTCAGCCAAGTGACTTGGACACACAATGGGATTGGATAGAAAAATTTGGTCAAATTTAAGTATAACTCTTCAACCATAAGAGATATCGGGATGAAATTTGCACTATAATTCATTGATAAATGATACGATAGTTATCGTAATAAATAGACGGTCCCCACCAAACTCCTGCGGGATGTAGGAGGAGGGTGGGGACGTATAGGATCGTATAGTATAGGGGAGTGTATAGGATCCGTATCGTCGCAGTCACGTGAGGCACGGTAGGAACAATATGAAATAGTTGATAGTGGGGGAACCAATACACTGGTAGTGGAAATCGTGAAGCGACAGCGGGGAAGAAGGTGCCCGGCCCTGACAATTATATAAGAATTGACATACTAACTCAAATTTAATCCTTCCAGGTACTGATCCAAATCTTCTGCGACCATGAGCATCAAATCGAACAGTCTCCTCAATTTCATGGATGTTCCCATAGGCGACATCCGCGATCTAAGGATTTTCCAGGTTGCATCCCTTACCGCGAAGACGTTCGCGTATTCAATCCGATCGATCTTAGCCGGATGAGCATTTCTATTGCAAAACACGTTAAAGTCCTTTGCCAACACGTGCTTCACAATTTCGGGATCTCGTATTAGAAGGCACGGTCGATCAAAAACATAGAATCCCACGTAACGTAATCCTTTGGACTTCTCGTAGAAATCTGATAGCAACTGTGCAGGTGCCTTCTTCAGTGAAACGCAGTCTGCGAAATTTCCAAGGAATGGCGTTGGAGAGATTTCGGGGACGCCTTTTTTAATCCAGTATTTAAAGTTCCGCGTCATGTACACGTATGCCGCGACGATAAGGGATGCAAGGATTAGAATGCCATCTAGAGTCCAATGGATCGTGAGGAGTGCCATTTTGCTGAAACCTGAAAATAAAAAACGATTACTTACTCTTTGTTCAAGCGAAATGTATTCCGCTTTTGAATCCGTGGGGTCGATGTGCTACGTTCTCTCTGATTTCAATGACCTCGAAATGCGTTCTCATGGTCACCATTCTGAACAACATTTTCCATTGAATGTTTTGAATTTTTAAAATACAGTAAACTCGCGATTTCTATCCCTGGGGGTCTCCACGATCACTCTCCCTTGCCTATCCATTCCACTGAGGGACAACGCCGCAGGGGCCTCGAAGCTCGAGCTGCCTCGATCGCCGAGTAGTGTAAACAAGCCGCGTAATCTGATCTCGGGTCGGGTATACCGGTGTGAACCACTACTAATCCAATTACAAAATTTCTTTATTTTTCCTTATTTTCTTGTGGGACTTTCACCAACTTATTTGTGGTATTTTTCTGATTAAAGTGGCACTAAACACATAATTTCGACTGTATTTAGTGGTTTAATTGTCGATGAAAATTTTGGGCGCAAGGAAAGACAGAGCGATCCGTGTTTACATGCTGTCCTTTTGTACGTTCGGCATCCTTTGCACTTTCGACGCGGTCGTAAAAAAATAGTGTCCCTATACCATCTCTTTCCCTGCTTGGAACCGGCGATGGGAAACAAATCGCGACTTTACTGTACAACTAATACGCGTGCTATGTATTAGCTAGGAATCGTTTGACGTGTCTGATCATGACCAACTAATTCTACTTCCAGCATGTACTGAAGCACGCGAACTCGACGGAACTTTGAACTCGATTTTCTCGGAAACGAGGCGTCAAACGAAAAAATATTCTTTATATTCACTGATTTTTTCACATAGATTCACCTCCTTGCGGCTTATACCACCTGATCGATGACACACTGTATATCATTAGTAGACAGCGGATCTTTATG
The DNA here is from genome assembly GCA_028455795.1 of Lasioglossum marginatum. Lineage (NCBI taxonomy): Eukaryota > Metazoa > Arthropoda > Insecta > Hymenoptera > Halictidae > Lasioglossum > Lasioglossum marginatum. Next base: position 2,428,376 of record CM052246.1, read on the forward strand.
CAAAATAAAAATGTTTTACCTAAATTATAACGAACTGGCGTGAAACAAAAATTTATTTCCTTTGTCAATATGGATTAAAGGTTGAAAATAATATAAAAGAATTCTTAAATTCTTCTAATGTTTCCACTGTTTTAAATTACACCTACTCATTTTCCTTATAAATGCATAAAGATCTGCAGTCTAATCATTAGAAACACGTATATGTGTAGGGGTAGGTGGTAGGTGGTAGTATACCACCGTGTAAAAGTACATTAAAATCGAAGACGACCATTTCAGATCCTACCCATGTGAGTGAAGCCATGAGGGCTTTACACAATCGCACTTGTTTCTCATCCTGTTCCATAAAACCGTCAAAAAATGTACATCAATTTTTTAGGGATTTTGTCTTCTCAAATCTCTGGCAGTTTCGCTTACGAGAAAAATTTTCGAATGTTCTAGACGTTTAAATCTGTAGCACCTTTTAAGGAAATTGGTCTCCAGTTTCCGACCTGCCACGTCATGTAAATATATCTTTCAGAGGAAAATGACCATTGCCTCGCGAAGGCAGTGTACAGGTTTATTGTTCTACTATTTGTTTTTACGAGATTATCACAATTTAAATGTCGACAATTTTTCAAGAATCAGAAATAAAGTGTTTAAATACCTTTTCTATACAGTCTTTGTGTATGGAGTGTCCTAGATCAGCTGTGTATCTCTGTTAAAATGGAACATTCGTATTCTGTAAACTACAATTTGGATGTGCCTTTAAAGTTATGAAAAAAGTAAAATCACGGTAAGTTGAAGTTCTCTATATCATCCTGTGTACCTAGAATTTTCAACAATTTCGAATTGATTACATGGTAAAATTATAAGTCGGTGAAACATACAGTTATTCGAATTGATATTCGAACACTGTAAAAAGAACGGTAACTTTTTTAATATTGTATCATACGATTTGAACTTTTTTGAGATGCTAGAGCAATTAATTTGCTACAGGATGTGAAAAGAAATTTTTTCAAAAATTGCAATTGATCGGAATTGTAGAAAAAATACTAAAAGTTTCATTTCACAACTTTTTTATGTGGGCCTATATTGAAAATTTAAAAAATGCATTTTGTAGGTCTGTGTCAATTAAACATATTCTGAAAATTTCGTCAAAATCGGTCGACGTTGCAATGAGCTACAAACATTTGAAAATGATAAAAATTGCAGATTTTCACGATTTTCGGCCTGTAACTGCAGTAAATCGAAGGATTCTTATATCTTTCAATGCCTGTCGTTTTTTTCCGCATCAACCGATTTCGATGAAACTTTCACAGTGCATATAATTGATACAGATCTACAAAACGTATTTTTTAAATTTTCAATATAGGCCCACATAAAAAAGTTGAAATTTTAGAGTTTTAAAGTTGAAAAGTTGAAAAGTTGAAAAAAGTGTGAAATGCAACTTTTAATATTTTTTCTACAATTCCGATCAATTGCAATTTTTGAAAAAATTTCTTTTCAGATCCTGTAGTAAACTAATTGCTCTAACTTCCCAAAAAAGTTCAAATCGTATAGTACAATATTAAAAAAGTTATCGTCTCTTTTAGAGCGTCCGAATATTAATTCGGGTAACTGTACCAGAAATTACAAGAAAGTACTCACTTGTTCCTAAAACCTCTGTTGCACTATATTTCACAGCTAATAACAGATTGAGAATATTCCACCGATTACAGGAACGTTATATGCTTAAGCGTATATAACGAATTATCCCCTCCATTTGGAAAATTCCATTTTGTGTGTGTTGCAATTTTACTAGAATGAAGAATAATTAATTCGGAAGATGTGTGAATAGCCTAGACACACACACTTATACAGACACAGGGGAGTTCAATATATTTAAATTCAAATTCAATGATAAAATAAAGATATGGAGAATTGTAGCGGAACTATTTGTTCTACACAAATGTACAGGTATTCTAAAATACACCTAATCCCCGATTGACACTTATGATAAGTTCGAAAACAAACTAAGATATGTATAATTCAGCGATTTATTTGAACGTAAGATAAAAGTAATGAATCTTGAAAGACAAAAATAACAGTCCATTCATAAAAATGATAATTTATAAAATATTCATAAAAATATATAAAGATATAAATATGTAATTCATTTTTTACATGTAAAAACAAGAAATGTAAGATCTTTAAAAAATTTCATCAAAAATTTAATTATTGTCGTCACTTTCATAAACTATTATTAATCTTTTCTTCTTGATTGCTATGATGTCACTTTCATCACTCGATAGTACTTGATACGATTTTGGTTCGATGGTCGATAAATTAGGGACAATTTCAGATCAGCGAGACTTGGAGATGAAATCCGTAATTAACAATTGTTAATTAACATCTCGCTGGAATCAGAGGGCTCGTTCAACATTCGCTTCATTTTGTAGAAAATGATAACATACAGTGGCCGGAATTAATATTCGGACGCTCTAAAAAAGACGATAACTTTTTTAATATTGTACTATACGATTTGAACTTTTTTGGGAAGTTAGAGCAATTAGTTTACTACGGGATGTGAAAAGAAATTTTTTCGAAAATTGCAATAGATCGGAATTGTAAAAAAAATACTAAAAGTTCCATTTTACGATTTTTTTATGTGGGCCTATATTGAAAATCGTATAGTACAATATTAAAAAAGTTATCATCTTTTTTAGAATTAGCGGCCATAACGCCTTATTCCAACGATAAATATCTACAAATTCTTTGAATTGAATTCTCGACCTCCAAGTCTTCGAGGTCCTCGAAGCATATCTTCTACACGATATTCGCTCGAACCGTTTGTCACTTATATAAAGACATTGTTGCAAATTTGGTTATTTGAATAGCTACATAATACGGTGTTTAATCATGTGCAACATTGCCTCACTCGAGGTTTCAGAACGGAATTGTACTGTATGTAAAAAATGCTGCGATGTATCAATTGTCATTGACTGGAGTATGATTGGTCTATTTTCTAAGACCAGTTTTACAATTCTAAAAGCCAAGCATGCCAATAAATTACTCGAAAATAGCAGTGTTCCAGATATTCGCTGCACAGGCCCAGACACAATGTCCAGATAATTCTAGACAGTTAAATATATAGAAATTAGACTCCAGGAGTATAATTGTTTGTACAATATACTCGTTAGTTACTCTTTTTGAAATATTTCTTTTTCCTTATTAAGTACATTGTAAAAATCGCAGCAACCTTTGGCGCATCCATTATATTCACGAATATTTTTGTAACTAGACTCCGGATATGTATGCAAAATAAAAAGTTTGTGCATTAATTGCAAGACGCACGGGAGCTAAATATAAATTTATATTCTTCATTAATAATTTTAATGTGGTGAAAACAATATATTAACACTCTTAAAGTCATTTAATAAATGTCACTCTTTTAGATTGCACTCGTTCATTTTTGTTACAAATGCATCAAATCCGGAGTCTACTTATAACTATCGAAATTCATCTGACAAGGAGACGGCGCGGTCGACGGAGAAATATTAATGAATTAAATATTCACCAGAGAAATATTAAAAAAAAATTTATTGTAAAATATTATTGTTTCTCATGCTTTTACGACGAATATCACCCTGGCTCGTAATTAATGCAGAGAATGTGCAATAATAAAGTAAATAAAAGACATGCATTTCCTATTTACAAAATAAAAATAACTTTCGAATAGTAGATTTTAGGCTTAAAATTATAAGCATCAATTTCAGGAAAAAAACATTTCGAAAGCAGAACTCGAACCAGCAACCTACTGGTTACTAATACTTCTCGCTACGCCCTCGGCCGTTGGCCACTCGGCTTCTTGTTAACTTCTTGACGAGAACTCCTTATAATGAGTAAAGCGATTTTCAAATGCAATTTTCTCGGAAAATCTTGAGAGGCGCGCGCTACTGCTTTGATGGATTACATTTGGAGACGACATCATCAAATACTGCAAGTTTCAGGAAAATCCGTTTCCCGTCGACCGCGCCGTCTCCTTTAAGAGCTACACGCATGAAATCCAATCGGCCACATACCTGAGAGGACTTTCCGAGAGTTGACTCTCATGCAATCTCCGAGAGCAAAAGAATTCTGAACCTTTAGATCAAGACTTCACTGTATAATGGTTATCGTTATAAAGCAGAGGTCAACAAGTTATGCTCGTTTCGGCCGTTTCTCGAGGGGTACGCCCCCTTTTTCTGGCCGCGCGTCTCGCTCCACATGGCGGCCATAGTGCTCGAGCTAGATCAGGCGCTTAGCGTATGAACTGCGCGTGGCGTATTAGGGTGCGCTCATACAGCGGCGCCGGCACCGGGCGCCGGAGCCAAAAATCATAAATTTCGAGCGCGGGTGACGGCTCCCTGCTGTGCGAACATGGAAAAAAGGTTTCCATGGGCTCCCCACTCCTTTAGGCGAACTATCGATAGCTCTCCTTTAAGACATCATGGAAATAGGGACAACGATGTCTTAAAGGAGAGCTATCGATAGTTCGCCTAAAAGAGTGGGGAGCCCATGGAAACCTTTTTCCCGTGTTCGCACAGCAGGGAGCCGTCACCCGCGCTCGAAATTTATGACTTTTGGCTCCGGCGCCCGGTGCCGGCGCCGCTGTATGAGCGCACCCTTAGGCCGACACCCGTGTCAATAGGTCAGTGATGATCAAGTTTATCCGTCGCAGAAAAGAAGGTTCCGTCCAGCTTCCTCCCCCCCCCCCCCCCCCCATCACTCTTTCGTGGTCCGAGAACGCGATTTTAATGGCCAAAAGTCAGAATGTCATTGAAACTTTCTAAAAGTTGATAATCAGATGTTTTGAAGGTCACTGATAACGAATCTGTCTAACGACATCACAATTCAGTATTATGCACATATGGTCTGGAAACTCGTTTTCCTGGTCGAAATTAAAGAGACACACATATCGACATTCTTCAACGTAATAAATTTGTATATAATTATATTTCCGATATGAGAATTCTAAAATTATCCAGATACTTCGACATCGGTAATTCGAATTCCTCTTCGTCTGAATCTTCTTCATCATCAATTGATTCCGTATCGCGCCGAAATACCGCGAGCTTTTATTTCTTAATTATCGTATAAACTACAAGCCGGCGGTATAGTCGGCACCAAAATTTTATATGCTCTTATTTGAAATTGTTTAAACTTTCTTATCAAACGAGTCTGATGTTTACCACTCTTAACCATTTTTTTTAAAAGCCTTCCCAAAGTTTAAATTGTTATTAATATAACATTAATACAGTATCTCTTCTTCGAGATGCCCTGATGACTCCACTTTACATTTCTTGTTTTTTTTTTTATAATGAAGTGCACTCTTCTGTGTTAATAATTATCACCGACACCAAAAAAGTTATTGTTCACAATATGTTAAAACTTAAATAATACTTAATGTAGTAAAGAATCTTTTACATCCTAAACGTCCAAGCTTTCTAACAAATTGTAACGGTTTCAGCATGTTTTCCCCTACGTAATACATGCTCTACTTGCCCGACTTTCCGATATTCTGTTCGAAATTATAATTGTGTAGTATTACTTCCTTTTTATTATTACAATAATAGTGACCGTTATTGCGTTGTACTAGTTACCAACTTCAAATTAATTCCAAGGAGATAGACAGAGAAATACAGTCCATGAAATTATCACGCAATTAAAATTATCAAGCAATTGTTCCATGTGTAATTATCTCTGTTACATTAACTTTACTACGAACATACCTAAATAGCTTCGATATAAAATATTTTTTCTTTTAAGTAATTAATTGAAAAACAATACGTATTTCTGATAAAGGGATGCGCAAAATTTTTATAGTTAAGGTTAAAAAACGTTCGTACCATAATCTCCCTATTTTTCCCATATTCTACAAAGTTTCAGCTTCAATTTAAACAAAATTTGATCGCTCTATCTCATTTCTATCGAAAGTTCTTTGATTTTGTCGCGGATTTCGTCCGAATTGCCCACTGTGCGGCGTAAACCTCGAAAAACCACCCGCGACGCGAGACTGATACGGGAATCGGCTAATCGATTGCGTGAGGAAGCGAGAGTGGCATCTGCCTTAGACGACAACCAGTGCGCCAGTTATTCCTCGATCCACATCGACGGTACGCATCGATCCTACTTTCCCCCATCCTTTCCGTACTGCCGAATTTTCCTGATTGGCGCACTTCGCAACACGACTGACCCAGTCGCAAGATCGCACCTTCGGAAAAGGACCCAGACCTACTCAACACCAAACCGTAACGGCCGCCCCCGGGCGACAGAGGAAGATGTATCTTCCCAGGCAATCCTCCACACCACTCTCACCGAGATCCAGTGTAGGCAGGATGAGACGGCGGCGGGACCACGAAAAGTCATGATGTTGCAAATTTGGATCTCATTGCCCACATCGTCGCCTCCAGGTTTCTTCGCCCATATGTTTCTTCGCTCCTTTTAATTGGTTCCGGATCCGGATTTGCTTAATTCATCGGCCAATCATTTATCTTCGAGTCGATCCTTTGAAGCGGAGCGCCTTCTCGGGGCTAGTACGGATCGGTGGTGCTCTAGGCACGTCCCAGGAACTTGCCGTACTCGGCACGTGCGACAGATGGCATTAAGAGCTAAGTACGAAACCGGAAGATTTTCCTCGAGAAGCGCTCTCAAATCTGCGGGTGGCTTTCGAAACCGCTACCGCTAGAGGTCGGTCCGATCCATACTTAATACGGCTGCTTTCTCTCGACCGTTTTCTCTCGAAGAAGTAACATTACAAAACTTGCAACGTCACAACGTGTTAAAAAAATACGAAATGTAGAGATAGAGAGAAGAATAGGATTTCGTACGCAATCTTTCAAACACTGTACGTAACATTAAGAACTGCAATGTATGTATATGGTAATAAATAAAGCATATTTTTATAACAAGTCAATGTGTTCTTATTACCCCACCTGTAGAAATTCCCAAAAATTCCGAAACTTTCTCAAAATGTAAGAGAATTCGAATCCGTATTAGGAGAATATGATATCGAAGGAAGTGGCAGGAAAATTTGATGCCTCCTAATACAAAGTACAATTTTCGAGATTTTCGAAAATTTTTGACAGTCTGGCGTGTCGTTGAGTTGCACTACTGAATTTCGTGCCACCTCTTTCGCTATCATATTCTCCTAATAGAAAGTCGAAAATTTTCTGAAAACCCCGAAAATAGAACTTTGTATTAGGAGAACATGATACCGAAGGAGGTGGCACGAAATTCAGGAGTACAAGTCAACGACAAGCCAGACGGCCGAAATTTCCGAAAATTTTTCAAAATCTCCGAAAATTGAACTTTGTATTAGGAGAACATGATATCGAAGGAGGTATCCGGATTTTTCAGTAGTACAAATCAACGGCAAGCCAGACGTTCGAAAAATTTTCGAAAATTCAGTAGTTCAACTCAACGACAAGCCAGACGGTCGAAATTTCCGAAAAATTTTCAAAATCTCCGAAAATTGAACTTTGTATTAGGAGAACATGATACCCAAGGAGGTGGCACGAAATTCAGTAGTTCAACTCAACGACAAGCCAGACGGCCGAAATTTCCGAAAATTTTTCGAAAACTACGAAAATTGAACTTTGTATTAGGAGAACATGATATCGAAGGAGGTATCCGGATTTTTCAGTAGTACAAGTCGACGGCAAGCCAGACGTTCGAAAAATTTTCGAAAATTCAGTAGTTCAACTCAACGACAAGCCAGACGGCCGAAATTTCCGAAAAATTTTCAAAATCTCCGAAAATTGAACTTTGTATTAGGAGAACATTATATCAAAGGAGGTGGCACGAAATTCAGTAGTTCAACTCAACGACAAGCCAGACGGCCGAAATTTCCGAAAATTGAACTTTGTATTAGGAGAACATGATATCGAAAGAGGTGGCACGAAATTCAGTAGTACAACTCAAAGTCAAGCAAGGCGGTCGAAAATTGTTGAAATCAATAGTGTAACTTAATGACATGTTAGACGAGTGCAAATTTTTGCGGGAATCAGTAGTATAAATCAACGACAAGTTGGATGGTCGGGAAAAATTGGTGGTTCAATAAATATATATGCAGACACGTTTTTCTATAACAATCTCTTTATTTATTCATTGTGAATTAATACATAATCTGTTTGTATTTTACATATACCTAACTTATATTCTAAACATTTATAACAAGAATGTAGACTGGCGCGAAGAGACTCGGCACACCGTCAGACTTGTACGGCAATACTGTGTTACGAGCCGAGGGCTGTGTGTGTATGTGTGTGTGTGTGTGTGTGTGTGTGTGTGTGTGTGTGTGTGTGTGTGTAGTGTGTGTGGCGAATAGTAAAAGTTCACATGTGGTCGAGATGGTTTAACCAGCTTCTGTGCTGATCTTTTGGACGTTTAAGTATAATCCTCCTAGTGCGGTGGTAGTCAATCCCTTTGGGTCCATAACCACTGGTGTACTAGGTGTCTTGTCACAAGGTGTCACCTGATATTTGCTCAAGAATTGCACCATTCCAAGCTTCGATTGCATAAGACCCAATCGCTCTCCTAAAGGATAGTACATTGTAAGAGAAAATGACGTTAGTAAAATTAAGAAAGTTACAGATTCCGCTCACTAACTAACTAACTAATATTTATAACTAGACTGCGGATTTTATGCATTTATGACAAAAGTGGGCACGTACAATTTAAAGCAGTGGATATGTTAAAAATAATTAAGGACATCAATGTATTAGTTTCAACTTAATAGGATAATTCAAAGAAGAATACAATTTTTATTTGGTTCCTGTATCTTGCAATCAATGCGAACATTTTTTATTTTGCATAAAGATCCGCAGTCTAGTTATTAGTTAGTGCGTTCGTTTAACACTAAACCAACCACAAAGGGTCAAATGACCCATTCTAGATTTTTTATTTGACAATTATTGAGATTGTAAAGGTGTTTTCATGGAAATTGGTAGAATACATTTTTTGGCTCCAGTATATATTATAGCAAAAATCGCACAAAATATAAATAAATTTAATCTTGATATTTTTATAATACACAGTCACTTTTGATAGTCGGCAGGTTTAGTGTTAAACGAACGCACTAACTAATAACTAGACTGCGGATTTTATGCATTTATGACAAAAGTGGGCACGTACAATTTAAAGCAGTGGATATGTTAAAAATAATTAAGGACATCAATGTATTAGTTTCAACTTAATAGGATAATTCAAAGAAGAATACAATTTTTATTTGGTTCCTGTATCTTGCAATCAATGCGAACATTTTTTATTTTGCATAAAGATCCGCAGTCTAGTTATTAGTTAGTGCGTTCGTTTAACACTAAACCAACCACAAAGGGTCAAATGACCCATTCTAGATTTTTTATTTGACAATTATTGAGATTGTAAAGGTGTTTTCATGGAAATTGGTAGAATACATTTTTTGGCTCCAGTATATATTATAGCAAAAATCGCACAAAATATAAATAAATTTAATCTTGATATTTTTATAATACACAGTCACTTTTGATAGTCGGCAGGTTTAGTGTTAATAGCTGAGCAATCGACGATTAACAAGTCTCAACAACATAGTAATACCAATATAATAAAAATTACTAACCGATACAAATGTGTGGTCCCTGGCCGAAGGGGAAGTAGGTGAACGTTGGCCTGTTCCGTTTATTCTCCTCGGTAAATCTCAAGGGATCATATTTTTCTGGATCAGGGAAGTATTCCGGATCATAATGCATTCCTATCATTGAAATGTAGACTGGAGTTCCTTTCTCCAGCACCACGTCAGAATTAGGAAGCTTGTAGTCGGTTGCAGTTACTCGATCCAGGAATCCCAGAGGTGGATACTTGCGAAGAGTTTCTGAGACAACCATATCAAGATATGGCAGTGTCATGACCTGTAAACAAACCACGTTTTATTCGCACGTGCATCGTACATAGAGTCATCAAAGAGGGATTCTGGTTTTTCATTTTCAGAAAATCGATTTTTGAAGTGACAACTTCTTTAGGCGCACAGCGTTCACAATTGCTGGGCAGTGAATTGGTCTGATCCGTCACGCTCCGAAATGAAACGTTATTCGGGTAATCTCGGGAGCCGAGTTTAGCCGAGCGAGCGAGAAACAAACAGGTGTGCAATCGTCATAGAAGTTTTCACTTCGGTCATGCAGTTTTATGCGCACAGTATCGGTCTGTTTTTTTTTATTATGTTTTCTTTAAGTATTGGAAAGAAAGTTCGTAGCGTTTTCAAATTAAGAATCGAAGATAAAATTAAGGTGTTTATTCAATAACACGAGAAGTTACCTCGAAAATGGCAAAAAGCAATAGAACAGAATGGAAAATATGTTATTGAATAAATCTATGAATAATTATCTGAATTTTAGCTTTCAATTTTAATTTACAAACGCTACGAACTTTCGTTTCAACCCAATATAAGTCCTGTAGAATATGTGCGCAAACGGATTCATTCGAATTCGCGAAATTCACATAGTTATAGGTTGTCACATAGTTACATAGTTAAAAGTTGAATGGTTGAATTTGTTATGTAAGACCTCTCTAGTAAGCGTACTATGACGTAACTAATTACTGACCAAGCACGCACTTTACGTGGAAGATTGCATAACTCTGATTACTGCTGCAAGTCAGACCTATTTTTCTAATTAACACAGTGACACGTGCATTTTATTTTGCATACCATGTCGTACGTAATTTTTCCACCGCTTTTGTCCAACGCCTCGAGGACCTCCTTCCTCAAAGTCTTCTGCACGTCCATGTTCAATGCGAGTTCGAAAAGGGTGAACGACATTGTAGTGGATGAAGTTTCGAAACCACCGGTGAAGAAGACCGCTGCCTGTGCCACTAGATCGTCACCGCTGAATTCTGTAATGCGAATCAATCGAAATTACACGTTGTTGTCATTGACGTCATACTTGACGTAGTTTGTGTTAGACTTCGAAATGATCAGTTGCAGTGAAGAGAAAAATGAAGCTAATGGAGCCATTTTTTTCAAAAAGTCATATAATATTTATGTATTTATTAAGTCCCAAAAATCGTATTATTCATTATTAAACTGTGGATCTTTATGCATTTACAGCAAAACTGAGTAGATGAAATTCAAAATTGTTGGAAAATTTTAAAAATTGAAGATGTCAATATATGATTTCAACTCTATTAAAATCATTAGGAAGGAAGAAATAACATTCTATTCCTTGCAATCGATGCAGACAATTTTTATTTTGCATAAAGATCCGAAGTCTATTTATTAGCATACATTTATTAAGTCCCAAAAATCCCAAGAAGCACACGATTTAAAATTTAATGTGACCAATAAATTAAATGTAACAGAATTCAAATATTAATCGTTTCTTAAGTTCAAGGTAACGTAAAATCGTGTGTTCCTAGAAATGTTGCTCGTTAAATCTTTTTTAGAAAGTGTTGCCATGGAACAGACACTCTGTAATCTGTATAATAAAAGTTCCCCCAAAAATAAATTATTTTGGAACATTTGTCTAAATGAGTTCTATACGGGACATATAAACGAACTTTATACAGTGAACTATATTATGAATTGCTTGAAACTGTGGATCATGTTAAATATTACAAATAAAAAGCATATTCGGAGAATCAATTTAATTGTAATAATTATTTTTTTATAAAATAGAGGTTAGTAAAGTATTGAGAAAATGACTTACTAAATCCACCAAGGTCACCCTCGCTCTCATGCTTTTCCTTCAGTTCGATTAGAAGATCGATGAGATCATTTCGTTTCTCTCCCGACTCAATTCGTTGATTGATGACATCCCAGAAGACGTTTCGAAGGAATTTGCTACTTTCCTTGCCGAAGAATTTAGCGCCGGTGTATTTGGTTAAATACGGAAGGAAGAAAATGATGAGGAACTCCATGCCACGGAACACGTCGTAGTCGAAAATTTTTCTGCCGAATTCGCGGAACGCTGCTTTCGGATCACGCAACGAATTCGCTTTCAAACCAAACGCGGTGCTACTAACCATGTCCGTCATCACCTTTGCGCAAAGATCTTTCACTTCCAGCACCTTTCCGGTACCTGAAACAGATTCAAGTACTTGTGAATGACTCTTTAGGATAGACTTCGGTTGAACTTCACCTTACGGGACCAAAAGTTTTGGACTTTTTAAATATAATCCTGTAGATTTGGACGAGAAAAATCCGAAAATCCAAGTTGAATGTTAGTAGTCCACTGGTTTAAAAGTTATACATGTTTAAACATGAGCGATTTTAAGCGTTTTTGACAGATAAGAAATGACACCACAAGCACGCGGTTGTAGCGGATATCGATAACGTAGAATTCTATTTTGTGTAGAATTCTTTGTTGTCAACTAGTCGATAATGTGAATTCCTATTTTATTACGTATATTAGTTTCTCATTTTACCGACAACATTTTCTTCTGTAGCAATTTCTTCTGTAGAATTAGATCTATATAAACCCTCAAGGAAGGTAATGACAAATTTATTGAGAGCTCGAAATATCGCATTTTTAAATGTACAAATTATACGAATTCCTAATAGTTAAATAACTGTTGGTTGTGGTGGTCCGATCATTAGACGACGCACTACACTGACTACACACCAACATGGCGGCGGCCTTATCTATCACGAACGCTTAAAATCTTTCAAGTTTGAACACACATAACTTTCAAACCAGTGAATTCCTAACGTTAAAACTTGGATTTTTGGAATCTTCTCGTCAAAATCTACAGAATTGTACAAAAAATTGCAAAATTTTTGGTTCCGTGAAGTGAAGTTTAACCTAGACTTCGGGTTGGGTAACGTTTGTATAATCCCTAGCTTTAAAATAATATATCAGAGATGTCATGGGTTTCAAGCTCTTTATATGTTTAGTGTATACTAACCCAAATTTTGTTTCTCCAGATATTGATCTAGATCGTCTGCGACAAGAAGCATCAGCTCGAACATTTTCTTCAGCTTTCCGGACGTGAAGATTGGCGTCAGCTTCGCTCTGAGGACCTTCCAGCCAGGATTTTTCATCATGAAGACGTTAGCGTATCCAAGTCGATCGGTCACATCTGGCGAACCGTATCTATCATTGAACACGTTGAAGTCCTTCACCAACACGTGCTTCACAAGTTCTGGATCTCGTACCAGCAAGAAAGGTTTATCGAAAATATAGAATCCTATGTAAGGTAATCCCTTGGCATGGTCGTACAGGTCCTTCACGAATTGCGATGGTGGTGTTTTAAGAAAGAAGCACTTTGTGAAATTTCCAATGAATGGGGTTGGCGGGATTTCCATGATGCCTTTGTTCGCCCAGTATTTAAATTTTCGGGTCGCGTATACGTATGCAGCGACGATAAGCGACGCGAAAAATAAGAGGCCGTCGAGACCCCAGTATGGTGTGAGAAGTGCCATTTTCGGGTAATCTGAAAGAATGACAACAATTACTGCAGATGTAAGTTTTGAAAACTAGCAAGACCAGAGACAATATACAGTAATGTCCCATTCTAAGTCCAGCGGAGGAGATCGCTCTATGTCTGCTCTTTTTGTATGTATGGAAAAACAACATGTTGACAATATGTAGCATTATGTGATATTTGATAAGAACGTGATACAGCGGATTTTATGCATTTATGGCAAAAATGAGTGGATGCACTCATTGCGTGGATTGCAAGAGAGCTAATCTATGTATTTTTCTCAGCTTGCTAAAATTATTAAAGTTAAGAACAAACTATTTATGTGGCTCCAGTCACTTGCAATTGGTGCAAGCAATTTTTATTTCGCACAAAGATCCGCAGTCTACTAATCGACGCACTATTTGATGATAGAAAAAAGAACTACAAAATAGAGATGACAATCTTGTAAATGAAGCATGTGGATGGTCAAAAAATTCAATGTCTACCATAATACAATCAAGAAACGTGTGATTCTTTGATCAATAAGAAATAGTTGCGGTTGTTTAACGTCACTGTTAAAATTCGGACATTCCATATGCAACGACCTAATATATTGCTATGGACAATAGACTCGGTATAATTGCTCCGCAATCACAATAGCTCCGATATCGGACGATTCCTATTTCATTCCAATTTATTTCGAAATTCGAATAAAGTAAGAGATGCTGGTGTGAGATATTTACTATTTGTAGCAATCTCCGGTAATTAACTCCTCAAAAGACACAATATTGTGCTGAAGAGGAAAAGGCCGTTGCACGATCACGTATCTTCGACGGTACTTCACTAACTACCGGAGAAACGAGTCGCTTTGTTAATTATATCTACATTCATGTTTCTAGATATGTGCGGACATCCCCTCTTCCAAGAGAAATCTGTGAAGTACACGTCACTGTCTATGAGAAGATATATCTTCTGAAATAAAGAGATAGCGTGCCGCATTACAGTTAAATACAGGATTGGTAGTATCTGCAGCAGCTGTACTGCAGCTGTGTTGAAACAAAAGTTGCTACGCTTTTCTGTATCAGCTTGATTGAGATTTTATTAGCAGAGTAAGCAATGTCGATAATACTTCATCACACACATACAATCATCAACAGTTTCTGCAAATTAGTCTGCATAAGATTCGTGTAAGCATAATTCAAATCTAGTAGTTTTTAAACAATTCTTCACATTGAACTTGCAACTGCAATCAGCTAACACATGTTTATTCGTACCAGCTAAAGGATTATTCCATGACAACTGCGTTATCAAGAGTATTACAGCTTTTATCTTCATATATAATTAACAGACTTCGGATTTTATGCATTCATAAGAAAAATGAACAATTTAAAACAGTGAAAAGATTAAAAGACTTTGAGAAATTATTAACGAAGAATATAAATTTATATTTAGCTCCTGCGTCTTGAAATTGATGCACAAACCTTTTATCCGGAGTCTAATAACATGGTCCAACAAATTTCAACATTCTTTTGACGTTTCGATTGTCACTATGCGGTTCTTATAGAGTTTTCTGCGCCGATTTCGAATCTGCCCTTGACTTTTCTCCTAGACGCACAGTTTTTGAGAAATTTGAATTTGAAGAAAAAGACGTATTTTTCAACTTTAAACAAATATTGTGATGTTCTTATAAAAGATATTGAATTGTTCTTTACAGCAAAAGATTCTGTAGACTTTCCCGAATCCAGTGATATCCAATATTAATACATTACGATTGTTCAAACGTGTTTAAACGTCGAAAGAATTGTCCGATATCGGAGCCACAAAGCATTCGGTTTCGGGAATTTACGTAATTGAAATTTCCGTACAATAAGATAAAATTGTCCAAGTCATGCTTGTTTTTAATCCTCTAATCATCTTAATCAAAGCTGCAATCACAGTTGCTCCGATATCAGACGATTCGAATTCGTATCTATCTAGACGCATCTATCTCTTTTTCGAGCGAAACTGCCGAACAAAACATATTTTAGAACTGTCGGATACTGATGAAAATTTAATTGACCCTTTGCACTCCGAATTATTTTTCAATTTTGTTGCCAACGACTCCCTACTATTTTAAGTGTTTCATTTTACCTTCAAAGGACAGTTTCTTGACTCCTACTTATTTTAAACAATTTTGTTTACTAATTATATTGAATATAGCTCTCAAACTTTGTTGTAATTTATATTTATGTGGAACTATATTTGTTTTTAACTGAACATTATTTAAATAAAAATAAATTTGTAAAAATACCACGTTTTAAAGACGGACTAAAAAGTATAAAATAATTTTTTCTAGTCCCATTCAGATCCCTAACCCCATACAGATAGTCCTGAAAATTTGTGATTGTGAATTTTGAATAGCTATGAAAATTACTTGTACGATTTGAAACGAAAAACACGGGGCGCATGCAATAGATAATTGATGCATGAATAGATCACCTAAGTCTTGCGCCCCATGTTTTTCGTTTTAAATCTTACAAGTATTTTCGTAGCTATTAAAAATTCACAATCACAAATTTTCAGGACTATCTGTATTGAATGCCCCCCTCTATACCTGTACGTTTTGTATGCAACATTTTTTCATATTATTACAATAATGGCAATATTCAAAGTGGACATAGTTATTGCCCCACTCTGTATGCAAAACTTACACGTATAGAGGGGGGCATATTGTGACACAAACATTTACTGCGTGGGGGATAGCGAAGGAGGAGGCATAGTGAGATTTCAAGGTCACCTTGATTTTTTAAATGGAAAGACCTACTTTCTGTATCATGAATCGATAGACTACGAATTCTGAGTAAAAATGTATTGACCTCCATATGTTCTAAATCGAATAGTTAACGAGATATTATGGAATTCATTTTCTTTCTTCTTTGGATAATATCTCGTTAACCATTAGGTTTAGGAGATATGAAGGTCAACACTTTTATACTCAGAATCCGACATTCTTCCATATTTTGGTATAAAAAATATAGTATTCCATTTAAAAAAACAAAGTCGACCTTCAAATCTCCGAAACGCTTCCACCTGTAAAAAAAATTCATACACTACATTATGTACCCCTTCAGACCATGCAACTTCTGTATACAAAACTTTTTCGTGCAACACATATTTTGGAAGTTATTATAGGTGTGCAAGTTGCGTGAACCACCCTGTATTTTTCAATTATCAAAATTGTAGAATCCATTTATGGAAAATAATGAAATAAATTTCCTTGTCCAAGCATCTGTTGTATCGCAAAATTATAGACGATCTCTGTGAATTTAGCCAATTTTATAAGGCAATATTTACCAGATACTTGTAATGCTTGGTAGGATTAGTGTTAACTTGAAAACGCGGTTCGCGGGGAAAAAATTCGGCTGAAACGAGGAGGTTATCGTCGAGACAGAAGCATATTTTAGAGTTTGACAAATCGTATGTTTTAGAGGGATTCCAGAAATGGCAGGAACGTAGGAAAAAGTGCATCCTCCTAAAAGATTATGTTGAAAAATAAAGAAAAAATTTCTGAAAAATTTACGTTTTCATTCCTAACACGGGTAGTTATTGATCGTATAAAAGTGATTGTCGAGTTAGTCAGTCAGTGGCAACAGTCACGTGCATATGCAGTCGAATGTCAATGTATATATTCTGACATGTTCGATCCACGACACGGCGCCGCACGCTATGTACTGTGTAATAGACGTTGACAATGGCGCGCAGAAAATATGAGCGTGCCGTCCAGAAATCGTTGCATGCGTGCACGCCTCGCTCTTCTAGTACAACTCAGCAATTTTCGAGTCGCGACAATTTTCTGCATTTGAAACAGAGGACACTCGATAGAACAAAAGCCACGGAAGAAGGAACGACGTAATCAATTGCAATCAATTTTCTGAAATATCTCTTTAGCGAAATTCCATCGCGTTAACAATTGAAAATTGTCAAAGCACTTTTAAAAGCATGTAATCTTTCGTTACAGTATTACAGAAAATTTGATTCTACAGTTCGGAGCATAACTGATCAACACACACTTTAAATCAGAATAATTATTTTATGAATGAACCAAACGACTTCAATATCTCTGTAAGGCTAAAAGAATTAGTTTAGTAAATGACGTCTAAAAAATATGTTGAAAAAATGCATTTGGTCGGTATTGTGAAAAACAATAGTGAAAATTTATTTTTTCAACTTTTTTCGCTGGACCAATAACGAAAATTTAAAAGATGTGTTTGGTCAATTCGTATAAATTATGTACACCCTGAAAATTTCATTGAAATTGGTTAATTGGTTTACGAGTTATAAACAACCAAAAGTGGTACAAAGGCCGAAAATCTTGAAAAATTGCAATTTTTACCACTTTTGATCGTTTATAACTCGTAAACCAATTTCAATGAAATTTTCAGAACGTACATAATTTATACGAGTTGACCAAACACATCTTTTAAATTTTCGTTATTGGCCCAGCTAAAACAGTTGAAAAAACCCGACTAAATGCAATTCCGACCAAATGCAATTTTTCAACATATTTTTTATAGACGTCATTTACTAAACTAATTCTTCTAGCCTTACAGAGAAATTGAAGTCGTTTGGTCCGTTCATAAAAAAGTTATTCTGATTTAAAGTGTACAGTTATGCTCCTAACTGTATATTTTTATGTAATATTATTTATGGAATGCCGTGTATTTATTTTGTAATTGACTGTTGAAAATATTGTAAATTATAAATACGTTCTAATTTGAAGATTTAGTTATGACTTATTGAAAACGTACTATAATCGAGGAAAAGCTACTTGCAGTCAGAAATTATACAATGAGTCGAGTAAAATTTTTTATTAATAGATAAAAAGATAATTGCAGAAACACCGATATTATAATTGCACAATTAAATGTAATTAAAAGTAGGTATGTAAATACGTAATGTATAATGAAACTAGACTGCGGATCGCAATGCAAAATAGAAGTTATCTGCCTTAATTGCAACAAGCTGCAGTAAAATATATTTTTCTTTGTTAGTAGATCTAAGAAATCGAAAATACGACGACAATGTTTCTAAATTCTTGTAATGATTTTATTGTGTTGTTTTCCTCCTACAGATTTTTATCATAAAGTTCGCAGCCTAAATATAACATGACATTTTGCAATCACGTTGATTAGATTAATCTTCGTTCTCGAAACGTATGTATATGTACAGGGTGCGGGAACTATAGTTTCTCTGAAATTTCACTTTTGTGGTGTATTTCTGCTTCTGCGGAACTGTGTCTTTAAATACGTAAGGTTTAACATAACAAACGTTGCATTGACATTGTATGTGTCCTCGCTAGCGGGCATGGTCCTTCTTTTTTCTATAATAACCCTAAGTCTCTCGATATTTAAGAAACTGCATCACTTGACAGCGGCAGCACTGCCGTAGCGCCGCCATATTGCAATTCGCAAATTCGCTGCTTCCCGTACATCCTGCCGAATAATGTCAATTACACCTCGAAAACGCAAAAGTAGGCCACCGTAAGGACCATGCCCGCTAGATTGATCTTTTATCTAGCGATTGTGACTACGTAGGGGTCGCAATTATGCAATATAGAGACATAGTTCCGCAAATACGGAACCCTTGCAATCCTCGTGTACGTATATGGTCTAGCGGTATGAGTGTACCACTACACCCTATGGGATTTTTCGTATCAATTGTAGATGCGTTCTACACCTTTAAAAAAGTTGACCACAAAGTTGACCTTGAGCACAATGTTCAATGTCAAATGTGTTTTAAATAATCTTCTCTTAGGAAATTTCTTTTCCTAACTGAACTGAATTTTCTTAAATCGTTTTATTGAATTTTAAATGAAAGGTGAACTGCGAGAATATGCAAAAATATTTGCATAATATACATAATGTTTTACGGAATGATGACAGTTTAAATGGCAATTACTTTTTGCAGACACACACGCATTCGCAACTATTACTTCCTGCAAGAATGTGCTAATAAGTCAACAATCGTACCCATGGAATCGCTAATGACTAATGAGGAAAATGAACGCATAAAGATAGTAAACCCGTCAATTGCATAAGCATCCGTTAGACTGCTGACTTCAGATTGATTGTAGTGTAGCAATAATTATATGGAACGAACAATACCGTGTATAATTAATAATGTAGTTCTTATATAATGAGTAGTTTGTATTTGATACGTTCAAAGTATTCCGTAGCACGCAAAATGAAAGAACACATTCACGACTTTACGAAACTTAATATAATTGTTACTTCACTTTTAAATCTGGAAGCTCTTAACCGCAAATTTCGAAATAATAGTTATGAAAGCGAATCTCCTTATGTTTTCTTATTGCTTTTAATGCTTTCACTTTTTAATTGCTTTAACTAACTTAAGAATTAGTTTTTTTTATTGGTGTTAGGGATCTCTGCTAAGTATACAAGCCCTAACTTTTTCTCTCGATCATGTCTCCCCAGATTTCTCGGCTTTCGCATTCTCATCTGTTTCCTCCATTCGTGTCTATCTTCCTCGAGATTTCTTAGCCGATTCGACGGACAAGACACGCGAGGGCGCTGCAACTATTTCAGATAATTAGATACTTCAGATCAATAACAAGTCGAGTTTTTATGCACCACGTGAACCATGAAACATCGGGACTATTTTGCACAACAATATTCTTAGATCTTTCTAATCTGTTACTATGTGTGTTTTATATTTCACCCATCCAATTTCTATACAAATATCCGGATAAATTAATTCCCGATGGATAATCGAGTCCCGAGGAAATAATTAAAATATATTTACATTATATTCAAAAATAAATTTTTTGTTATTGAAAATTTATTTCCCTTTCACAATATAATCATATTTAAACGAATATTTGTTTATAATCGGGATCCGGTTAATCGAGGTCCTACTGTAAATAAATATTCGCAGTCTAATAACAACCTAACCATTTTTCTTTTACAGATTGTCTACAATTGATTCTCAAAGGGCTCTCAAAGGGATTGCCCCCTTAACTCTTTCAGGGTCGAATAACGATATATTGTTGTTGGCTGCACTTGCAAAACACACACACATTCACTTTATATAAAAGTCTTAGATTCAACTTCATTTTCTGGGACCAAAAACTTTGCAGTTTCTTTGTGCAGTCCTGTAGATTTTTACGAGAAAACTCCAAAAATGCAAGTTTTATAGAGCGGAGTTCACTCGTTCAAAAGTTATACGCGTTTAAAGTTGAGCGATTCAAGCGTTTTTGACAGGTAAGGGCGCTGTCATATTGGTAAGTAAAATTTAGCGTCCTTAGACACACACCTTTTGTGTTGCAACGTCATGTAGTTCACTAGTTGACCGCTCCATTTCGATAGAGTCCGCTATCGTACTAGAATATTTTCTACAGAGTCGGTAATTCAGAACCGTAGACAGAAAAATGCATTGCATGCAATGTCTGTAAGTCTGTGTGTTCTACCTTGGTCTGGGTTAGTCCTGACATCGAAGAGATACTATTAACAGTATCTTGTCGGTGGTTATGGGTTAGATTTGGAAATGATTATGTTTAATTTTTATTAAACATAAACCTGGTAAGGTAGAAAATGACACTAAAATGATGCGAAATTTTTTTTCGAGTCGGCAAAAGTCCCTTTTGGGAAACATGTTTTTAATACAAAATAAACCGATGTGCAAAATTTTAGCTCAATCCGATTTGATCGACATTCGGAAGTTTAGCCGGTAAGTCAGCAAAAAGTTAAGCTTATTCACAGAAGATATTCTTATACCTCATCTGAGGTTTCAGGGTTTGGGCATGGATGGCGCCTCTGTTTATTGGGTGCACTATCTTATCGTTATTTATTCGTTTGCCATTTTAATCGGTTTTCCACGGATGACGTCACGTTATTAAGGAATTAATAAGATCTTAATTTAATAAAAACAAAAAATTATGATCATAGTTAGTAAGAATAAATTTATTTGTATAAATAAGAACAGCCCCAACCGTTTTCAACACACAATTCATTAACGAATCTATATTTATGTATATTGAGTATTTATTAGGTTGTCTCTAATGTTTCTTTCGGAATGTGTTCCTTTAATATCGCTAAATAAATATTAGCTTGTCCCAATAGTTGGTTTTCGATTCATGCACATAATGCAAATTCATGTTAGGAAGTACTAAAACATTAACATAAAGATTATCGCATTGTTTGTATTTATTTAGCAACATTAAAGGAACACATTCCGAAAGAAACATTTGAGGCAACCTAATATATTAACATACGGCTGTTCCTTATTTATTAATATGACCAAGCTAAATTCCTTAGGTTACACAAAAAAGTGCAACTCCATCATTATTTACTGGCAAAATTAGGAGAGACTGTTCAGAACATAGATAAAGCAAAAAAACGCATAAAGAGAAAAGAAGAAAATCATTTATTTCAAATTGTAGAAAAATTTAAACTCTATATTCAGCTGAAAGTCGATATTGTTTGTGGAGACAAACTAAACTTCCGTATAACGAAAATGGTCGCGATCAAGAAAATGGTTTAATAAGACTATATACATGTATTTCACATGGCAAAAAATGTATAATAAATGTATTCTACGTAGATCTACGACACGTATTTTTTTAAATTTTCAATATAGGCCCACATAAAAAAGTTGTAAAATGCAACTTTTAGTATTTTTTCTACAATTCCGATCAATTGCAATTTTTGAAAAAATTTTTTTCCCATCCTGCAGCAAGCTAATTGCTCAAGCTTCCCAAAAAAGTTTAAATCGTATAGTACAGTATTAAAAAGGTTATCGTCTTTTTAAGATCGTCCGAATATTAGTGGGAGTCACTGTACATGAAAGAAAAACATGAAAATATATTGCACTTCTTCGAACTCAGAAGTTCTGGGCTATAATTTGGAGAGCTGTATTTTAATTATATTGTATTTCAATTACACGTCTGACTAAAAGAATTAGTAATTGAATTAATTGAAAGGTTTGAATTATGTAATTCAGTTACGACGTCGTTGAATTACTATATAATTGAAATACAATGTAATTCAATTGCGTAATACAATTACAATGTATTTGAATTAGCACAACTCTGCATGGTATCGCATCGGTCGTCTCATGAATTAGGCATCGGACAAGTTAATGAAAGTTTTCCCGGTCCATTACGTCTAATAATAGAGCAGTCGGATGCTGTATTCTTGGTGCTCGCCGACGGATGAAACCGAGAACTCTGTTCTTCTTGTATATCCGCAGGACACGTCCCGCCGGCACTCCGCACGGCGAATGGTAGGACGAAGCGAAATAAAATTGGTAACTTAAATAACTCGCGGTTGATTATAATTTTCGACGGTGGTTCTCGCGCGCTGGGCCAGCTCAAATACTTTATGACCGTAGCCGGCATACAGAATAAGGTGATACACGTAAATTATAGTTATTTCGCGTCTGGACCCATTACGGCCTCGCATAATAGGCGCGACCGATGCGTATAATTATTATGGTAAACTTTACCGCTGGCGATCGGCCCTTTTTCGCAGGACTTTGTAACCCGCGTAATGTGCTCCGTTGCTGGGAAATGCTGGTATTGCACACCGGACGATTTGCATTATTTCGACATAAATAACCGACGCCTCAACGAGGGATCATTTCTTCGGCGGGAAGGTAAACGAAGGATCGTTTCGCAAATTCGCGCGACAACGCGCCAGATTAGAATTGATTGCAGACCAGTTACCGCCATTACTTGGCTCGCGGGACATGTGGAAACTTTCCTTAGATCGTGTACCTGGTCGAGATAGTTGATAACGATGCCAATAAACTTATGCATGCACACGATGTAAAGAAATGTTTGGTCTTTTTTTGTTATGGTAAAATTTTTTTTATGCACGACCTTTTTTAAACACAATTTCTACTCCGGATTTGATGCATTTGTAACAAAAATGAGCAAGCGTAATTTAAAATACTAAAAGACTTTAAGAGTATTAATATATTATTTTCACCATATTAAAATTAAAAATGAAGAATATAAATTTATATTTAGCTGTGTCTTGCAATTGATGCACAAACTTTTTATTTTGCATAAACATCCGGAGTCTATTTGTATTATCTTCAGGAAGTATCGACATTATATTATATACGTTTGCATATAATATATAAACAATAAATATGTTGTTCATACAGTGGCGCTAATTTATTTATCGATACTGTGTCATTTTCCATGACTTTTGAAACTAAAATTAAATATGAAATTCATTTCATACGAAGAAGATATTTATACGGAGACGATCAAAATTAGTGATAACATGAAGTACTTCTACAATTTTTGACTACAAAACTAAAAAGATGCAGGACGTGCTACATTTTGTCACGGAGTGTATATATCGTGTGGAGAATTGCAAAAGAAAAGAAATGTTGAAGATATTCGAGCGGGTCTTAGACAAGCACACGATCGGACCTGAATTTGTATCGAGACTGATGCGCTTATATCGCCGCGCCGGCTGGATTAGCGCGACGGTATGCGTTATGCGCGATGTTTAATGCATGGCGTTTGGCCGTGTGCGTCGGGGGCGTAGAAAATTGAATCGGAATTCGGATCGATACACGACAGGAGCTCAGGAAGTTCACTTATCTGGTATCTGGACCCAACGCCGGGCCGGTTGCGTCGAATAGAAACGACCGATTCGCTTAATCGATCGGCTTAGACCGGTCTCTCGCCGACTTACATAATCCAAAAAGATCTAATTCGGAATTCATGCACATTCTTATTCCCGACTTTTAACTCTCCGCCGGTTTTCTGGCGTTGCTTCTGTTCTCCCGAAAATCCACTTGCGTGCCACGGGTCGAGTTCACGGGAGTTTGCATACACGCGGTGGTCGCGATTCGAAATTTTTCTACGGAAATGACCGTGGTCAACAACTGGCGCCAAATTTCGTGCCGCAAAGGAAATTTACCACCGTATGAAATCCGGCGCAGGATGAGTGAGACGGTACACGCGGGAAGAAGAAAGTTTCGCGATGTTTCGGCCAGAGACACGCAGCTTCCCCGACAACTGGATTTTCCCGAACGCGAGGACCGCAGCGCGGATTGGCCAGTCCATCGTGCAGGAAACTGCACCGGGAAAGACGAAATCGGAAGTGGTGAGCTGCGAATGCGGAATCTACTCGAAATTGCCGCTAGCTCGCTCGTCTGCGCGCCAGACAAATGGAATTTCCGTTTGGAAGTTTGGCTTTGCTCGTTTTCCAACCGACCCGGATGAAACGAAAGGAACGCAAAGATTGCCAATACTGAAATTCACCGTCTAACGGGATTCGTTTTTATGGGATTACGTATTCGTGTAACATTATAATTAACGCTCGAGATATATACAGGGTAGGGCAATGTCCACTTTGAATATTGCCATTATTTGTAATAATATGAAGAAATGTTGTATACAAAACTTACACAGTATAGAGGGGCTGCATAGAGCTGCTGAAAGTATAATGATAGCGTTGACGGATAAAAAATGATATCCAATTTCCTGAAGACAATGTTTTCGTGTTTATCCCTTGTCGTATCATTTTCTTTACAGTTAAAATTAATGCTAACTAAAACGTCTTTATCCCGAAAAATGTCGTAGAAGAGAAAAGAAAATTTATATTTTTTATATGGCTACATTTATTTTAATGCTTAAATATTGATTACAAACGAATCAAATTTTATTTCAGTTGAAAAGAAAGGCGTGACATTCATATATTCGTTCGACTTTGTTCAAAATCTTCATGACGAGTGTGGCTCGTTAAAATACGGCAAGGGGTTAAAAATATCATACAAAACTATACCTCCAACATATATATTGTTATTCGAATCATATAGATACGCAATTAACTTATAGACCAAAATTACTCTAAAGTCACTTTTTCTCAGTGGTTTATAATTGTGATTACTAGACAGCGGATCTTTATGCAAAATTTTCTACCTGCATTGCAACAAGCTGCAGTGAAATAGAAATTTATATTCTTTCCTGGTGTGTTTCATAGTTTGAAAATAATAGAACAGTACTTTCAAATTTTTTCTAATGGTCTTAATGCGCATAATCATTAACACTAGATTTACGGAGTTCTAGAAATAACTGTTTCACATTATTTTATAAACATAACAAGAATGTGTCTATCCAAATTTTTGGTCATTTTTCCAATAATATATACCCAAAGAAATAAATTTGGTAAATAATTCCTCAGGGAAACACTTTTACAATCTTAATAATCGCAAATTAAGAATATTAGAACCCGTCATTTTGACGGGTCCCGTAAACCTAGTATTAATATCGTGAACATTCAATTAATTGAAAACGACAACAATTTTTCAATGAAGACATTCGCAACTCACCTGGGAGATACGAAACAACTAAAGAACAATTAATACACGAACGGTTAAAAACGATCGAATGTTAATAATCCTTAATGAAAAGATGCATTTTACAATGACCTGATAACATGGACGACTGAACCCTTGCTTGGGAAAATGGCCACGGTAAGATAAAAAAAGAAAGAAGTCGTGACCGTCGGGTCGGTGCGATTTACTGCGCGTTTTGCACGCACTAAAATGGCGCCACGCAGCGTGCACGCAATTTCTCATTGTCCCACAGTGACCTGACCTCTTCTTTCCGTTCTACACGCACCCGAATTCTTTCTATCACTCGGCATCTCTCTTCGAACTGTTGCTCATTGTGCCAGGAGGTTTCCGGGCCCCGCAACTGGGACCCTTTCAGAGGTAAGGGTCGCACATGGACACACATTCCCGTGGAATTTATGACAGAAAATACACACGATAAAACAGCGCTGTGACACAGTTACAAAAATATGGCCGGTCAGAAATTATGCGGAAAATGAGGCCCGCCGTCGCCGTCGGACAATCGTTTCGACTAAATGGCGTGTCTCTCGGCCGCCGTTTAAATAACTTCCTCGGGATTTTTTGTTCTCGCTAACATTCGGGGGATTACGTGCGTTGTTATAGAAACGACGAAACAATTGCGAGGGTCGGACAAGTGGAGATCGTGGCAGGATTTATGAGACAGGTGGTGACCGCCGCTATCTTTCCTATGTGAAAATATGCTGAGCACTTAATTGCGCTTACCGATATATACTGGATATTCAAGATTTTTTGTTTATTTATTTTATAGTGATCACTAGACAGCGGATTTTATGCATTTATGGCAAAAATGACTCGGTGTAGTTTAAAACAGTAAAAAGATTATAAGAATTTTTGTTTAATATATTTGATTAATAATTTGAAAATAATAGAACAGTAGTTTTAAAATTTTTTCGAATGGTCTTACTGTTTCAAATTACACCTACTCATTTTTGTCATAAATGTATAAAATCCGCTGTCTAGTTATTAAACCTCTAGCACATCTGTTCCCCCTCGAACTTCAGAGCTGGGCGCATCGCCACCCAACAAAGCCAGGCCTGAAACTCAGAAATGTATGCCTAACTGACTCAACGAATTTCGATCGCCGTTGCAAACAATTCACCGGCGATTCTTTTCGCCTTCTACGAACCCGGTGTTCCGATTCGCTGGCCGCGGAAAAATTCGTCCCATGCAAATCACCCGCGTCGTTCGAGCCTCGCGGGCATTCTTGCTTTAGAAAGCCAGGCCGGAAGTCCTTTCAGCCCGTTTGCCTCGGAGGAAGGGGTTGCGCGAAGACGGCCAGTGAATTTATAACGCAAAATATGTGCAATAAAATCGAGGCTACCAGGCCGAGGTACACCAATACTCACGCGATTAAAACAGGTCGGTAGCACACTTCCGAAACAACCCTCTTCAAGGCTGCCTCGGCTCGTCCTTTAAACCATCGCCGCCGATTTAAATATTACCTTGTAAGGGGGATGGGTTTAATACATTTATAATTGTACACAGGAGTGTCAGGGCGGGGCTGGGTCATTGGTCGGACATCAGTGACCCTTCCGGATGACCTCCGGGAAGGGTCATCGTCCACCGGCGTCTTGTAACCTTTTTTTTTTCTTTCGGGACCTCGGACACTTCACTTGGAAACTGCAGAGTCGATCGAGCGAAATTTGGGGCACGGGCCTTACCGGTTTCCCAGTGGCCGACCCCTCTCCCTCGGGGCAAGGGTTACTTCCTGGATCACCCTTCGGGATGGTCAGCGAGGATCAGTCCGGCACTGATGTCGAGATCTTATCACGGATCATTTTAAATGACAGCGCTCTACGATACCTTCTTCGCTTTACGCTTGAATAGAGTTACAGTAGCTATTAGGCGTGTCGGCAATTCTATCGGTTTCTGCGCTACCTACCAACGGCCATCTTGTCCGAATAAATTATCATATTCATTACATGATCGTAAATTCGCGACAATTCTGTGCGCGCAGAAGTTCAACAAGTTTGCTGCTAGTATTTGTTTCGTTGCTCATATTCATTGTTAAAATAGTTTTTATTTGACATTACAATTTGATAGAAGAGAGACGTGGAAGATTGAGATGTATATGTATGTAACTTCAGACACAGCAAACTCCTTTTCTGTTCTTTCTTATATTCTTCATTTATTACATTTAAATATCAAGAAATTAGAGCCGTTTACTATAATCGACTGTTTACGAATGAAAATTGTTCTAACTCCTTGCTGTCATATTTAAAAAAATACTATATGGTCGATGTGTATTCGTCGAAAATGATCACATAAAACATAAGTAGGTGTAATTTCAAACAATACAAAGTTTAAGAGAATTGTATTACGTTCGACCTATAAAAATAGTGAAGAAAGGAAGAATTTAATTTTGCACAGAGATCCGTCTACGCGTATGTGGCACAATATTGGCACATTTCCTCTGTGTCATCAATAGACGGCGGATCTTCATGCAAAATACGAATGTTTTGCATTGATTGCAAGACGCAGGAGCTAAATATAAATTCATGTTCTTCATTAATAATTTTAAATTTATGTTCTTCAATAATAACGAGTCTAGGTCCTTAAGAACCCTGAATTGTTACCCTTATTAATACTGACTGTATTACATAGGTCATAATTAGTTATAAATAGATCGCGGATCTTTATGCAAAATAAAAAATGTTCGCATTGATTGCAGGACACGGGAGCCAAATGAAAATTGTATTCTTCTTTTCATTATCCTATTTTGCTGATACTAATACAGTGATGTCCTTAAATATTTTTAACAAGTCCACTGCTTTAAATTATACGTACCCATTCTTGTGATAAATGCATAAAATCCGCAGTCTAGTCATCGACAATGTAGAATGCACCTATACCGCGTCGCCCGAAAAACAGCCCCCATTAAAACATTCTTCGTCATCTCGCGTCCCGAAGGGAAAATCGTAGCGGAACAGCACAGAAGCATCATCCTCCGGAAGATTCGGATACGTCTCGGATTACAGGGACGTCAGTCCGTCTGAAAGTAAAGCGGGGAAGGATCGACGGTGACGACGGTATTTTCAACCGAACGAATTTACAGGACATTTAAGCCGGGCGTCGTCGTCGCGAGTGCTACGGTCGCGGCCGAGAGCCTCATGAGAAACGTATTCGTGCCACGGGTCGAGAGCCAACCATAGACACAACGGTGTCTTTCTCTCTTTCGCCTGTTCGGTCATTCGCATACGTTGGAAGCAGTCCAAGCGTTTTAATTTCGGAAGACGTTGCAATATAACGGTTCCTAGCGAAATTGAAACGCAACCCCTACGACGGCCCTCGCCGCTACGCTCCGCGCCGCGCCGGCCGTTTCGGTCTTCTCCGCTTCTACACTCCGAGGACCCCTTTCTAATTGTTTGGGAGGCCAACGATGCCGGTGCCATGCCTCTCGCGTATCGCATACATTACGCATGAATTTCGCCTCTGTCCGTTCCTCCTTCCGCAGGACATCGGCCGCGTCAGCCCCGAGTTATTAGCATCCCCTCTGCTCTCACCCTTCGGCCGGACTTCGGTCTTTTCGTTTCTTCGACTTTCGCGACGAATCGTGAAATTATAGTCGCCATTTGCCAAATGATAATACTCTATAGGTGGTGTGTAATTGTCCAGTTTTACCCTGACTTAGGTCCTCAAGTTGATCGCGCAGGAGAGGTCCTCGGGACAAAAATGTTCGCACCCTCGCACGGTGGATTAAAATTCAATTTTGATAATGATCCAGGCGTATGTTACTGTTAACCAGGAAATATAAAAATTATTGCAAAATATAATCTATAATGTTCTATTCACTTCATTTTGTTTACTCTTGTGGTCCTGTATTACGGCTTTCAAATTCTCTTTAATTGCGTAGCAATGCTATTTAAGGAATATGTATTGTTATCTTCCACTATTGAAGGTAACAATTTTATTGTTAGGTTTCATTAACCTTTTAACCCTTTGCGGGCGTATGTCTACTCTCAGCCACCAAAGCCACACGATGGAGAACTATAAAATATAATTTTTACATAAAATTAAAACATATTATTGTGTTACATATATCTAAAGTTTAAAAAAGAATTAATAAATTTTGTTTTTCCTTCATAATCTTGCATATTATTTATTACTGTGCGTTCAACGAAAATTAACTGGTTAGACATACGAAATGCATAAAGTTGTAAAGTGCCTTATTATATTGTCGAGCAGTATATTAACGCTGGTAACACGTTTTTAAAGAATGTCCGAAGGAAAGACAGAGGCACGGGTCGCATGTATCGCGCAGGAACGTCCGACGATGTCCGTTCTTCCGGCTACCTAGCGGGCGCAACACGCGGCTTATATTATTAGCGTCCTCCTCGTACCCCTGGCCGGAGCCATTACGCTCGTCTATCTTGGTCCCGCGCATTGTTCTTCTAATTTATGCTAAGGTGGGTCTAGCCGCTCTTCCATCTCCCTTCGCCCCCTTCCGTCCCTGAACCGTTTCCATTTCTATTTCACTCGTACGGTGCACCTTGAATTATGGAGACGGCGCCACTAAATCTTCGGGGCTAATTGAATTATTGCTCGAATTTCAGCCGCACAATGTTCGGTCTTCGAACTGGAGGACAGAAAAAATATCTACGCGGAGAACAGAAAAATCCTTCCTCTTTTCTTGTCGGCGCCGGACTACGCGTCTCCGAACGACCGTGTTTTTCAATTTCGTTGTACGTCCACTGATCGATTGTACCCAATTGTTTTTTCTTCTTTTTTTTCGACCGACCACCTACGTTTCTCGCGGCCGCAATAAATTCGACGGGGGAACAATATCCGCCCGATCAGTCACGAGATCAGTTAAGCGCGAATAAATTATTCATTCGCGAGACCAGGCTGTTACCCTTTTCCGAAAATTATGAATACGCGCGCAGACTGGTTCCACGAGCTGACAGCTTTACGAAGTCATACTTCATACACGTTTTTCTGCACGAGCCGGCCGCCTTTATTATCACTCTCAAGCTGATTTCGCACACGATTTCCGATTCGCTTTTTTCTCCATGGTGCACGGGCATCACTCGCAGCCGAAATTTAATAAATACGGCTGATTTGCATACTGATGAAACATGGAGTCTACGGCCCGGAGGAGAGATCATTCGATTTCAAAAATAGAATCTGCTTCCTCGAAGACTCTTGCGCAGGAAACTCGAAATGTATCATCATTAGATTGCGGATTTTATGCACTTATAACCAGGGACCAAAAATGACAATTATTCTAAAATTTTCTAGGATAAAAATCATTGATAAAAGGTTGATTATTTTTAAAATTTAAGATAATCTACGCAAAATATAAAAAAAATGCAACTTTTAGTATTTTTTCTACAATTCCGATCTATTGCAATTTTTGAAAAAATTTCTTTTCACATCCTGTAGTAAACTAATTGCTCTAGTTTCCCAAAAATGTTCAAATCGTATACTACAATATTAAAAAAGTTATCGTCTTTTTTAGAACGTCCGAATATTAATTCACTGTATATATTCGAATATTAATCCTTTACTGGAGTGTAATTACTAGACAGCGGATCTTTATGCAAAATAAAAATGTTCTACCTGATCTGCAACGATCTGGAGTGCAACAGACATTTATTGTCTGTCTGAATATGTTTAATAAGTTGAAAATAATACAACAGTGTTTTAAAATTCTTGTAACGTTCTTACTGTTTTAAATTGCGCCTACTCGTTTTTGTCATAAATGCATCAAATCCGCCGTCTAGTAACCCAAAATAATTTCTATTTCATTCCAGTTTGTAGCGATTCAGCTAGAAAATTATTATTTCGCATCTAATATTGCAGGAATGTAATTGTCGAAGTATTACAATTGGACAAAGTTTGTTTCGAAGGTATTTTTATCGGAAATTGTTAACAGATTCTTGTCCGATAGAAAGAAGAAAGCGGGCATGTTTTATAGAGAAGACTGAGATGCCAGTCGTTCTATCGTAATAATACAACGCCGCGGCGATCGATCCGATGATTATCGAGGAAGAGTAAGAGATTCTTTGTAAATGATGGGCTCGGGAATTTTGAAAATCACAGGAAAGGCCGGCTTCCACGAACCGTTGATTTATAAACGGGGCGGCCGGTCCACAAGGATATTCGTCGCGGGCACATGAATAATGCGACGATGACACGCTGGTATTAATATGATAATTCGATTTATTCGAGACCGCCGCTCCCACGATTTCCACGCCGGCAATCAGCGGATTTCAGAGAGACGGAAAGACCGCCGGTATCTCTTTAAAGGCAATAATAACAACGGAGAGAGAGAGAGAGAGAGAGAGAGGGAGAAAGGGGAGAAAAAAAACGAGAAAGAGGAAAGAGAAGAAAAAAGGAAGCAGAAAGTAGTCGAAGAGGAATCTCGACGCGGGCCGATCAATTCCCGAAACGTTCCGTTCCTCGCTGTCACTCGCGAATCCGTACATTGTAATTACGACACTCTAATAACTCGTTGCCAGACTCGAAGGAAACTCGAAAGCGGTGGGTATCGTTAATTTTGTCTTTCCGAGAATCGAAACAACGCGCCGGGAATATCTCCTTGAAACCGATGAAACATTCTCGAGCGCAGACGCTAATATCATCGCCGATCCCACTGTATTCAATGTCGCGTATCCGTCTACACTATTGGCTGGTTTTTATTATAGATGTGGTTCGTGTTGATTGCACTGGAGCTACCGACACAGCTGTTAACCCTGCGGCAGAGTTGAGCATTAATCGATTAAAATTTTAATCAAGATTGATTGATTAATGTGTACGATTAAAAAATTAATCATTGATAAATCGGCGATTGATTCAATCGATTGATGAAGTTAATCGTCGATCGTTGATTAAAAGAAGAAATCATTAAAAAATCGGCGACTGATTTAATCGATTGATGAAGTTAATCGTCAATCATTTATTAAAAGAAGAAATCATTAAAAAATCGGCGATTGATTCAATCGATTGACGAAGTTAATCGCCATACGGTTTATCCATAAATTGTAATAAGGAGGAAGAGAGGGACAGAGAGAGCGGAGATGGAGAATTGACAGAAATATATCTCAACGAAAACTCGGTTTACATTTTTTTCAATATTCATATAGTTTTGATTCCGTATTTCATTTCGAAGTTTCAGCAGTTAATCATTAATCAATTATCCGATTGACGATTACAATTGAAAGGAATGTAATCTTTTTTTGTATTTGCATGCAACCTTGTAAATTGTAATTTTTGGAAATCTTTTTCGCAGATCATTTAGTAAACCAATGCTTCTAATTGCTTACAAAACATCAGATCGTTTGGACTTTCGTGGCTCACTGTACGCCTAATACATAAAATATTTCGAAGTAGCGATTACCATAGCATCCGTTACAAATCTCCTAATCGAAAAATGTAACAAGCATGGCGGCGCCCTGTTAACAGACTGCACCGGGTACCAAGGATCCTCAGGTATCTTCCTTCTTTCGGACCTGTGGCTGACCCGAGGACATTATCCTTGCTCGTCCCGTAGACGACCCTAAATTAATATTCAAATCTGTATCAACGGCCCGGGCATGAATCCCGTCAACGGCCAAACGCCATTGTTACGACGAATTCCGTGTGTCCCCGTGTTCTTAAGTGTCCTTCTTGATCGTCCGAGGATTCTACTGATTCCGTTCCCCCTCCACTGGCTTCTGCTCCCTTATACATAGCAATCAGCGAGTGGCCAAAGGCCTTCCGCAGGATATCTTTCGTGAAGCTTTTTTTTCGTTCGAGAACGAATGCCATTGGTCGGCTAGCGGTCTACGTCTGACCCAATTACAGTGGCCCAGTGAACTAGTTGCCAAAGGTGTCATTTTTTGGCTCGGTTTAACTGTTCTACTAACTTTTGTCGATGCGAATATTAATACACAATGTTGGGACGAATTTGAAAGAATAATTTTCATCATGTAACAAATGTACATTCGTTTATAATTATCCAAGAACGTACAAAAGTTTACAGTCATTCTCATATTTATTAACAAGAACGTTCGAGAAAATTTAATTATTTAGACTCTGCTACTACAGTATCTACAATAAAATATCATGACTGGATTTTAACGCACTCGTAATAAAAATAAGTAAAAGAAAAACAAAACTATGGAAGCATCCAAAGAATTCATATGTTATTTTCGGATTATTGAAATTATTAGGAGAATACATACCTGCTTTTTGTAACTGATGCGGGCGATTGTTATTTTTTGATGAAAATCCGTTGCCTAATTACGACGCTGAAAAGTGGTGTCATTTTCAGGTCGTCAAACGCTGTCGCATTCTGTGTAATAAAAGATGTATAATGTATATAAGTACTTAAAATATATTAGAAAATGAATATACATATATAAAGATCAATAGACAGCGGACTTTTATGCAAAATAAAAATTTACTAGGAACAACAAACTAGGAATGCGAATTTTGTTTTTTAATGTTTGATACGTTGAAAATAATATAATCGTATTTTTAAATTCTTCTAATGCTTTAACTGTTTTAAATTACATCTACTCATTTCATAAATGAATAAAATCCGCTATCTAATGATCAAATTGCCAACATTTATTTTATTATATATACTTTGATGAATCGTTAATGGTTCTTTGACAATTTGCCACTTAATGGTTAATACATTACCTACCGGTGATTATTCCATAATTGTTGAAAGTCTACGGTTCATGGCTGAGGATTTTTTAAAAGAATCCTTCAATAGCAACAACAATTTTAATCAAGCAATTTAAAGCAATTTCCTCCGGGATTATTGTGTAAAAGAAGTTTTTTAAGCTTCCATTTGGTGCAGCATAATTATTGAAAAGCCTATTAACCCTTATCCGTCCCTCAGATATTGGGATCAGAGAATCAGAGATTATCCCCTTATTTTGAGACAGTTTTCCCAAAATAAGTTATACTGTTCTGTTATTTGTAGGTAAATTTGTCCGAAACTTGGTGACTTTTATTTTTTTAATGCGAAACATATAACCGCAAAAACCTAAGATGTAAATGTTAACTCATTCATTTGAATGAAAAAAACATCGAAAAGTAACTGTTTGACTTATTATTTTATCGATTTTTTTAATCACTGTGTCAATTTGACACCGAGGGTTTCACAGGGGACCACAGATTCAGTTCGCAAAATGAGGGACGGATGAGGGTTAATAGGCTACCGGTAGATAAAGTGTTAATACCACACATAAGACGCAGTCCTCTGGAAAAAGGATCATTAATCGCATTTCCGAGCCAGCCGGATTCCCTCAGGAATCCGTAACATATGAAAAAGCATAGAACCGTGGCAGCCATAAATCGATCAAATTGCGCCGCTACAACTATTTACATTTCACACAGCTTTATCCGTAAATCCGTGAAACGATCTGGTGCCTTTTCCGAGTCTTCGACATTTCCACGGTCCTCGGTCGCGGTACGTGCCATATGAACCTTGAGGCGATATATCGCGCAGCAAGACGAACGAAAAAGTGCAGCGAACCAAAGCGGGCACTGGAAAAAATGTCGTAAAGGACCAACAGAAAAAATTCGAACCATTGGGCAAAAAAAGTCCCATGTTGGAAGTAAATATCCCCGGCGTTCTCTCGCTCCATTTATGGTCAAATTGCGGACAAATGACCACGTCTATGTTGGCAATCTAACAAACGAGAGGAGGAGACTGCATAATATATAGAGTATCGGAATGGTAGCTGAAAAAAACTGTCATTCCCTAAGTCAGGTTACAAATTTTGTAGAAACGGGACGCAATCTAAAGAGAGAGAGAGAGAGGGAAAGAGCGGTATTGTCCCCGCGACGAGAGGAATCGTGAAATACGATCGGCTTTTAGTAAAATGAGACCAAAATATAGGGTGTCGGGCTGCCTGTCTTTCTCCCCTCCTCAGATCCCGACTCCTGCTCCGTATTTCTGCTCTTTCCTCGTCCTGCGGGACAATAGGAAACGGGCCGTGAAGTGACCATGCCGATTCGCCTTTTCTGGAAATCCACATTGTGGCCGTATTACCACCAAAAAACGATCGTTTTCTTCGGCCTTCTCCTCTTGCTGCTTGTTCTCGAATCGCCGTGTCTCGTTCCTGTTGGCCCTTCTCGGATTTTGATTTCTGTATTCCTCCGGTGAAGTGCCATTTGACCGACGGGACGCGGGACCATGGCGAATCGCATCACGTCGCCCTTTGATCTCTCCCGCAAGATCCACGGCTAAGGATCCGCCGGAGAGTATAAACGGGATCGAAAGTCTCCTCCAGGATGTCGCTTTCCACCTTGTATTCTATTTCTTTTCCATGAGAGATAATGTAACAAGACAATGGCGGAAAGGGATTGTAATTTATACAGATCGATTGATGTCATAACTGATGTCGATTTTATGCATTTATGATGACTAGACGGCAGATCTTTATGCATTTATAGCAAAATTGAGTAGATGAAATTCAATATTGTTGAAAAATTTTTTAAATTGAAGATGTCAATATATGATTTCTCCTCTATTAAAATCATTAAGCGAAGAAATAACATCCAATTTGATTCCTATTTCTTGCAATCGATGCAGGCAATTTTTATTTTGCATAAAGATCCGCAGTCTAATAATGACATTGGGTGGTAGCTACGTATTTGAAACTGTTGAAATTTGCAATTCGATTATGCCATGAATCCATACGTTAGAAGAAGAACATGCAGCGAGTATACACTTATGCACTAACATGGATTCGCAATATACAAATTAAAATATCTCCTAAACTACAATAATAATTTTTCGACATGCATAAATAGGTTGATACAAACAAGAAAGCGGAACTGGTTGCAGCCTCCTCGAAACGGAAAAAGCTTCGTATGGAATATTTTTTCGAATAACGAATAGTTCTGGAGATAACCGTATTTACTGTACATACTTGATTTACCAAGATGTACTATCTTAGTCCTATCTTCCTGTCTCTGGCAGTATCAACGCGGTACACCAATCTCGTCCGTCGCGTCGTCTGTTTCAATCGAATGATCGCGGACCGACTGAAACTGGTAGAAATATAACCGAGCGCGACCGGTTTAGGGAACAAATTAATGGCGAACACTCGTTTACTTCTCCCGATGGTCCGGGGCCGAGATTACATTAGTTTCCGCGATAACTAGCGTGTCGGTGTCTCTCTCATTTCCGATATGATACTCGGCCACTCGGTTATTGGTTCGCGGCGCGGCGATCGCGATAATTCACCCCGTCGAAAATCCATTTAAGAGGCAAATTGATGGCCGAGAGGCTTGCGAGTGAATAGCCCGGCCCGTTTTTTCAGATATCATTACACTAAAGGGAGGACAGATGCAGTAGAAGCGGGAACAGCAGCAGCATCCCTCCGAACCACCCCTCGCGATGCCACGAGTAGACCCTTCGTTTTGAAGACATCCCTCCGAGCAGAATGGAGCCAGAACAATCTTCCCTTTATAGGAGACATACGAAGCCATTTGAATCCTGGGAACCGTTTTTTCCCCTTTTCTTTATTTATTTCCACCTATCTTTTCTATTTTTCTCCTTCCTTCCTTTCTTCGTTGCTTCTGCCGCCGACTCGTTCTGCCGCGCCTCTGTCTTTCGAGCAGCAATTATTTTCGCAGCTTGGTGTCGTTTTACATTTTACACGATCCTGCGCAGCTAGAGGTGCTTTCGTAGACGGAACCCAGCGACGGATAAGGCTGCAGCTGCTGCGAATTTTCGCCGATGCAACAGATTTTTGCGGTAAGAAATAATCTACGCTAATGTTGTCGAATCCCTACATCTCGGAAACCTTTGTAAGACGACCATTTTGTTTATTCCGCCCGGAGAGCCTCTGTAGTTTGAAATATAATTTATTTTAGCTTGAATTATTTTGCACCACAGGTATTATTTTGACTTCGTAATTTGAATTTAGAATAATAAAGTCTCTGCACAAGTCGAAGTGTATAAATATATAATACATAGACTGCGGATTTTTATCTCCAATAAAAATTATCCGAGTCGATTGTAAGACAAGAAAGTTTTATTAAAATGTACTTCTTCCTTTAACAAATTTAATAAGCCAGAAATAATGTAATAATAGTTTGAAATTCATCTAGTTTTTTTACAGTCTTATTTCTCACTCGCCTTTAAAGGTCGTAAATGCATAAAATCCACAGTCTAATAATAAGCAATACATGCGACAACATTTGTTTTATAATTGTTTGAACAATTGGATTTTTCTTTCTTTAAACTGTTATAATAAGAAAAGTTATTAAGCTTCGTACAGCCATTGTACGTCGAGTTTTCATTTGTTTAACCCTCGGATAACGGACGATTTTTATAGCTTTATATAATTGGCAATGCTTAGGACCGTTCACAGCTTCAATTAGTAATTTTTAAAAATTATTAACGCCCACGAAGATTACGTCAATATCGTTTATCACTCCACGCTTTTATGTATAGTCGCTAATGTCATGATTTTATTTAAATTCATATTAAATTTTTCTATCTATTCCGACACTAATTTTGTGACAGAAGAAATTTTGAAGTAATTGCTTAAAATTTTGGGGAAAAATATCATTAATCATTTAACTAGATTCGGTATTTTATGGAGAACCAGGAAAAAAATTATTTTCTATTTTTTAATGCATTTTAATATAAGCACGGTTTTTAAAAAGTTTTTTTTTTATATATTTGTATTATCGAGAAACGAGAACGCGAATCCCGCATCCTTGTAATGGAAAAGGGAGTCTACTCCGTTTAAAAGTGTCTGAATGTTACTGTGATTCACCGTATGTCTTATAATTTTGTCGCTGGATATATTACTGTTCAGAGAAGAGAATGATTCACTGAAAAAATCAGAGAGAGGGAGAGGGAAAGGAAGAGAGCGCGCGAAACGGTTATATACGCCGGCGAGGATCGAAACTATCGGCGCAACAAGTGCATTACCCCTTGGTTGCCAGTTTCTTTGTATCCCACAGCTGTTTCGTCGGTGCATCGGCGATGCGCAACGGTCCTCGGGGCCCGTGGCGCGGCGCGCAGAGGAGAGCGGCCCTCTGCGAGATGAGCCAACGACGAAGTATGCTAATGCCTCTCATAAACCTTCGCAACAGGTTCATTTCTTTGAGGAGCCCGACTACGAAAATCCACGAAGATATGCATCCGCACGTACGACGATCGTTTGTCACCTGGACACCTGAAAAATCAGGCGGGGCCTGCTCGCGCATGCGGCCGCCGCAGATTCGTTTTGTTAACGAGGAACAATCTACGGCCCGGCCCGGCCACCTCACGAATCGCAAAAGCGAATTAAATTCGACGAAGATGGTCTGCCGCGGCTAATTCGATGCAGTATACATTTTTCTACAACACAGTTCACTTCACGGTTGTAGCGAATAGTTTGTCTCGAGAGAGACAATAGATTTATAACTATACGAGAAAGTTGAAATCTGTAGCAATTTTCCCATTTAATCGACAGAAACAATTCTCAACAATCTTCATTACATTTCGTTATTCTAATGTTAACATCGTACTCAAGTTTTATTGCACTTTTCATGTTTCATTATACTTTATATTTCTGTTTTCTTCATTTTAACCTAACAAGTCATATTAATAACATATTATTTTTTTCCACATTCGAACTACCCATTAGTTCATATAATTTTTGCATATAAATTTTTTATACTGTTTTTAGAACCTACAACATATTATGTATACTGAAGACATAGTGCTTTATATACATAATATTATATATAATATATAATATAATATATATAATAATATATAATATGATTTCGCGAGAATTTTAGGGATTGGCAATCGACACTTACCGCGTTATCTCCGTGAATCTTCAAAGTCCCCGTGGTTAAAGTCATGCGTGGTTAATGCGACCGTGCAGAAGCCGTTTCGATCTAGAAGATCGAATCGAACTTTCTACACCGGAACAGATACCGAAAACGAACCCTTTCTATACGAAGGATACTTAGACTAATCTAGCAATCAATCTTGGGGCAGGCACGGCTAGAAGCTAACAGCTGCTTTCAGGAGAGTCGGTGACATCATTGAAAAAGGAAGATCACTCCCTTGCAGCATCCCATTTGAAGTAAACGACTGCGTAGCCATGATTTTCCCACCCTTGGATACCACCTTGTCAGTCTCGCACAGCTGCTTACCTTTAATCGCTAGCTCACTCTTATCGAACACGTCGAACATTGTTTATTCTTTCCCGAGATGAATCAGTGATTCGAGTCATCACTAGACTGCAGATTGTATGCATTTATAATAAAGATGGAGAGAAAAATTTGTGTCCATCAAAAGTATTGGAACTTGTCGCAGAAAATAGTAGAAAGATATTTATTGTAATGTAATTCAAAGAAAAATTTTCGTAGCCGACATTTCATTAAGCAAGTAATCGCATTGTGAACATTAATTGGAGTTTTATCCTATATTCCAGGATTGTGTGTGTGTATACACAAATATAAAATAAATATAGGTAAAATATACTTAGGAAAATAGTGGAACGGTTCCGAACACGTACCTTCGTTGGTAACGTGTAATTTACACGATATTTGCAGTCACACATTCGCTTTTATTACTTGTTTGGAAAGCTTGAACCCCATATCACGGTGACCCGAAGGACCTGTCTGGTCAGCTTCGGATTATACGCTCGTGTCTCACGGGTCAAGATCATCCTACGACCATTAGTCGAGCCCGTCACCTCATAATCCGTCGACATGTGACCCGAACTGACCGGAAGGTAACCCACCGGGCATATACAACGAAGAAACACGTCGTTAAATTCCTGTTTTACTACTTCATGACGACCTAATTACTCGACCACCGATGTATCCTGTCGACGACGTATGTCAATATGTGCAAGTTACATGTCAAATATACAATTACGACATGCCAATACATGTCGGAATGTATCAACATACGCAAGATGCACTGAACATTGCAATATTGGCATCTAAATATTATAATTTACAATTATACAGATAATTGGTGACGTTCATTGCTCAAAACGAGAGTTCAATACCGTATGATATATTACAAGGATTGTTGCTCCTCTTTGTTTAACAATATCGCCAAAATTGATTTTTGGTTTTAGCTTAATCCAAAGAGTGCACTTTTTTAATAACGATATTTCACGTCTATATACGATATAACGTCTATATCTTCACGTAATATTTTCTCAATCTGCAAACAATAACAAATTAGCTAAGAATTCTTTTAATTCCTCAATAATTCTTGTAAAGCTTTAACACTAAACCTACCATCACTGGTCAAAATGACCGGTTCGAATTTTTTATTTTACGATTATTGATACTTTTTTGATTCTTCAATCATTTCCACTCGCGAAATATCATCAATTTATGATCAATAGACTGCGGATTTTATGCATTTATGACAAAAATGGGTAGTTGCAATTTAAAACAGTGGGCAAATTAAAAAAATTTAGGAACATCAATGTATTAGTTGCAGCTTATGAACATTATTAAAGAATGAAAGAAATTATTACTTGGCCCTTGTTTGTTGATGCAAACAATTTTTATGCATAAAGTTCCGCAGTCTAATGATAAGCATCAATCAGGGATAACTCTTTTCCTACGTACAACTCATTTCTTGTTATTCTGTTATTTCTTCAATCTGCAAATCTGGCGAATTAGGCAAGAGAGATTCAAGATATTTCAACTTTCTTAAACGAATTCTTGGATAGTATGCTTCTTTCGATTCTTCTATCATTTCTGCTCACGAAATATTAGGTTGTCCCAAAAGTTGGTTTTCGATTCATGCACATAATGCAAATTCATGTTAGGAAATACTAAAACATTACCATAAAAATTATCGCATTGTTTGTATTTATTTAGCAACATTAAAGGAACACAATAAAAAATATATTAATGCTATCGGCGCACTGGTTCGATAAATTGTTATTTAAAAGCAATTTTGCAAATAACCACATTAACTTCAACGTTTCGATCTTAATTTAAATCATGTTCAAGAAATAATTGCGTCTGTAAATTATTATATATTATGATATCATACTGGACGTTAAACTAGGTTGAGGAAAACTGAGAATTACAAAATTGCTTTTAAATAACAATTGATCGAAACAGTGCGCTGATAGCATTAATATATTTTATATTAACAACTCTACGATCGATATAAGGAAATATTTATTAAAGGAACACATTCCGAGAGAAACTTCTGGGACAATCTAATATTTTAAGACACCATTTGATATTCCACTTTTTGATCAGCACACCTTCAACGCTCTAATAAAATTCACCTGGTGATAACCCTGTTCCCATGTACAACTCATTCCCCATTGTCCCGCTATCTCGATCAGTAAATCCTGCAAATTAGGCGTGCAGGGTTGGAAAGAACTAAAGTTTCTGGAACGCCTGCTTATCGATCAAAAACCGGAACCAGTAGCGGCGCAATAATCGTTACCTGTATATCTTCCGGCATAATCATCCCGTCATTAGCCACTGTGATCGCCTGGTAATCCGTTGACACATGACACATGACCCTGCTTGACCAAGACGAGTGTCCAGTCTGGCTGACCAGTTGGTCGCGAGCGTGCCTGTCCCGTTTCGAAAGACGACCTGTTTCTCGATCTTGGAAACCTTTCACCCTTCTAACGAGTTGTCCACGCGATCGCGGATGACCTATGACGGACCCTGACCCGTGAAGAACGACCGTTGACAAAGTTTCCACCTTCCCGGGCCACTTCATCGTCGGCTACCAGTCGAACCGGTGATTCGAGAATAGCGTTGTTACAATTCCGCCGTGGAATCCTGTTCGACAGCAACCTGCGGGTGCGGAGCGCGTGCTGGCCACCGATCGTGATCCACTCGAACACGAAATAAGATCGTTCGGTTAGGTCCGCGGTAGTTTCCGGTCCGATGGACGACTCCGCTGTGTGACCGGTTCGTGAATCCTGCCGATTATTCGTGTCCCTCGACTTCTGTGACCCGGGCTCCCACGGGGATGACCCCGGCTAGGATGACGAGCGACGCGCTCTTAACTCCTCCGAGTAACCGCCTCTATCGACCGGTGTATCTTGAATTACGCGAGGCCATCAAAATTTGCGATCAAAGATACGGAGATTAGAGTAGTTTGATGGCTTATTCGGATCGCTAATGCTCAAAGGACACAGGTATCCGCGATTCGAGATCTTTCTGTTAAATTTAGGTATGTATTGTAAGCTATGATCATTGCCAAAAATTTGGAAAATTATTGGTGGCCCAAATTTTTTGGTCAGGGATATTATATTATATTATATATATATATATATATATATATATATGGTAATGGAAATTAAATAAGTTAGTGAGTAAGTGAAATGTAGAAAACAATAAACTAGGTACTAATACAAAAAGTTAAGAAATTTAATAATAACAATAAAGTTAAAGTGCTCACTTATATTTGCAAAATCTGTTATACCAATTTATTTAGTGAAACAAAGACAAATTTATAAATTAAATAACTAAAGTAAGTAATAATAGAGCAGAAAATAGAGTAAATAAGTAAATAAAATAAATAAAGTAAGTAAAAAGTAAATAAGTAAATAAAATAAACAAAGCATAGTAAAGTAAATAAATAAATAAAATAAATAAAGTATAGTAAAGTAAATAAGTAAATAAAATAAATAAAATACAGTGAGTAAGTAACATAAATAAGGCATAGATTTATAATGTTAATTACTCTTCCTAATCTCCTAATTTTTAAGTGTGAAAAACCAAACGGTTACCTAAATAAGGGTGGCATGCCAGTCAACGTGTTAATAATTATGCAATTTCCCGCGGTGCAACATAATATTTAAAATGTTTAATTCATATATTATTTTGATATTTGGTATTCAATGTGTAGTTCCAATTACTACCGGCTTCGGCGGTTACGATCGAGCAATTTAAACGTGATTATCAATTTACTCTTGCATTCCCGGCCGTTTTAGTTACTAAATTGTCCGAAATCCACGCCCATTATGAAATCCTGAAATTCCTGTGGATTTTCCCATAGGTATACGTTACCGGTATTTGCATAGGTTTTGGCGTCCGGGTCGACATCCCGTGGAAAAGTAAACGTCCATTCGAGCTTGGTAGGATTCACTTTGACAAGCGATTCCGGAGACCATCGGATCGTGATGGCCACTGTGATACTAATACTAGTCCTACATGTGTTGATACCTTGATACTATCTGAATTAATACGGATACTTAAACTGCTGGTGTATGAGTGCGATCCCCAGATACAACCGCCACTTTTCGAAACCAGCTTCATAAAGATCATTCGTGAAAATAGTATTTTCACATTGAAAATTTCTTTGTATAAATTATTTCGTTTTTGTTACATTGCTGTATAATTGATAGATCATCTACTCTATTTGGTAGCTCCATCTTCATATTATTATAAAAATGATACTACAAATGATATAATAAATGAGCTATATTGTAAAACAATTTTTTTCAATTCTTCTTTTAATGCAAATATTATTTCATATAAGTTTGTGGTGATTGCAAATATATTATCCATGGTGCAGAAAATAAGATTTTAC
Source organism: Lasioglossum marginatum (assembly GCA_028455795.1). Lineage (NCBI taxonomy): Eukaryota > Metazoa > Arthropoda > Insecta > Hymenoptera > Halictidae > Lasioglossum > Lasioglossum marginatum. The sequence goes on from CM052246.1 coordinate 2,472,645, forward strand.
TCGATTTTAATTCTCTACGACATCTTTTATATAAAGTATAAAATAAAATGCAACAGTCTATTTATTTAATAGCACTTGATATGTTAACAATATTAATAGACAAAAAACTTAGACATATCAATGTATTTAATATTTTAGTAATATTAATATAGGAGGACAATTTAGTCATCAATTCTATGACGACTTGTGTTATGTTAACAATATTAATGGAAGAACAATTTAGATATGTACGTACTATTAATTATTATACTTTATTATTATAATTAATAATTATACTCCGGATATTATGCATTTATAACAAAAATGAGCGAGTGCAATTTAAAACAGTGAAAATATTAAAAGACTTTAAGAGTATTAATATATTATTTTCACCTGATTCAAATTATTAATGAAGAATATCAATTTATATTTAGCTCCAGCGTTTTGCAATTGATGCACAAACTTTTCATTTTGCATAAACACATCCGGAGTCTAATAATAATCTAATAGTGAACTTCACGCTGTAACAATAAAAGAACAATAAATAAAAGAACAATTTTTACATTAATGTGAGAACAAGATAGATCATTAACCATGATTGAAAAAAGGCTATCCCTACCCTGGATTTCCTCTTCAATATGCTTTATCAAGAACCGGGTGAAAATAATCTCGGCGTGGATTCGAAGACCGTTTCCATTCCTCTCAAAGGGTTTCGTATAGTCGGGCCAGGGTACGTGTCGTGATTTTCCTTTCTTTTTTTTCGGGGGTTGAAATCCGTGAAACGATATCCTAATGGGGACCGTGACAGGGACCTGTTCGGTGGTCAGAGGTCCAGATGAGGAACCGGAAATCGAGTCAGAAGGGTCAGTACGCGAGTTAGTGGACGCCACTGTAAATCTGGTTCTAGAACGACTCAATTCTCCTCGACGGCCGACCTTTGCTCCCAGGATATGAAAGATCGATTCTTCGCAACGAATAAAAAGGAAGTGGAACCTCCACCTGTTTCGCCATGAATATTTACGATGTATTCTACAATTACTAAAAAAAACTCGTTATACACACGTCACGAAAAAGTTTAAAGAAAAGTGTAACATCAGAAGGTGTTGTTCTTTCTTCAAATTACAAATGAAATTACATTCAAATAGTCTGTTTCGTTCCTACAGTGCAAAATATATTTTTCTAATTAAAAAGTTTATTTACTAATGGAGGTACTAATGGAAGTAGCTGATGATTTGAACAACTTCCAAAAAATTGGAATTCAGATGAAAAATTTTTGACTTTTGGCCAAAATGACCCCAGTCCCGAGGGTTACGTCTGCGACCGCGAACTACCACAGCAAACAAAAAAAGACCAGCTCTGTGATGCACTAACTACAATTCCGTATTTTTCAGTGAAAAGAGGGAAGAATACCGAGCGATCTAGAACGAGAGGAAAAAGGGGGGAGTGGGGCATTCATGCGTCCGTTTAAGGATTGCGGATCAACGTACCAAAAGGGGCACGGGAGCACGTTTTCAGCGTGCCACGATTCTGAACATGCTTCTCGAATCATTCAGGTAAAGATGAGCCGGCGAATCGTTTCTGTTGTCAGTCTTCCTGTCTTCGGAACAATGGCGTCCCGTCGCCGTCTCGTATTCTTCTGCCCAATATTTCTCTGGAAGCCGGCGGCGGCGCTGCGCGGCTGAACCACAGATGGAGAGAGATAGACGGTCACGCACCGGATCTATAATACAAGCGACGAAAAATATCTGGCGAGATGGTTCCCCGGAAAGAATATACGTACCATGGATGTATCCCTAACCGTTTCCCGTTCGCGAACTTATCTGGTCGAAAGAAGGGGTGCAATGAAGCAGTACTATAGCACCTTCAGTGGATCGAGAGCCGAATGGTGCTTGACGAAACACCGAGGAACACAGGTACGAGGGGTGAAACGAGAAGTAGACTGCGGTATCCGGCGCAGAAAGGGTGACACGTTGCACGGATGCTGTGGGAATGTTCTCACAGCAGAAGAGATCACCTGTAGCCATTTGGGGCAGCTCTCCCTTCGAGAAACGAAACGCCTTACCCCCAGCAAGATCGGTGTCATCTGCCGTCGGCAGAACCGATCCGCAGCCCGATCGTTTCCGTTCTAACTAGACGACTCATCGAGCACGCAGATGCTCACGGATCTGTTTCCGTTCTGTCGCAATTGTGATTACTAGACTGCGGATGTTCATGCAATTTGCCATTTTTGTAGAGGAACTTTAAGAAAGTGGAATCAATGAAAATTTTATTTTTAGTGGTAGTAGCCTTCGCAGGTCTGGAATAAATAAAAATCGTATTGAATTCCGTCAAATTTTATGCTCCAGCATTCTTTGAAGATTCCCAGTAGCCATAAACGCATAAACATCCGCAGTCTAGTGATTACAGTCCGGGATAAAAAGATAGGTTTGGTTTCTTTGTGTTAAATCAATAATATTAATGCTTTCAACGCAAGGTTCGATCAATTGTTACTTAGTTTACAAAGCAATTTTGCAAACAAACAGAGTAATTCCGACGTTTGTTTAGATCTGATCTTTGTTTAGATCATCTTCAGGGGTTACTAGAATTGCGTCTGTGAAAATTTTGAAATTTAGGAATACATAACCAAAAATCTTCGAAATTGTATTTCTAACTGTGTAAGAAATCGTCTTTCTTTTTAGATGGAATAAAATTTGATTCGTTTGTAATCAATATTTGAGCATTGAAATAAATGTAACCATACAAAAAATATAAATTTTCTTTTCTCTTTTGCGACACTTTTCGGGATAAAGACGTTTCAATCACTGCAACTGTAATGAAAATGATACGGCAAGGGGTTAAGGGATCAAGTGAATTTTTATAATATAATCCAATAATATTTTTATTTTGAGGATTATGAACGCCCTATATAATTACAGCGACAACGAAAAATCTAATACAAAGAGCGTGGCTCTGTATCATAGAAAAACAGATATTGAGTTTATTAGTGGCGAAATGAATATTCAGAAAGATTTAGACATTATTATTATAGAATGTCATCGAAGACTGGGTAGTTTCATAATTGTATAAACGTTACTCTCCTGTATATACTCATGTAAGAACGATCCTGAACTTCCTCCAATTTCGCAATTTATTACTGTTTAAAGTTGTTGGAGTAGCAACGTTCAACTGCACTGGGAAACTTTTCTATGGCACTGTTCAAATTGCAGACACATGAAGTGCTATGCTGTCGATAAGACTTCGATTAATTGCAAGACTTCCACTTTCTGTCTGTATCCAGTTGAAATAGTACCATTCGAGATTGTACAGCGAAATTTAATTAAACTGCAGATTGCGCCAGAATTTCTAACAGAACAATTTGACAGTTTCTCACGAGTAAAACCGAAACGTCTTCTTGCAAATTAACTTGTTTCGTAAATCATTAATAAACGTTTTTTTATCATGTTTTCAGAGCAATCGAGTTTAAGAAAGTAATAGAAATACCAGTAAACATTCAAATGTCTTTAAATAAAAAAATATCCATTTTCCAATATATATTCTCTACAATATTCCTACTCCTTGATAATAATGTATATGCTCGTAATTTTATAATGTGTGTGTCGTATGTTATATAAATAGACAGCGGATTTTTTGCATTTACGAAAAAAATGAGTATAGTTTAAAACAGTAGAAAGATTAGAAGAAATTGAAAGCACTGTTACATCATTTTTCAACATATTAAATATATTGAGAAAGAAAATAAATTTCTATTTCACTGCAGAGAAATTATTTGAATTTAGCTTGTCACTGAATACGCCAATGGTTTGCAGGATGTTTCACACTACGAAGGACAAACCGGTAGCTGTGAGAAAAATAATACTGCAAGTGGTGAAGGAGATTGTTTAAACGATTCTCTGTATTTTATAATTGGAATGCTGCTTTCCTTTGATAATTCCGAAGTAAAATAAATCAGCCAGGAGCGATCTACTAATCTTGGAGCCGATGGTATCGAAAAAAGATCATTCTCAGTGGGGTCTATTCTCGCCATACGGGATCCGCGCAAAACGTATCGTCGATAGGAGATAACCGGCCTCCCGTGTTTTCTCTCGGGCCAAAGAGCATGGGAGCACCCCTCGGCGCGCGAGGTTGTATCCCTTTTAATTTTAATTTCCTACCGAAATCCCTTCTTTATAAGCGCACAGAGGCCAGTCAATGACTGTCAGACGAGCGGAGAAAAATGCGAGCAACGGGGATAACGACGGAAGAGGGAAGAGGAGGTAGAAAGCAGACAAGGGAATGAGGAGAGGCAAAGGCAGCCTCCGGTTTTTCACGCACATCATCCCTTTTACATTTTAATTTCTCCCCTTTCGCGTCGGCCTTTCAAAGCTTCCTCTTCTCTCGCTTTATTCTTCTCTCTCTCTTTCTCCCCCCATCCGCCCTCTCTCTCTTTCTCGCTTACTTTCTCCCTCTCCTCCATCGCCCTGTTCCATCCCTTCTTCGACTAGGTGGCATCCCTTTAACATTATAATGTTCCCTCAGTGCGGACCTCTTTCTCTAGAACTCGCTGTCTCTCTTTCTTACGAGCTTTTCCACCCCTTCGTTATGGTGTAACGTACCGATTTATGGGTTACCGAGCGAATCCTAAGGAAATGTTATGCCACCGACCCAGAATCGATGCCACGGAACCGTTGGTAACGTTCCGCCCCGGATGTGCAACCGCTGCGTTTACTTAATTTCCGGGGATTTCCGGGGAAACCGTTTAACCGAGATTAAATTATCAACGAAAGTAATTGGCCCGTGCCGAACGTTGCGTCATGTAACGCACGGTATTCTGCCTCCCAGAAGAATTAGTTACCTGCTCCCTTGATGGCTAATTTGACGGTAATGAACGGTTCGTGTGTTACGTTGTCACACAAGTCGGTGCACAGCTGAAATATTTCTACGTAAAATTGGTCAAATTTAAAATTCCATTATATTTGAATGCGAACAAAAAGTTGTTGGTTATTGAAATTTAATGAAAGCATATCTGGAATGGCAATCGAATTGGTTTCTTTTATGTATATGTAATTAATATGTCCTAAAAACTGGCATTGGAAAAATGGTAATCCAGCGTTGTCGTTGACTGGTAGCCTGCGAGCATCATTCAGCCCAATTTCGATTATCGGTGACAGGAATCTAGAACAGGGGCCGGAAGTCACGGAATCGGAGGTCGGGACACGGTGTTTCCAGAAAACCTGCCACGTAGCCGGCAGAACGAAACGGTTGGGAACTCTCGCACGTTCCCCGTGGCCCATTCTAGCCTAGGATTATCGAATGCCTGGGGATTTTGTATCGATCAGTGAAAGACTTTGTGAGACGCGCGAATGTGTGCCGAACGAGGGCCGGCATACATTAACGGCACCGGGACGGAAATTGGATTAAACCGGCGGAATTATTCGCGAGGATTTTGCATACACTTCATGAGGCGAGACCGGGGACGATTCACAATCGCGAGCGGCAACCGGCACAATGCGAGTCTCTCTCTTTTGTCGCGCGACGCAACAGAAGTATTTCTCCTCTTTCAGCGTGCCTGGGGGTATTCCCGTCGATACCATCCACGACGACAACGTGACGCGACGAGTCTTTCTAAAGCCGAAATCAACGGTTAAGAATATTATCCGGTTTACCGTGCGCTCGCGCTATGTAGATTTCCGACGCGTCGTTCATTGCGTTGATCGCGGCATTGTGCGTGCACGAGGAAAATAGAAAGGGTGACCGCTTCCTCGAAAACCGGAGAACCCGTTGTTGTTCGATGTCGGCTGTAAAGTGGCGCACAATGTACGAACAAATTCTGGATACTCTCGGAATGACGCGTGTCAACCTACTCTGACTCTGGTACAATAAGCGTTCGATTAACCGGATTGGTCAGGTTGCACGATAATCAAGCTTTTGGGACAATTGCGGGCTTGAATACGCGCGATGAGAATGCACAGCTAGAGACAAAAGATGGGACAGCCTGATTATTTAGTATATGAGAGGGCCCGTGCTAGAGGGAGCTAAACAAAATATAATATATAATATAATATAATATATTTTTGTCAATTCTGCTAGCGCATTAATTATTGTTTCATAATTTGTACCTGCATAGCGGAATTCCTGCCTCTCCTATGATTGCCTGTGAAACTTATATTTCTTCCGTGCAAGAGAGATTCCTATGCCACACTGAATTTTTGCCTGATATTTGCAACACGAATAAAATTAAATTTATCATGAATTGTAGAATTCAGAAGGGTTAATAGCGTCCACTATGACCAATTTTACAAAGGACACTGATAGTCAACATGACGACGACAATCAAGAACACGACTATAAATCTTTTACTTAGTAACAACAATATTTTACCTTGTAAAGAAAGAGGATAAATGCAAAAATTATATTTGGTGATGAATTTGTTAATTGAATATACCACTGTTCGAATATACCAATCGCCATCTTCGCGAAGGGAAAGTTATTCAGGATTAATGTGTTAATGAGAAATCTGAATGACTTATTCAGCATACGCAGCATAAGTTCTCGTGATTCCTTTATTGTAAAAGTTCGTGGCATCGTGATCTCGTGGGACGCGCGGACAGGATTATTGCAAGGGCCACGTGCAAGGACGAAGGGCGAAGACGAAGGAAACGATTGAAAGTTCACTCGACGTGTCTCCGGTGCGAATCTTCGGATTAAGACGAGCTGACGAGGCACGTGCTAGATCTCCTGAATACCGGCGCTATTGGAACTCGAGTGACCATTGGTCATTGTCGCAGGAGGGAACACAAAAGGAAAAGAACCGGTTACCTCCTGCCAAGAAGAACCGGGGCACGTGCTGCCAAACGTGGTCCAGAGATTGTTTTAAACGAGCTGATCCTGAAAACATCCTGATCATACAGAGTAACACCTGTTCCTTAGCGAAGACCCAGTCCGGTTCTTCGGATGTTAGAAACACAGAAATTAATTGTGACGACACTCGACGATTGGCCGCATCAACCCTTGCCCCTCCCTTGTTTTTTGTACGCAATGGACGTTGCAGCATTGTTTGTAAAAAAACAATTTGTCTTTCACATGGTTTTGTAATTATACTTTTGAACGATCTGAATGATTTTCTTTTTATTTAGGAAATATTGATAGAAATTTACGTATGCAGTTAGGAGCATAACTGATCACACACTTCAACTCAGCAAGATTTTGCACGCGTGCAACGAGCGAGCGCGTACTGTAGTAATGTATGAAAGTATGCTTGATATTTTGGCCCGATGTAATAACATTTGTAACGTTCGTTGAAGTCGGCACGGAGGCGGATTAACTAAAGGGTTAGTCACACCTATAGAAATTGTAAAATTGTTTCCTCGAAAACTGGACTGAACACGAGGAATCTACACGTGTCGTCTACTTCTTCATAAAGTGTCGTATTCGAGTACAGATGGCACGCTTCACACCTGGCGGGTAGACACAAAACTGAGGAATCAAAAATGTTGAGGACATCGTGAGTGTTCGTCGGCAGATAAGGGTAACACAACCCTGTCCCGTTTCAATCAAGCGTATTCGGTAGTCGCACGAAAAGTCCTCTGGGGGGAGGAGGCCTTCGTCAAAGCTCGCGACGCGAAAAATCCGTTGGCCGCGGGCGCCTGGAAATTCCTATAATTTGCATATTATCCGTTACGACAGTTGCTCGCTTTTTCCTCGCCGCGCGCGTTACGTGGAGAAGCTTTGTAAGCTTCTTTCTCTCTTCTTTCATTTTTTTTTGTTGGTCATCAGAGTCGGCCTGGTCCGTTGGTTGGCCGCGATTCGCTACATGTTCTCAAAGGGCGTCCAACGTATCCCCGTCATCCCTGTCGTTTGACCGCGAGCAGTTCTTCTGACAAGCACGTGCTCTCTGGCCCCAAGAAACGTACACGCGTAGAGTTGTAGAGGAGAGACTAGAAGAAGGAGAGGAGAGAGGCTAGAGGAAGGAGAGAGCCGTATAAGTCCGAACAGTGGCCTGTAACGAGCGTACGCGTTTTACCTGCAAACAATAGAAAATTTCTGGCCAGCGGCCCGTGTGCCGTGTCGACCTGCCAGCTGAAATCGGATAGGATTGGGCAACGCCCAGATTGTGACCTGTGGTCCTCGCCGAAAACACCTCTTCGTGGAGTGGTGTGGCCACAGTGTGCCACAGTGGAAGGGGTAGCACGGAATTCAATTCCGTCCTGGACGATGACGACGCCGGATGCGAATTCACCTTCTTTCAGCCCGGCCCGGCCCGAACCCGGACGGCTCCGGGATCTTCTCCCGGACTGCACGTGCTCCTTTACGACATGGTATCTGGAATCCTTCCTGTCGAATGGCGCTCCTAACGGCGATTCATGGATATTACGCCCCCGATGCCCTTCGCTCTATTACGCTAATGATTGTTCGCGACAGAAGATTAGGGCTGACAGCTGCGACGTTCGATCGCCGATCCGAGTTAATTGATTGCGCGCCGGGACCCTCACGATTTTTCCTACCGACCACGGATCAGATTCGGATTTTATTGGGACCGTGAGTACAATCGGGGACAGACAACATATTAATTTAGTAGATTACGTAAATCAAAATTCTTGTACGTACGTCGTTTTACACTGTTTTTGTTTATTTGGCCAGAGAGTAAAAATGAAATGCTGTTCGCTGTATGAAATTGTCTGGAAAAATGTAAATATTTGAGCGAAATTAACGTGACAAAATGATAGGGAATGTGTTTAGAATGTGGAATGTACACGGTGTAAATTGATTTCGACAGGGTCAAAATTAATTTCAAGATCAAAAGGATAAAAAGTGCGAAAGTAACCATGCGTCAAAACTGCACTGTTCTCTTAAAAATAATAAAAAAATTTTTTCATTATCAAACTCATCTTATCTATATTATATTTTCGATATGTTTCACGCTCGAAGAAATAATTTAAAGAAATAATATAGGAAAATATTTCATTTCTAGACAATCTCATTAGAAAATCTCATTTTTCAATATTTTATAACTCGTTCTGGCAATAGATCCCTGTAGAAAATGGCGGTGTCTATACATATAATCGATTAACAAAACTGTTATTTTGAAATGTACTTGTATTTTAAATCGAATACGAACTTCCACAATAATTCATTTTACGTTATCTTTCAGAATGATTACAGGCTCGAATGTTATAATTTTCAAATGTTCGATGCGAACCTTATTTTCGACGCAAAGTAAGACGTGTTCCGAATAGTAATATTTTTCAATAGCACCGAATTATCGCGATTAACGGTAAACGGAATTTCCGTAATGAGTCCACGTAATTAATAAAGTTCAATGCCGTTTTTGACACGGAGGGAAGGTTCGGTTACATTCTCGGCGATTATGAGGCTCGGTTTTGCTGTTCGCTTCCAACCTTCGAATACCCTGATTCTCTCGGTTATAGGACCGCTTCACCGTAAACTTTCGCTATAGCCGAACTTCCAAACTCCTTTCCCGGAGCACCAATCCTGTCCATGCTGGCCGAGTACCACGTTACTAGATATTCCTTCAAGTATTTTCCACGCGAGGCGATAGTAAAATCGGTAGACGCTGTAATATCATTCCTTTTACACCGTATTCATGTTACAGATACCGATTTACCCGCACGGAATAACAAAATCAAAACAAAATTAAAACGAACACATTATTTCCACCACTCTTCTCATCGCGTACATCAAATAATTTCTTTTTTGTGTCATAATATAAATCATGAATACAATATCCGCTGTCAAGATAGTTAATAAATAGACTGCGGATCTTTATGGAAAACTTTCTGTATTAAAAAGTATTTCCTCTTTCAACAGTTTCAATAAATTGAGAACAACTTTCTGTATTAAAAAGTATTTCCTCTTTCAATAGTTTCAATAAATTGAGAACAACTTTCTGTATTAAAAAGTATTTCCTCTTCCAATAGTTTCAATCATAGTTCGGCAAAAATTTTATTCAAATAAAAATTTCGAATAAAGTGGGTTTTTTCCAAGTGGGTTTTAAACCCGCTTCATTCGAAATTTTTATTTATATTTTATTTCAATGAAATTTTTGCCCAACTCTGGTTTCAATAAATTGAGAACAATTTAATTGAAACTGTTGAAAGAGGAAATAGTTTTGAATGCAGAAAGTTTTGCATAAAGACCCGCAGTATATTTATATATTTTTGTAACGCTATATAATATAGTTTGTTTATTACCTGCTTTATTTATCAATTTTTTAAAACACATCCCTGAAGGTATTTCTTGTAGATACGTTAATTTTTCTATTGTTCCTAACGCAGCAGAACTGCATTTAATTAATTCGCCAGAAACTGAGTAATTGAATGATGATTTTGATTTTTTGGGTTAAAATTGACAAAGACTCCGCTGTCAGAGAGTAACATATCGGCCTGGCAATTGCTCCGTTCATCTTGCAAAACGTCAAAAGATATATGTATATATATGTATATATATAACTAAGCATTTTTTCTAAAGAATAGTCATTTTGACTGGTTTCGGTATTTTCATTGCCGGTAAATCTAGTGTTAAAATATTTTTGAAATGATCACAGTTCTATATACAAATGAATGTAAATTAAGATTAAGGAAGACTTCCAGTCTTGAAAATATCCGATTTAATTCACTTTCGCGTTCACCTGTACCCGCCTCGTCCTGAAACTAATAGGAGCTGCGAGATCGTGCAAGTGTGAATGGATGTAGTGACCACAAGCCCGAAACCGCAGCTCAAGCTCCTCTAGGATGACCCTACTTTAATACTACTCGGCACGGAAAGAAAACTACAAGCACGGGAGGCATGCTCCCCAATTAATCAGGATTAGCCGAAGAACCGACCTTTAACATTGCACTGTCCACTGTTCGCGTGATGGCCATCAGTCATCCAGAGGGCCCTCGTTCTTTCTCTCTGTCGTCGTACCTCGTGCATCCCTCTCCTTCGGTGACCACGGTCACCTCGCGAGGACCTTATAGACTGGCCAATCATTACGGTGTCATTAACTTTGACGACCGTGTAATCGTGACGGGCAACGGGTCAAAGGGTGGGCAACGTACCTCTGGCCAACCCTAGGTCACGTTGCCGAGGTCACGGATCCACGTGGACAGACCTCCGGATGATCGAAACCCTTCGAAATTAATTGACCCATCTGAGAAGATCGGATCGAGCCGAGGAAAGTTCGAATGTCGACCGAAGTAACGGAAGCACCGTTCAAGTTTCGCTACTGGGGGACACGCTCAGTTCGAGTTAATTATTCCGCGAGGTCCGATTCCGCTGGGTAAACAATTCAACTCAAAACTCAAAACTGGGAACCATCGGGTTTTACCCACTTGACCTCTATTTTCCACTCGGCCAGTCAACTTAGCAATTATTAGAATGAAATTTTATAACAACTTGCGTTCATCTCGTAGGAAATGTAAATGTAAATTAATGTATGAAACAAGAACTTTTTAAGGAAATAAAAATTGTGGCAAATTTAAAGTCGGTACTCCTACTACAAGGATTATTTCTTCTGTTCCGTTTGAGGAAAAATTATGAACATTCTTAAAAAATTGATTTTTAGCAAATTCCGGAAACATAAAATTGCTGATTTTGTATTGAAGCCATGACACAGTTTATATTATTATGATAGTTGCATCTTTTATTATGATTATTAAAAATTCGAAAAAATACATATTTTACATTGAAATTTCAGAGATGCCAATTTCATAAAAATTTAGTAATAATATAATCGAAAACAATGTTCTTAATTTTTTCAGATTTTTTTTATAAAGTTCATCATAGTTAATAAAATAAATAATCCATTTTTTATATGAACAAAGATCAATTTGATTTAAGGGCACAGTTCACCCCCTTTATTTTCATATCTTTGACACATTCACTGTCAAATTATAACCCCCAGAAAACCTAGCGAAGTCAAAGTAGTTTAATTAAAGAAATCACGACCGGAAAGACAAAATTGATTATAGTAGTTACTCCGTTAACCCTTCTGCTCCCTTCCACTCCAATAAAAATTGATTGTTTTCAATATGTTACAATAACAAATTAATTTCTAAACCCGATGAACAATAGTATCACCTATGCCAGGTAACGTGTTAACAGAGGGTGGTTTTTAATTTCTCTGATACTTTAACCATTTTCAATTTCTAGTCTACTTACGACCTAGCATTTATAAAATTGTTTGGTCAACGTTACTTTTACGAGTACCGTTAAGATGCGACGAGATAGGTCTGGATTAGTTGAGCAAATGCGTGTGCAGCATTGAATCCCACCCTTCCGCACACGTTTCTCTCTTCGTTAGCATCAGCGGCGGTCGTCGGGTCAGCAGCAGCGGAACGAAAATTTTACGGCAGACTGAAAGAGTAATCTTCTTCCTAAATTTTCGCTGCTTGAGGAGCTGGCCGGGCAGTTTATTACGAAAAATGCCATTGGCCAGAAGCGGGGTGTTCAACAATGCAGATAGTACACGGGTTCTGGTGGTCCTGCAGCATTCACACGGTGACGAGGCTGCGACGCGAGATGCAGGTCATCATCTCACGGTTCCCCCTTAATGAAAGCCGGACCAGAAGCCAGTCGTAACGCGGAAGAAGAAAGGAGGACGAGAGAGCGCAGGACGAGCCATTGTCCTACAGGACGTTGGGCACCAGGTGGCCAGGATCAGGACCATTACCTCCGTGGATTAATTGCCATGCAAAAACTCACGATGGCTAACGGAATGATAGGAGTGTCCGTCTTCAACCATTTGCCGGCGCGGCGTCCAGGTTGCCCGGAGTTTTTGCCGGCTGGCAAAAGAGACCAGCATAAGTTATCAGGATGATTAAACAGGGGATCATCGTGATGCTCCGCGAGAGACTCGGGGAGGGGACACACGGATTGGTCCAGAAAGGGTTGCCGGGAAGAAGATGCTTCTCCGGTGTGGCTTTGGAACTTTGAAACTCCGCTACTTGCCGAAGGAATAAAATTTTCTCGCTGGGACACTCGCTCCCCTAAGGACAAGGGACGGGGTCCAGAGCTCCCTTCATGCTTTAATATCGGAGACAATAGTGTTTCCATATTAGCATTCGAGCGGGTCACCGTCGCGTTTACTTTGCTTCCCGAATTTAACACGGTCATTGACAGGAACGAGAGGAGGTTTTTGTGGATATTGAGGTATGGATGACCTTCGGAGGAGTCGAAGCTAGTTCTCTGCTAGTATTGCCGGGTCCACGCAGCTAGCCTAATACGACTCCATCGCTTTAAAGCAACGAAGGGTGAGAGTGGATGTTCGGAGGGTGGTTGCCACGGCGGTGGCCGTGAGGCAGCGGCGTAGGCGGCTGGGTTTTTGGGGTTGGTGATTCTAAGAGGTCCGGCTCTTACACGCGTGGGCCTCGTTCCTCTCGCTCTCCTTTCTCTCTCGCTCTATCTCTCTCCCTATCTTTCTCTCTTGCTAGCTCTCACTCGAGGGGTAAGGAAGGGGGTGAGAAAGGGGGAGTCGGTGGCGGGTCTGGTCCAGGGGGCGCTAGTATTGATCTCGCGACCCGCTCCTCCTCTTCGGCCACCGTTGAAGGAAGGCGGAGGCGGTTGAAAGGGTGGGTAAGATGTCAGCATGCGTACATACAAAGTAGCCCAATGCTCATCCTGCTCGCCAGCCGTGTACGCCGAGTCTTGTACGTTGTCTGCCTTAAATAAGTTATCTTGCTGAAGGTAACGATGTCCTCCTCTACGTACCGCGGATACGACTCGCTGGAAGACCTGGGTCATTTAAATGTAAAAGTTTGCAATGCTTGATTTTTCAGGCGCTTCCGTAATGCTTGCTGCTTGATTTTCAGCAGCTACATATAATATGTATATGTCTCGACCTATATGTATATTCCTACATTTCATTATGACATTCAATTGTGGCGGTGTACTACAAATCAAGAAAGCAATTTAGTCATTTGAGGTAAAAGTGTTATCCGCCAGGCAGGATGAAAGTAGAAAATTTTGATTCGAGGGTGTCATAGTCTAGCGTTTCTGTGGGTCAATCAAATTAGCCTACTTTATTTGAGTTCAACTATTCACGGACGAGAGTCTTTTAAAATACTAAGAATATCTCTGACATTTCATATATTATTCTCGTTCGTTCTCAGAGATTTAATAATACTGACTCTAATGTGATGATGCGTGTGCAATTATTATTATAGAATAATGTGCTCTTGCGCTATAGTTGATTATAACTAGACTGCGGATCTTTGTGCATTTATTGGCTGGATGAAATATAAAACAATAACAGATTAGAAAAATTTCAGAATGTTGTAACGTTGTTTTTAATGCGACAAAATCATTAAGGGATGCAATCAATTTTTACTTTACTGCTGCTGCCCACAATCAACGTAGAACATTTTTATTTTGCATAAAGATCCGCTGTCTAATTATAACATTTGAAGGACTGTTCGTTGACTTGCAATAATAAAAAATTGGGGTAGTATCCACCCTTATGGATAATGGCGATTATGACCTATGACGACAAGTCCTTTGTCAAGATTTTTGCATTTTGCAAATCCTAAAAAATTAATTTTCAAATCTGGACAAGTAATCCCAAGCCTCCCATATTTTTGGGAGATACCGTGTACACTAAATTCTATTATTGTAGATTTGCAAAAGTTAGTTATTTGTCCCCACTTGAAAGTGTACTGCGAATTCCTAATTGGGCTCCTATAAAACTTAAAAAACCTGACATAGGCCCTTCTTCCAGACACCCAATCAAATATTCCTTTAAATTTAAATAACATAAAGAACTGTGAATTCCTGTTCGATAAGAAACAACGAATTCCGGCGAGGCTGCCAAGCAAACCGTGCACGAGCGTTCAGTCTGGTAGCGAGGACATCATCAGCCAGTGAACCGAGGCGCGTTTGTCATTGGCGGCCGGCTCGGTAATGTTCAACTTATCGTTTCACCCGTAGAAAGCGATATGCGGTGTTCGCTGATGATTTACATGTTGTCATCGGGTTACCGGTATCGTCTTCCATTGTGCGATCCTGCTCGCAGCCCCTTCCCTGGTCGTTCGCACATCGATAAACACGCACGCCCACGCGTAGGCCGGTAGCCGTTGCGGTGGAGCTCGCTGGCGGACATATAAACGGTAGCCCGGTAGCCGATCTTGCACCTTGGGGCCACGCTGTCAGGAGGAAGAGAGGACGAAAGCGCTAATAATCGTACGCGGAAGGCAGCGCGCGTACCCAATGTGTCGATTATGTCGCAGATCCACGGGGCATTAGTTTTCCTCGTTACGCACATTTGCCCACGCATGTCCACTCGCGGCACACAGGCGTGAATAATGTAAGGAAGAGCTGGTCGAAAGGGATACGTCGGCGTGGAGAAAAGCCAATAAGGGTTTGTCCAACGGGGTAGCTTCGCGCAGAAGATGTGTCGGCCCAGTTTGCCCCACCCCTTGCTCTCGACCGCGCGTCCGAGAGAAAGAGAGAGAGAGAGCCAAGAAAAAAAGAAGGATGATTTTTTAGTATCTCCTGAAAAGTCTTTGTTTTCTTCGGGGCTGGTTCTTTTTATTTTTTTCATAGGATGCTGGGCACGCGCGATGGAGAGCACGCGAGCGTGAGTAATGGAAAGAGAGAACTTGCCTGGGCAAAGGGATCTGCGAGGTGAAAAACCGATAAGGGCTTCCGCACGCGGGGGAAAAGTCTTTGTGGTTTGTTCTGCGTGCGAAGGAAAATGATTTTTTTTAGTACGTGAAAAGTCTCCGTCTTTGTCCGGCTCGCTTTCGCACGGTGTTCTCTCTTCCTCTCTCTCTCTTCGGGGGCCCGTGCGCGGGAATAGACGCGGCTCGAAGTACGTGAGCATGAGTAATACGTAAGAAAAGAACCGGTTCGAGAAGGGCTAACCGGAAGGGAAAGGGAGATGCCGAGATGCGAGGGCTCTTGTCCAGCCAAGGGATGCTCCCCTGGCTCTCGCCGCGCCGGCTACGTCCCGAAGAAAATTATTCTTC
This sequence comes from Lasioglossum marginatum, assembly GCA_028455795.1. NCBI lineage: Eukaryota > Metazoa > Arthropoda > Insecta > Hymenoptera > Halictidae > Lasioglossum > Lasioglossum marginatum. The sequence goes on from CM052246.1 coordinate 2,488,565, forward strand.
GCCGCAGAAAGAAGTTTTCATACTTTCCAGCAGTTTTCGTACGGAAATAGATCGCCGATCCCCGTCGACGGGGGTGGAAACGTTTGTCCCCTTCGGTGCGCGAACGCACTGATACGGTTTAACGGAGAAATGAAAAAGTTCCGGGAAAGAAACACAGGAATCTCTTTAATATCAGGAAACTCATTTAAGTGTGTTTAACATAGAAAGGAAGAATTAAGGTTGCGCTCTGCGCGCTCGAGAGGAATTCTTTTCTTCTCGGGCTACAGGATACGCGAGCGAGTTCGCGTCGATTCCACTTTAATGCGAACAATAATCTTCTGCTTTTTAAACAGAGGACGGAGGACCTTCCTTTCATCGCGCGATCTTACCGCTCTCGCCTTTCCCTCCTTTAAGGAACGGCTTAACAATTATTTTAATTACAAATCTCCCGACTGCTTTGACATCGAGAGGAATTAAAGTTCCACGCTTCGTTGCGGGTAAATTAAAACGCTGGGAAATCAATTTTTGGCGGAAGCTCAAATTGGAATCGCAATATTTTTTGGGGCTCTTTTAAGAATCGGAAGCTTGGAATGTGAATGGTGTGTAAAATTTTCTGCAAAGTCTGAAACTGGTTTGATATCGAGAGGAATTCCACGACTTTGTTGTGGGTTAATTAAAACGCTGCAGAATCGATTTTTGTAGAAAGATAAAATTGGAGTTGCAAATTTTTGGGACTCTTTTAAGAATCGGAAGTTTGGAATGTGAATGTCGTGTAAAATTTTCTGCGAAGTCTGAAACTGGTTTGATATCGAGAGGAATTCCATGACTTTGTTATAGATTAATTAAAACGCTTCAGATTCGATTTTTGTCGAAAGATAAAGTTAGAGTTGCAATATTTTTTTGGACCTTTTTAAGAGTCGGAAGCTTGGGTTGAGGATGGTGTGTAAAATCTACGAAGTCTCGGGGAGAAGCTCAAGTTTGAGTTTTCTTAAAGTAACTTAAAAATAAATGACCCAGTTGCAGCAAACGGTAAAGTAGGGCGAGTCCTTAAATCGAATCTTGTTAAATTCTCCTCCGAGAGATTCTCCGCTGACTGATCTGTTTTCGCTACCACTAGTCCTATAATTGGGACAACAATTCGCATTTTATTGACCTTGTTCGAATTGCATCGATATATTAATGAAGTATACTTTGGGGCGGATTGTTCTATAATAATTGGTTACTCTCAAATAAACATGGAGTACAAAATAACGCATACATGTGATATAATCCAACAAAGGATCAGAAAAATTTCTGAAACCTATTGAAATCTCATCAGAACCGGAAGGATTTAAAGCGTAATTCGCAACTAGTTGACATTAAGAACGGGACCAATTAACTTAAAATTTTAATTATAACTTCAGAAAGCGTTCTATTATCATTTCACCTACAACCAAAATATCGCATAATAATAGAGAAACCAAATCATTTATTGTCCTCTTTAAAAATTTCAATAATCTGAAAGCAGTACATATATTGACATACTCAAATTCTTTTATTCTCTTCAATGTTCCACATTGCAACCAGTCATTTTTGTCATGAATGCATAAAACGAGTTAATAATTTTGATTGTGATGTATTCACAAATAAGACACAAGGAGTGCAAACTAAATAATCGTAATGATTAGCCTATATGCAAGTTGACCAATCCATCTATCATGTCTATTCCATTGATCATCTAAAAGTAAGCTCATCCATCTCGAACGGCTTTCCCGTCAGCCACCCCACTCCACGATGTCCGGTTATTATTTTTTCGAATAATATCGCGTCCGATAACGCTTTCACCGCGGGATGACTGAGTTAATGAATTTCCCCCGCGCGACACCGGCGGCCGTTTCCCCGCTGGTCCCTCTCCATCGTGTCTGTGTATCTAATAGCATAGAGTGGAGGGCGCGTTGTCCAGAATCACCCTCACGAACACTGACCCGGCGGCGCGACGACGCGGTCCGCGTATTCGAACCGGTGCGGAGGAGTACGGCGCGGCGCGGCGCGGCGTGCCGGCCGTGAAACACACTCTCGCGTCCCGTTGACGGATCACACGCACGCACGTCGGGCACTTGCGCGCAAACTTGGCTCTGGAAGCAATTTACATGGCAGCGTCTCTCCTCCAGAAGGACGAAGGGTTGGACTGGTCCCGGGATATAAGGGGCGGCCGCGTGAGCTTGCGCGCGCGCGCTCTGAGCGGACTGGTATGAGACGGTACTGGAGCATTGTAATTCAAGTAATGTAAGCTTTATGCAAAATACATGTTAGTTAGGAGTGCAAGAGATAGACCCACCCCCGTCCACCGCCAACCTCCGACCCTTGTCCGTCTTTGCGTCCCTCTCTGTCTTGCCGTCGGCCACCCTCTGTCCCGTTTTCCCTCTTCCGAGCGATCTGCGTCGCTCTGTCTTGCTTCCCCTAACATCCACGACAAGTTGCTCGTCCTTGTTTGCCGTTTCTCCGGGGGTAAACCTTCGCCTGGACGCGCGGCTACTCCGTGTTCCGTGCCCTCGCCCACACGCACGCGAACACACAGTTCCGTCGCGGAAATTTATGTGTGGATACACGCCGAGTCCTGCCACCAAGATACCCCCGGCTATACGTGTTACGTGGGTGTACCAGCCTGCGCCTGTGGTCGCCAGCTGGTTTATGCAAAAGTGTGTACGTTACCTGGATACACGTAAGGGGGTGCGTAAGAGCGCACGCACACGTCCGATTTCGCTCTCTTTTCTGCCTCCCTCCTCCACCCCCGTCTTTTCTCCTCTCACTACCGTAGGCTTACACACCCTAAAACCACCCCTGACCAAGGGGTGGACGGCGCATTGGCGTAGCCGGTCGATCCGGGGAGCCTCTTTTTTCGTTTGCTCGTTGGATTTACCTTAACGAGATCTTGTTCTTATACCGCCGTTCTCTGTTGACTCGGACGACCTTGTTGCGCCGCCGACGTTATTAATCCTTGCTCGGAAGAAGGAAAATTCTGCGTTCTTACTGTTGACCCATTCAGCGAACGAAATGTTGAATTTGATAGCGATGAGCAGAGTTTAAGCATTTGTGACGAACATTTAGGGAAGTTGAAAGATTTAATAAAAGAAATGGATATCTGTGCAGCCACCGTAGGTTGAAATTAATGCAAGCTGTTCTTAATTTCAAGGAAAATCCGCAGTCTGCCGATTAGGTTGAGTTGGATATTGATTTTAGAATAGGGTAATATACTATTGGGTTGGAAAGAAAGTAATTTCGGTATTTTAAGGTGAAATAAAACTGAATTTCAAGCGATGAACTTTAATCAATAAAATATTTTCTTATTTATTCTTTTTGGCAGAAGATCATCGAACAAAGAGGAAAATATCTTATTCATTTAAATTCAACAAATTCGGCTCGATTTCACCTTAAAGTACCGAAATTATTTTCTTGCCAACCCAATAACATTGTAATATAATAATTGGACTGCGGTTGTTTATGCAAAAATTTTCTGCATGAACTGTAAAACATGGGAACAATATAGAAATTTTGTTAAATGAGATATAGATACTGATCTAGATATAGATATAGATATACATAGATATAGACTATAGATATACATAGATATAGACTATAGATATACATAGATATAGACTATAGATATACATAGATATAAACAATATAGAAGTTTTGTAAAATGAGTTTAAATGATTTTGGATGTTATTATTGCAATGAAAAAGTATAAGCAATAGTTATATATACGACTATTATTATTGAAATGTTTTATTTAAGAAGTAATAAAATACTAAATACTAGTTTCTCGAAAAATTGTGATAATTTCATAAAAAATGATCGTACAACAATCAATTTTGACTCGTTTTGAATCTATATATCTCTATTCTGATCATCGTTCATTTTATTCTAAGATATTTTTCCATCACTCGTTAATCCTCGAAAATGGTATATATTCAAACGCCTGTGAAAATTTTGAACAATTTTTTTCGCGACTAAAACTACCACAGATTTAAAGATTGATGCTTCCTCTTCACAACAACACCTTAAAAATTGATATATGATTTTTTTCCTTCTATCGAGCTCTGAACGAGAGGTGTTTCGCCAAGTTTACAGCAGTATAAGTTACACCACGAGGGCTGTATACGACCGAACTTATTCCTCATTTTTGTTCCATAAAGCAGCGAAAAAAAATCGTACGTCAATGTTTAAGAAGTCGGTGTAAAGAGAAGGCTTCAGTCTTCAAATCTATGGTAGTTTCGTTTACGAGTAAAATTTTTAAAACTTTCTGGAGACGTTTAAATTAAAGCTGTTATATTAAATACAACTGAGGGATTAATGTGTTTACAAGATGTACCTTCAGATATATATTTAAAAAATTTGATAAATAAAGTTGTGGATAGTCTTAAGCATGGTCAATTGTATATTTGTAAAATAGGTCCGCCGTCCAAGGGCTAAATAAGAATGTAAGTTTGTGTCCTTTTCAGTCTATCCCAATCAAACATTAGCTTACGAAAAGACCTAGTTTTAACTGTTTAATTTAGTTCCCCCCACATACACATTTGTGTAAACGTCTGTTTCTTCCAATTGAGTCAGAAAATGTCAATTTTACATACAGATCCGCAGTCTGTCCATTTGTATGAAGCTAATCAGTTTCTTTTGAGATGAAGAGAAAGAGAGAGAGAGTGGTAGAGATTTTAAAGATTCGTAAGCTGTATGGAGAAATCTTTTTTGTAAAAATTCCTGCTCTACGCCTATGAATGCGAGGAATGACCACGAGGGTGTCGGTCGGATGTAGAAGCCAAAGGGGTTGCTAGAGTCCTGTACGTGGACCGTGGAGCACGCGAAAACTCCACGGAGGTTCGCTGGCGGTCCCCGAAAAAACGGACACACAACCCCCGAGAACTTCGTAAATAATCTGGAAGGCGAGCATCCCCCACCGTAAAGAACCCCTTACGATCCTGGAAAATCGATTCTTGGACTGGGAATCGAGGGGACGGGTGGAATAGGTTTCTCCTATTTCGTCGTCTGAAAAAAAGGAGGCCGTGAAGAGAGAAAGGCGGCGGTAAGCGAGCAGCAATTTCTAAAAATTACTCGGGGAGACGGGTTCTCCCTGTTTCACGGTATTCGTTCAAATATTACATGCTTGCAAAAAGTACTTGCACGAAGATACGGAAGCATGGGGAAATAACGCATAATGACATACAATATTCCACGTAATCGCATGTCTTTACGGGAGCAGAAAATGTACAAAAGTATCCCGTACCGAGAATCGTGAACTGCGTGTCGCGAAAATGTTGCACGAAACGTCAGGTGTCGGATGCTCGTAATGACATTGACAAAGTTGCGTGGCCGGTTTCGGAGAATCGCGTGCTTTTGCCATGTTGGTCACCGCGTGTGTAATCCAAACGAGAGGAGCCTCGTGCGTCATCGACAGGATGCTGCGCGCCGGTTGGTTATCGAGCAATTACACGAACGAAGAGAAATTGTGCCGAGTTTCCGTGGAAATCAATTTCTTTTATGCTCCCTTTTACCTCCACTCTACTTTGTACGGATTGCATTATCTCCCGTTGCTGATTGGGTAGTAAGAAATAAGAAAATCTGAAGCCTCGGCGCTGCGGATGACCATGAGACCTCCTTCACACGCCAGAGAAACATTATAAAAAGCGGTGGTCACAATATCGCGTTATTCAAACTTTCAAGAGGTGTGTCGTCTGTTTATGGCGATCTTTTTCAAAGAGATCAGGCTTCTTTTGAACGAGCACCTTGTTTAAAATATTGTATTAGGTGTACAAATAAGTTCGGTGCCTTTACATATATTCAACTGTGATTGCATTTCAAATTAAGAATATTTGTATTATTCGTGGCTCTAGTAATTCGATCACATATTGTGTTAGACCATATGAATCACATATTTAAATTCCCCAAATTGATTCTATAATTAATATCTATGCAAGTCAAATGATACGCGAAGAACAAGGGTTTTCTCGACGGCGGTGGACAGAATCAATTAAACTAATAGACTATCAGGGTACCTATAATCTACAATGTAAATCATTAACGCGGTAGTCTGGTGACCAAGCAACAGTCATTTATCCCCTTTCCACGATGCCGCGCGTATCTATATCAACGGTCTTATGGCTATATCTACATCCATAAGATCCCGCATCTAATTTGCATGGGGCTTAAGTCAAGCCCGTTGCCCTAAGATCGTGGAAACGACTTTCGGCCATGGGGGCTCGTGGGCCAAGTGGCCACGGGGGTGGTAGGTATATGCCGTAGAGATGAGCTACGGGCAGTTCTGACCCCCTCGGTGAACAGAAATTACCCCCTTATCTCCCACCGGCAAGGCCGGCACCATATACTGAATCCTAATGCTCAATCTCAAGATAAACGAGGCCAAATCATCTCCGACGCCCCTTTCCACCCCTCGATGGTCACATAGAGGAGATAGGTCCACCCTTCACCCTCCCTTATTTCATAACTGAACGAAGGTAATTGATAATCACTGAGAGGACACTGTCACATTAAAGTAGCATCGTGCAGGAAAGGTTAAATCCAACCTCGACGTTGTAATTGGCTGATCAAATTGTTAGAGCCACAGTACAAAAATTCATTTTTCAACGCTAGATCTACGGAGTACACTACAACTGATTATATTATGTAGAAAACAAAAACGTGTTCGTTTATTAGCCACTTTAGTTGTATCTTCAAAAATTCTAGCTAGATCTACGGAATACTACAACTATTTTATACTACTATTTTATTTTATAATTTACAACTACGACTATATTTTATAGCATACACTTTATACTACAACTACAACTATTTTATACTACAACAACAACTATTTTATACTACAACTACAACTATTTTATACTACAACTACTACTATTTTATAGTATTTTATGAAATGACTTTTGTTATATCTTTAAAAATTCACGATAGATCGACGGAATACTACAACTATTTTATACTACTATTTTATTTTATACTACAACTACGACTATTTTATAGTATTTTATGAAAAAAAAAACAAAAACGTGCGCTAAAAATTAGCGACATTTGATATATCTTTAAAAATTCATCAAATAGTTCCTATTGTCATCATATATAATCATAGGGTGATTCTAATGATTCTATCTAGTGTTTTTCTATTAATAACTCCTTAATAAAGCCGCGGAGCACTTTTTCGTAAAAGAACAAGTTACTTGAAATAATGTCAGTAGTCACTTCTTTCAAGGAAGTACAATATTTTGGGACACCTTGTACAAATGTAATGAATAACATTGTCTATAATACTACTCAATGTACATTTGCAATTTTCAAGCATCAATACTTTATAGAAAACGATAAGATGTGTAATATTAAAAAAGGTATAGCTGGGTTTTCATTTAAAACTTGATTGCTTATTAATGTAAAATCGTCACCTATGCAATTGTTGCTAATATTTTGATCGTCCACTATATGACAGGTGTTTATAATAGGCAATTGTGAATAAATATTTTTCACTTTTCCAATTAAGGTTCATCTGTTTCATACGATTTTAAATAAATTCATTTTAAGCATTACAGTAAAATCTTGAATTGATGTTTTCTTAATGTTTGACGTTATTGATTTGTTGATACGCATTATTTATCATTAAGTTTATCACTCCCATTAGGTACTCCTGTTTAGAACATTAGAACTACTTTTTCATCAATCTTCATTAATTAGATTTGACCGGTTCCGATGAACATTGGATATTAAATTAGGTCGCATGTTTGAGTATAATATATTACGAAGATGATAGTGCAATTACGCGAATGTAATATTATGGTCTGAATTATTACGTCATAAGTACGTCAAGCCTGTAATATACGCAGTAATAACAGTTACTATACCATATACCGTATATTCTACCGCTATCGTTAAATTATTCATTGGGTATAACAAGTAGAACAATATTATCACTAAATTATGATTTTATTATCGTGCATGATGAAACCTCTTGCAAACATGAACGTTCTGTGTATTAAAAAGTCGAGTGAACTTTTCGATGTGTGACGCCCTCATCGATTTTGAGGGAGTAGACTCCTTTTTCCAGGATTACAAGGGTGCGGGATTCGCGCACTCATTTCTCGATAATACAAAATTACGGTTTTTCAGTGGTCAAAAACGCTAGATAAAAGATCGATCTAGGGCGCTATCGAACTCAAAAGTCCTATTTTTTCGTGTACGAGGCATAATTTGCATTATTCGGAAGCATACAACTGAGCATGTAGCTATTTTCATAGCTACGCTACCGCTCATAAGTATTTAGGCACTCTTAAAAAGACGATAATTTTCTTGATATTGTACTAGACGATTTGAACTTTTTTTGGGAAGCTAGAGCAATTTTTTTTCTACAGAATGTGAAAAAAATTTTTTCAAAAATTGCAATTGATCGGAATTGTAGAAAAAACACTGGAAGATGCATTTTACAACTTTTTTATGTGGACATATATTGAAAATTTAAAAAAGATCTAAAAAACATATATTTTAAATTTTCATTAAGAGGGCCCAAATAAAAAAGTTTTAAAAAATGCTGTTTTTATTTTCGCATGCAACCTTGTAGATTGTAATTTCTGGAAAATCTTTTTTGCAGATCATTTAGTAAACCAATGCTCCTAATTGCTTACAAAACCTCAGGTCGTTTGGTACAATTATAAAAAAGTTATTCTGTTGTGAAGGGCGTACGAATAGTTTGGTCCTCCACTGTATGCAATACCTTAATAGCCAATAAAATTAAATAATTACAGTAATTAAGTAATTACATTCCGTCCAGGCCTTTCAAGTTCACAAAGAATACGAAAGACGTCAAAAATTGAGAGTGGCCCTAATTTCTTGGTCAGGCACGTTCATTATCCAAACTGTACTTGTTTATCCGACTTTTCTCACGATATTGCAGACATTCATTCGTTCCTATGCTCTCGTAAAATTTTTATTCATCTTGCTCGGTATTCCAAGCACGCTGCGCATCCCCAATTCCAGCTCCTAAATTTCGCACTCTACTATTTTGATCTTCCGCCAGAAACAGGCTTCTCGCATTAGAGCCGAAGAAACCGAGCGGGTCCGATAGATCTTCGTTTCGTGGATGGACGGCGCGCTCATTCTTTCCGGCGTGCATCGTTAAATCAACCGGGCCCGCATTCGAAACTACCCTTAAACTTTGACGCGCGCGAGATTCGCCGATGTAGGACGTTCGCGCGTCCCTATGTACGCGCGGCGCGCGCGGGGTAAAATCCAGAAAACCCATATAACGTCGGCATGCAATTACAAACGCGTCCGCACGGACACACACCTACACAACATGCTCATACACACCGTGATAGACAGAGAGAGAGAAAGACAGAGGGACACCCACACCCCCATAGATTCGACTAACGGCGTCGTGCATAAACTTCGTGTGCACACATTCTCGTAGATCGGGACACGCGGAGTGCCACCCACACGCGGCCCCGCCAGCCAACGCGCGTAGAATGTAATTAAGATAAATTAGCGTTAAGGGGAATTGGGTTGAAGCTCGAGGATGGAGAGGAGGCTGAAAGGGTGGACGAAACGTGCGAGTCGGTGTGAAGGTCCGGATCACCCTCGTGTTCGCTTGTCCGTGTGTCTTTTCGTTCGTTTATCCGTGAGAGGGACGAGGAAAGAGACAGGTAGGGAAGGGTGAAGGATGAAATAAAGAGGGTGGGCGGTAAGAGGAAGCTTGTGTACGGTTCTCGGGAGCGTCTATGTACACACCTGTGTGTGTGCATGAACTCCGCGCAAGTAAGCTTCGTCGGCGTTACGGCACGCTGGAAGCTTAATGATGCATACCGCCGGCGCCAAACGAGCATCCACTGATAAAGCAATGACCAGGGGGCGAGAAGAAGGGACACGAAACTCTTTCCGTAAGCCAGGACCAAGGTTATCGGGCAGACTATCGATCGGTTGCATCCGGCCAGTTGCATGTTTCGGTGATAAGTCGAAGCTTACGTTAGCTCCGTAAATTATGACGCTGGAGTTCTCCGGTCGTCGTCCCTCCCCCTTCGCCCTTCTACCGTTTGCCATCGCAATCGTGTTCTGGTGTTTCCAGTGTTCGGGAGTTTCGTGGTAGCCAGGGGGGAGGTCGCGCGTCCGGCTGCTTGTAATTATAAATGATCGTTCCGCAGGACGAAGATTCGCGGCGGTTTTACAGCTCCGTGGAGCTCTCTCACAATCAGTTCTTGTCGCGGACCAGCTGCCCGGATAACAGTCGTGCGCGTGTTCTGCTTCTCCATGCTCTGATTTCGGTCGCGCCGCAGTCCTGTTCGGTTTTATCAGTTTTATCATACCGGACTGCTGTAATCAGTAGATTGCCCCATTGAGAATACGAATGCCGGTCATTACTGGATGGAGACGCTTCATGCGTTTGTGGCTTGGACTGACTTCGCCGGAGAAATAGAACCCTTTATTCCTTTCTTTTGCTTACGATTACTGTCGACGCTTACAGCTGCTCACCCCGCGTCCCATAAAAATATCAACTTTCTCGTATCGACTTTCTTCAGTTTATCACTTTATAGTAGATGTTCAGTACTTTTGAAAACGATGAGATCAATCCAATTTTTTAAAAATTTCATTCACAATTCGGCACTTTCAATTTTAATTTACAAACGCTACGAACTTTCGTTCCAACCCAATAACAATATTAAATGTACGCATTGCGAAAAAAGCTTTTTAGACAACCTAATATTTAAATCCAAAAATGATTTTCTCCAAAATCCATTTCTTCAGAGCAGATATACATAGATTTCCCCGTAAGAGATACAAAGAACCATTTTCTAATATCCTCTAAGATAGAACCAACAGAAAATAAAATCTAATGTCCGAGGCTACGGCGAAACATTTCCAGAGGATTCGATCGAGCAGCGGGAATTGTTACCACTACGGTCCACCCCTAATCGCCGGTGTCTTTATTCCGAGGGAGGAATGGCAGACAATAACCCCCGAAACATAAACACACGCGATCCGGCGTGTACAAGCATACACGGGGAGAAATTACGCAATTACAGCTGCATACCGGCGATATCTCGTGCGTTTGCCGCGAGGTTTGGACAGCGAAGAGAAACAGCGCCTCGGGGATGCTGCTGCTGATGGACGTTTCTGATACTGGAGAGACAAAGAGGACGAATGCTAGACGATTGAATAAGGACATGCCGAGTGAAAGGGGTGGGAAAGTGGAAGTCCAGAGAAGGCAGAGTGAACGGGAGGAGTCGCTCCCTAGTTTCTCTAGCTATTATATTATTTAATTAATTAAGTTCGCAAGACCCTCGGCAGCTCGTTCGCGTGATTAATAACATTGTATGGCTGTAGCACTATTAGCCGGGCCTCGGTCTGTGAATTTACGGCGTACTGTGTCTATATATTACATTTCAGGCCTTCACCTGTACCAGTCAACGCCAAACGCATGCCACTCCGAAGATTTTGCCTCGTGGTGCGTGTATCTTCTTCTGTTGTTGGTATCAACAATCTGTAAACCCCGGGCAACTTCGAAACGAAACCCGCGCCAGTTCTAGCTTCAACCAGTTCAGTTAAATCTAACCTGGAGATCATCGGACACCGAAGATGATAAAGTAACCCTATTGTCTAATCGCATTCAATTTATCAAAAGCTAGACGAGAGGTGTCACTGGTTCGAGAGTGTTAAACGAAGTTTCCTTTTATTGGCCGGGGGCAGTTAAGTGCTCGTTAAAGACTCGCTTTATCTCGGTCCGTTTGAGGGATGGAACTGCCACGATTATCTTCGGCGCGTGAGAAAAAATCCCTATGTCCTGTTCACACCCCAAACGCGGCCCACGATTTATTTCTTTCGGGGAGGCGCTTTGATTTTTTCTTGAATTTTTACTTGACTTTGAACTAGATGGGCTTAAATTTTTAGGTAATTTCTGTGTGAATTTAATTGCATTACAGAAATTACATATGGAAATTCAAAAAACGAAAAGGGAAACAGAATATTATTGATTTACGATTAAAGCTAATACAGTTAATGAAGAAGAAAATCAATATTTATTCGATAATGTAGGATAAAGTGATTTGTAATTGGAGAGTGAAATTTCAATGATTCCAAACTTGTAAAACGATTAATCTCGTTTACAATATGATTATTTCCAGATTGCGAATTTTATGCATTTATGAAAGGAATAAAAATCGAAACGTGAAAATATCAAATGGTTTTAAGAAATCGAATATATTATTCGTAACTTATTAAAATTATTAACATAAAAATTCGCAGTCTAGTTATTGCATTATCATATCACATACTGCATGTGCTTGGCTTTAATGATTCAGAAATATACATAATGTAGAACTTAATATTTGATTATGTTCTCTTGTCAAGTATCTTTTATACAGAGTTGGGCAAAAATTTTATTCAAATAAAAATTTCGAATAAAGTGGGTTTTTTCCAAGTGGTTTTTAAACCCATTTTATTCGAAATTTTTATTTGAATAAAATTTTTGCCCAACTGCTTTTATCACACAACTATAATGAAAATAACGATACTGAATAAATGGATTTCAACAATAAACATATACATGGAATATGGTAAAATTTGTCGGTCGTAAATTCCTTGGTAAATTATGACTCACATCATTACAAATTGCACACGTAGACAGACTTCCCTGTCGACTCTAAATATTCTACATGGTGACTGTTAAAAGCATGTCGCGGTCTATCGTGGATCTGTACGGAATACAAAATACGAATTTTACCCTTCCCGACGCGAGCAAGGGGTTAGTAAGTGTCGTAGAATTTTTCCACATCTGCTCGTGTGTAGGTGCATGAATTTGCTAATTCTATATCTGAAAGTTACTTTCAATTTAGATTAGCTTCGTCATGCGAAGCAGAATTTAATTAATTGGAAAAGTGATTATGTCTCACATATGGAGTTGTATATTATTTTACATAGTGAGAAACGTTACAAATTCACACAAGGGATGGGTAAGGTTTACTAAAGAATGATTTCTAACAGAGTTCCATAACTTTTCGGTAACGCAAAAGCGTGCACCGCACTGCAACTTCATCTGAAGCTACGAGTACAAAAAGTGAAGCTGATTTTTATCGAGGAATGTGGATAAGATGAAGCACGAGCGGGCCGTAATCACTTCGTCAAGCGGCGTGCCGAAACTCGCGTAGGGTGTGGAAAATTTGCGAAAAATGCAAATGCAAACGGCTGTCGAACCGTAAAAGAGGGCGCGAAATCCACCCGGAGTCGGCCTTATCGCGACCGGGGCTGAGGTCCAGCCAGCCGTTTCGTCCGAGATAAGCCACGTCCATTTGCAATATCTAATCTCGTTGTGGACGGCGCTTAAAGAGTCCCTTGACGGCTCTTCTCGACTCGGTCCGTACGTAACGCTTAAAAGACTATCAATTCTTGCATTTCCCGAGTCGACAAAAAGTTCAGCCACCCCCGCCCTGTGCACTCTGCTCCCCCGAAAAAGAGAGAAAGATACAGGTGCATAAAGCATTACTTCTCGTAATAAACCGTTCAGTGGCATTTATATTGTGAAGCATCGTTCACGGAACGCGCTCTGTCCCATAGAAAATATAATTTGCATCAGTCGGCGAATCGACAACGGGGAACTTTCCACGGAAACGCGAAAACCTTATATACCCGCGAACAAAGAAGAAAGTGAAACATGAACTGCCGGGGAGTTTCGCCGGTAAAATAATCCTCTCTTACGGGTTCCTTTCTCCTTTTCCGGGACGTATCTTAAATCACAAGGCGGCGCGGCGCGGCCGTGTACCGCGACCTACCCCAAAGTAGCAGCGACAGCAGCTCATCAACCCCCTACCATAAACGGCAGAAAAATGCCGAAACACGACCGGTCCCCAGCGCTCATCCCACGATCCCGGGACCACCCCCGTGTGGCGGCTCACGATTCGAAACCCCCGAAGCACGAGGTCATTGACATGCACCCTCGTAAAGAGTCTGCAGACCCCGCGTCCTCGTAAGCAGATACCAACGAAACGTTTGCATTATTCCGGAATCGGAGCGGTACCTTCTTTAAATTAACTCTTCAGCCTGTGCATTAGCTCGAACCACTACGACTACGTAAGTAATCGACCGATAAATTCGATCGTCTCCTTCATTCGAACTACTCCAGCGTTCACCCTTTTTACTGTCAAGCGGATCTACAGATTTCGAACGGTAAGAGAGCAAATTTAGGGGCGCCATTTTGGCTGCAAGTGTGAGAAAAATATTGATGTGTTAAATATCCAATTAATAGAAAATTTCACATATCGACTTTTTCGTTCGCTAAAAATTTACAGTGCGTAGATTATTGAAAAATTATTGATACTATTATTATATATAACTATTATTGAAAAATTAACGCAGGATTTGTAAAGGACGCTGCTTGAACTTGTTTGAACATGCATATACTCTCCGAACAGAATAGCATTAGCACGCGAGCAGAGTGCCCCAAACCTTACGATTGCTTTAACACTAGGTTTACGGGACCCGTCAAAATGACGGCTTCTAATATTCTTAATGTGCGATTATTGAGATTGTAAAGATGTTTCCCTGAGGAATTATTTACCAAATTTATTTCTTTTGGAATACATTATTGGAGAAATGGCCAAAAATTTGGATAGACACATTCTTGTTATGTTTATACAATAATGTGAAATAGTTATTTCTAGAGCTCCGTAAACCTAGTGTTAACAATGAGTTAAAATTAATTACACAAAATCGTCTTAATGGTTTGGCCATTTTGGCAATTGAGTATGAAATTGCTGATCGAGTAAATTTAAGAGATGTAATAAAAAAGTTTGCAGAACTGAAAGTAAGAAAAAAAAGTTTTTTGTGATTTTAGCGTAGTTGATATACGTTCTGAAAATTTCATTGAAATTGGTTAATTAGTTTACGAGTTATAAACGACCAAAAGTGGTAAAAATTTCAACTTTTCAAGATTTTCAGTCTTTTTACCGGTTTTGATCGTTTATAACTCGTAAACTAATTGACCAATTTCAATGAAATTTTCAGAACGTATATAATTTATACGAGTTGACCAAACACATCCTTTAAATCTTAAAAATCAAATTTTACTATTGTTTTTCACAATTCCGACCAAATGTATTTTTTCAATATATTTTTTAGATGTCATTTGCTAAACTAATTCTTCTAGCTTTACAGAGAAATTGAAGTCGTTTGGTCCATTCTTAAAAAAGTTATTCTGATTTAAGGTGTGTGTGGTCAGTATGCTCCTAACTGTCATTACCAGATTGCGGATACAAAATTAAATCTCTATAATTTGATCGTAAGGAGCATAACTAAAATGACTATTATGTATTAATGTTTTTAATAATTTTAATATACCAACATTCTTAAGTTTTTGCAATGATTTCACAGTTTTGTGTTCCACGTAATTTTGTAATGAATGAATAAAGCTCCGCAGTCTACTGATGATTTTAGGATTTATTAAATTAGCGTTCCCATAGGTGAGAACGTTGTGCGAGTTAAATTGAATTTTTTCGGCCCGACAGCAATTCGGGGAGTTTCCAACAGCGAAAAATCGTTTCACGCGGCGCGGCGCGGCGTGTCGGCTCACCTGCAAAAATAGCTCGATCATCGTCCATTGTTGGGAGCGCACCCTCCTATGAAAATTTCGACGCCGGAGCGCTCAGCGATGCGGTGCAGCGGATGCATTATTTACATGCTACGAATATAACGGCGAACGCACCGAGTATCGTGCCGCATAGATGCACGTCATCGACCAGGATGAAAAAAGAGACCGTGATTGAGACTGCGGGCGCCATAGGAGTTTGGGCTTACCCACCAATTCACTTCGGTGCTGTCCGATTCAATTAAAACCCATTGTTTATAGTCTGCGCATTTCAATTTGCAATTAGACAATTGTTGCAGAGCAGGTTCGTTCGAAACGCAAAACGTCTAATCAGGCAAAATTCATCACGTATTCTACATAGTCAATATATTGTTATACATAGTCAATAGTTAATTATAATAATACTCTCATTAACACATTACCGACCGGTGATTGTTGCATAATTTTGAAAAAACTACGGTACATGGCTAAACACTTTTTAATGGAACCTTCAATAGCAACAGCAATTTTCATTGTGAACTAACATAGTTTCATTTAAGATTGCAATGTAAAGAAATATTTCTATGCTTACTTTTGGTACAGCACAATTATTGAAAATCCTGTTGATAGGCTTCCGGTAGGTAAAGTGATAAGGTAGACGAGTTTACCAATAATGGAAAATTTTAATCGAAAAAAGAATATTTTTCAAATAAAGTTCATATTAAAAACTTGTCGATTGTTTTGTAACACTGAACGAAGAGTGAATTGACCGGTTTTATATCTTATAAATATTCAAATTATAACAAAATCTCTAAATAAATTCAATCTTTTCACTTTCCTAAGTCTACACATACTATAGTCACTTTTTATTTGTCTAATCAAGCAAAATCCATCACGTATTCTACATAGTCAATGTTAGTTAATAATACGTTAAGGTAGACGAGTTTACCAATAATGTGGCAGTAAGATATTTTCGAAAAAACTACATTAAACTAAATTAGAAAATATTCATGTCCAACTCAATATTTAATATAGGAACTCGTATATAGATATAAAAATATAGAAAATCTGTATAAAAATTGTCGTCGAAATATGTTAACGTACATGCTTGAAAATCGTCGCATTTCGCAAACAGTAGCGTATTATTGGTCATATTGGCAGAGGTGCACGAAAAGGAAATCGAAAAAAAGAGTGTCATTGCGATAAATCATCTCGCTCGACAGGCATTGAGCACTCTCGCAGGAGGTTTTCTCACACTTGCCGCGAACCAATCGGAAGCCCCGGTTCTACCGACAACCCCGAAACGCCGGCCAATCGCGTCACGTTCCACGATGATCGATGACCGAAGAAATTACTGATTGTCGTCGACGCCACGATCGTTCCTCTTCTTCTCTGTTCCTCCTTCTCTATCACGCGCGTTTTGACCTCGTTTCCTTTCGCTCTTTTCTCCGGTTTTCCTGGCGGTAATTATTCGCGAGTATCGACGAAATCATTGTGCGATGTTTGTGAATAAAAGTCACAATTGACAAGATTAATTCGTTCTAGAGCAATTGTAAAATAGTATAATACAATGCATTTTGGACTTTTGCACCCTCTGGAAATATTATTTAACACGTTGACTGCCACGTCGGTCATATGTGACACTAATTCTGCAACTACGTTCGAGTAAGTTATATTTGAAAAAAATTTTTAAGGTACAGAAAGATTCAAGGAATAATCAAATTTTATTTTTACAGTTTCGGTTGTAACTAAATCATTTCGATTTTGTGGGAATTTTTGGGGGTTGCGATTCTTACTTGCAATTTTTAGTTTTCAAAATCTTATAGTTACCTTATTTGTTTATCTTTATTGTATTATCGTTAGTTAAATATTTCTACTGTCGATTACAGTCAACGTGACTCACTTCGAAATATAAAATTGAATTGGTCTCAGCAAATAACAATTTTTGTAGAGAAATGTGGCCTATTGTAAGTATTTTTCTATTCTAACAATTTAAATAATATTGAATAAGTAAAGCAGTTAAAAAAGTTATTCTCAAATTATATCAAATAAATGTTCATTAAATATAATTACCCTATGCCTTATATTAAATCAACTAAATCACGAATACAAAAATTTCATTAATCGCTTTCTAAATAATTTATTTCGAATTAACGAGATTCAATTTGATTTAATCAGTCCCTAATAGGAAAAGGAGGACATGTGTATTATAAGTTTGTGTTCACTGTCAAAATTTAATATTTATTATTAATCACCCTCACCAAAACGTAACACTCTACTACCCCTGAGCATTAATTATGAGCCTGAGGGAACATGAATTGAACAATAAACACTTTATATTCATAAGCGTAAGATAATGAGTTCCCTCAGATAATATGAAGTAAGAAGTTGCATTAATGAAATTTAATTTAAAGTCTTTGACACATCGGAATCCTGAAAAGTACCGTGGCAGTCAATATGTTAAACAAATATTTCCGCTAATATAAACCGAATTATGTGTATCTCCCAATTAACCCTTAAGTGGTTCATTCAGATTAAGAAGTATCCGGCTAGGACCATTCTAAAATACTGCATAAATCTCAGATACCTTTAACCCTTTCGGTCACGAATTATTTTTTTTCAATATGAGGACAACGTTTACAAACAATAAAATTTACCGAATTTAGATACACCAAGCATTTATTTCATATGTCCTTACATGCAGCCGAAAGGGTTAAGTATATAATTTAATATTTACCTAACAATCTAAATGTACAGAAATGTTGTTGGGTTGGTAGGAGACCCCTAGCACACCAGTAAAGGGTTAAATAAATCGACGGAATCGTATCGATTCCGCGTTCTCGAATAAAAAGAGTCTTAAACCAATTTCAGCTGGGCTTAACGACCCAAAAAAGAATCCATCAGTTCCCCTGAACTAGACTCGGAGAGACAACGAACTAGAACGACCCCTTAATTGCGACACTCGCGAAACGAGTCCAAGCTTATCGCTCGGTTCATCCCCGATGGCAAGCGTTCGGTGACCACTTGATCTTTCAGCGCATTCTGAACGTCCTCCTTCCCAAGGACGTGTAGGCCGTGAGTCAAAAGAAATTAGGGCAATCATAATTTGCCGTGGCGCAGCGCCGATAAGAAAGGACAAGTGCACTTGTCCGCGCGCAGGTGTGTATCTCCGGCCACGGCCAGGGAGAGTTCAACGCGGGACAGCAGGAGGGAGGCCAACAAATTCCATTGTTTCGGAAACAATGTTGTGTACCGGGTCTTTCCAGTGGCACTGTCGCGCTTTATGCAACCAAGTGGCCCCAGAAGAGTGCGCGGCGCTACCGGCGCGTCGCATAGCGCGGTGCATCTCGGACGACGACGCTTCATTGTGCATTTGTTGCAAGGAGCTCAGGGTATGAAACGGTACCTCGGTTGGTCGTCGTTCCGCCACTTGACCGCTGCTCGAACAATCCACAGCTGCCGTGGGCATCGATTGTTTTATTACCGCAATTTCGGGATTAATTCGCCGTACGGAATTCACGGGTCTACGCTTTTCAGGAATTCTCGAATATTCATCGTTCCACGGGCGAACTAATTGCGCCCGCGTTTAGGGGATTAATTAATTTACAACGGCGACGGAGGCCCCGGGCTGTCGATTCTCCTCTCCGACACGACCTCGTTGCCGAGTATCGTCTTTTCAACCGAGGCTTTCTGCTTCGGCTCGTCTAGCCCCGTTCGATTTGCTCTCGTCACGCAGCTTTTTTGTAGATTTATTGTTACTGTTATTAGCACGCCGAGAATGCTTCTGCAAACATAGATTCTTTCACGAAATATTTACTCGGTACTTAGAGTAACGGGACCTGGCCCGAAATTTATTCTGTGCAGGGACCAGAACGACTTAATGCGGATTTTATGCATTTATGGCACCGAGTGTTGTAGGAAGAGCGTTTAGGTGAACTCGTAAAAAGTTAGAGAACTGTAGGATTACTAGTAAGCTGTCTTCCAGACATCGTAATTGTTATAGTAGACGACGGATTTTATGAGTTTATGACACAAACGAGTAGGGGCAATTTAAAACAGATGTTAACAGACTTTAAAAGTATGTACACTATACTATTTTTACTATAGTAAAATTTTCAGTGGAAAGTATAAATCTGTATTTAGCTCTCGTGTCTTGCGATTGATGCACAAACGTTTTATTTTGCATAGAGATCCGGAGTCTAGTTATAAGACAACATTTAAAAGCAGAGTTGGGCATTAATCGATTAAAAGTTTAACCAAAATTGATCGATTAATGTGTACGATTAAAAAAGGTAATCATTGAAAAATCGACGATTTATTCAATCGATTGATGAAGTTAATCGTCGATCGTTGATTAAAAAGAATGTAATCGTTAACCGCAATTAACGACTAAAGTAGGAGTTTAATTATTAATTGCGATTAAAACGATTGAAGTAGAAATTTATTCGTTGATAAAATTTTGAAATCGTTGATTAAATTTTTGCCCAACTCTGGTCTATACATACAATTTTAAAGGCAAAATATATTTTGATTTAAAAAATACAGCTAACGTCATTTTATGTATTAAGTGGGAAATATGGAATGTAATTCATGTGTTTCAAGGTATTGTGGCGTCGGCATAAAAAATAGAAAAAAAGAGCTGTCTAGATCTTGGATCAGCGATTGATTAAATACAGTACGAGGAGAAAGTCTGTTAACAAATCACAATCAGCCGCCGAATCTCTCGATCACTAAGGAATTACTGGTCGCGGACATAACCCTTCCGAAACCCGAACAAAATTCTTTCAACTAATTTTATTAATTTCCACAGAAGCAGTATATCACGGAATAAAGTTTTATGGCGACCCCGCACATTCTGGGCATTTCGTTTCCGGCCGATTCTCGCTTTCACGAAATGGGAAATAAGCGTTTAATTATTTTATTTTTTTATTTTACCGACACATAATCACGCGTACCGTTGGTTTTTCGTTTCCTCATTTAATCGCTGCAAGCTATTCTCTTAACAGGAGATTATACCTTCAACGACTTAATTTCCTCCTCATTGTTCGCTGCGAGCAGTTATACGAACAATACATTCGACAGTACAGCGAACGTAGAAAAGATCCTGAAGTACTATACTCTTTTAACAATTTCATCCAAAGAATATTAAATTAACTAGATACATATGTATATTACGTGCAGTGCGTGAATAATTTACTCTCTGGTGGTCACTGCTAATTTCACAAATGTGTACAAAATTATCTTATAAATATGTATTTTCTTTGCTAAAGGGAATTTATGCTTTGTTTAATTAGGAATTAAAGGGTTGGTTTAGCGTAGTATATAGTATATTATAGCATACTATAGTAGATGTACCACATATTGTATTTAGTTGGGCTAATTTTTAGTTGGGCTAATAACGAAAATTTAAAAAATGTGTTTAATCAACTGGTATAAATTATATACGCTCTGAAAATTTCATTGAAATTGGTCGAGTGGTTTACGAGTTATAAACGATCAAATGCGGTAAAAAGGCCGAAAATCTTGAAAAATTGCAATTTTTACCACTTTTGATCGTTTATAACTCGTAAACCAATTAACCAATTTCAATGAAATTTTCAGAGCGTATATAATTAATACGAGTTGATCAAACACATCTTTCAAATTTTCGCTATTGGCCCAGCTAAAAAAGTTGTAAAAATCAATTTTTACTATGGTTTCTCACAATTCCAACCAAATGCATTTTTTCAACATATTTTTTAGACGTCATGTACTAAGCTAATTCTTCTAGCCTTACAGAGAAATTGAAATCGTCCATTCATAGAAAAATTATTCGGATTTGTGTGTGTGTGATCAGTTATGCTTCTAACTGTACAATATATTTATCTCCGATGAAAACTTTTGTGCTCGTTCGTGTGCCGAAAAATTAGCCAGGGAACAATACGCGAAAATCCGGCGGGGAACGTGTTATTCACGCGGAAAGGGTGTTTATACAGAGCGTCGGATTCCCCGCCTCTAATTGCCATCGACGTGCGGTCGTTTAAACGAGCCTGGAGCCACAGGAGCGTCGCGTCGGTCGCGCAAAACGGAACATGCTCCATGACCACGTCACGTGGGCGCGAACAAAGGATTTTTGCGGCTCGTTTCTCGCGGCGTTTCGTGTTTGCGAGGGCCGAGGAACCGTGGAAAAAGAGAGGAGGCTTGCCGGGCAATCGATAGGCAGAAAAAGGAGGGACGAAACGCGACGAAGAAGAAGAAATCGTGCCCGCCATGGTGGATCGACGACGCATCGAAAACTAATGTGAATACCACGAAACTGGTCCCCGCGGCATTCGCCCGCGGGAACGGTATTTCGATATTTACCAATAGTATCGATGATATTTCTTCGTCTTTTTCTCTCTCTCTCTCTCTCTCTGTCTTTCTTTCTCTACCCGCCTCTTCTCCCTCCTTCGTTCTCGTTCTCTTTTTCCCCTAGCCGTCTCTCTTTCTCCTCTTGTTCGCGATCGATAAGATCTGAAGCGGGACGCGGCGAACCAAAATTATAGGTTTTCGCGGTTTGAATTATTTCTCGATCTCGTCACGGCCAAATGAGAGAAATAGCCAGGAATTCTCGTGTCCGAGAAAGAATTGGACGAGCACACGACGGATTAGAGTTTACCGAATCCTTTGGTGTCGCCGATGCTCCATCACTTAACTCCCGGAGGATACTGGTTACCAAATATCGGATCGGACGCTTCAGATCTTGGATATTCCAACTGAATTTTTTGGATTGCTGGGACCTGTGTCTCGCTGAATTAGAAATCGAGTTTTATTCCGATTGTTCAAGTCGTGCACGTACCCTTTCCATTTTTGCCTTTTCAGTTTGGCTGAAATAGGCGATTAAAAATAGTTGTAGAATTTATTTTAAAGCATTAACTGTTTACAAATAAAATATTGTATCATGTCTATACTCATACACACTTCTATTAATGTGTTAAATCATGCTTCATTATTAGACAGCGGATTTTATGCATTTATGACAAAAATGAGTAGTGCCAGCCATTTTGGAGGTGTCCGCGATCGAACAAGATCCACATCCGCCCACGTCGTCGTCGGCAATTTTCGTAACGATCTCGGTGTCGGACGGTGGAGTGCGATGGCGGCGTGGCCGGCGCGGCGCGAAACCGATCGCGACGACTGAAATTCGAGGAAAATGTGTGAACGAACTTTAATTGTACCGGAGTTGGTCCAAACAAGAGAACCACACCGAGTTCCCCCCACTGTGCTCCACATCCGCTCCATCTTCTCTCCTCGGCGTTATCCTGGTTCTTTTCTTTCGGTGCGCGGCGAAAAAGGAGGGCAGGGGAGAGACCGTTCAAGGTTAAGGCAAATAGCGCCGCGGATGACGTCAGGATGCAGTTAGACTAGTTTTAGTTTTAGTTCGGAGCCCGAGAGAGCTCTCGATCACGGTCCTGGTCTCTCCTTCTCTTTCTCTCTCTCCCTCTCCCTCTCCCTCTCTCTCTCCCTCTCGTTCACCGTCCTCTTCTCCCTCTCTCTGTTCACCAGAGCGGACCGGACAAAGGATGTTGTGGGAACCGTGGTGCCGGCGAGTCTCTCGCGGCCATATCGCGGGGTAACCAGATCAAGAAGAAGACCAACGAGTGGGAGGATTGACCAAATGATAAAAAGAATCGGGGAAAAGAACACGTTACCGCGATCATCGCGAAACTGGAAACGATACGACGACAAGAGAGCCGTTCCTCATTTTTCTTGTGTGGACCGAGCTATGGTTTTTCGATCGGCCGGCTATACAGACTTGTTTCTCTTAATTAACTCTCGATCGTTACTCGAGACGTTGAAAAAAATACACAGGATGACCTTGAGACGTCACGCCGCTTTGATTAACTGGCTCCGTCATTATTAACTGTCTGGCGACTTCGCCGGGGGGAAATAGCTGTATGCGTTCGCGGCATTTTTGGTACCGTTGATACAGCGATTCCGCGTGAGATCACGGAGTCTCGTGTATAGTTTTAAACAAATTCCAATTTTTTCCATACCGTTTTTTATTTGTTTCTCTGCTAGATAAAATTAGAAAATAAATTGCTGTGGTTCTAACCATCGCAAGGTGGATACCCTTTCGACGATTTTATTTAACACTAAACTTAACTAACACGATCATTTTTATTTTACTTATTTACTCATAAGTAGACTGCGCATCTTTATGCATTCACAGCAAAGTTGGGTAGATGACATCCAAAATTGTTGGAAAATTTTAAAAATTGAAGATATGAATGTATGATTTTACCATTATTCAAAATATTGTTTACATTATTAAATACAGTGGGTGTACAAAGTGTTCGTACACCTTGTACGGGAACATGTATTAGTTACTTTTAAATACTGACGCATTCAATTGTTCTACGTATTTTTAGACCTACTTCTTCGAGATCAATATTGATCTTATCGGACCTAATAAATAGGCAAAGCTTTAAACGGTCTTTCAGGAAACACACAAGAATTCCGATCGAACGTCTGTAATTTTGGCTCAAAATGGACCCAAGACCCGCCATCATTTTTTAACCAGCATTGTTTTTACTCGAATGGTTCTACTCTAATGGATTGCTTTCACAGATGGAGAAATCGGACAACGATGAAGTTAAATGTTTTATTAGTAGATTGTGGATCTTTATGCAAAATAGACATTTTCTACTTGAATTTCAACAAACTGGAGTGAAATAGAAAATTATTTTCTGACGTAATATGTTTAATAGATTGAAAATAATATAATAACAGTACTTCCAAATTCCTCGAATGTTTTCACTGTTTTAAATTACACATATACATTATTATAAAAATGCATAAAATCCGTTTAATTATTATACTCTAGGATACATTTCTGAAAAATTGACTATCTTCGACGTTTTAAAAAAGTGTGTCATCACGCCGACGCCATTGCCACGTGTTATCTAACTGCCAAGAGAAATTAAGCACAGCAAAACCCACTGTTCACCTAACCTCGTTCCGGAGTCCATAAAAGCAAAATAGGTATAGCTCCGAAGAGACACGTGTCTCGGGCGTCCTACGCCGGAGTCGTGGTCCTTCTGCTGCAGTAGAAAACTATAAGGGCCGATCGTAACCCGGCAATCATTCGGTGGTTGAATTACCATAAGAAGGGCTCTAATTTCACACAATGCTCTCTTTTTTCTTTCTTTCTGCAGGTCCCTGTCCGCGGGTACGGTTGCTCCGGCGATGTAGGAGACGAGTTGCACGTGGTCGAGACTATGGCGCCCAAGGTTCAAGCACCCGATCGATTTTCACGATTTCTCAATAAGTTCTCAATGGCTTTAAAGGCGGGCTCTTCATCCCCTCCGCACGAGTCTCGCGGCCGAGAAAAATTTGATACGGACACGGTAGGGAGCTCTAGGCCCATGAAGGAGTCTCTGGAACGAGCCTGGTTCATCCTTGAACGTGAACAATCTATTTCTCGTCAGGTGCGTCAAGCCACCTAACGTCTCAACAACGACGTGCGTCCTTTTCTCTGCCAATCTGGCCCCCCATTTTTCTCTCTTCGACTTTCTCCCTGTCCTTCATCGGGCCTCACGATTCTAACGTTCTGACGGAGCGTTGAACTCGAGCAACGTTGACCGTCGAGTTAAACCGGGTCGTTTCCACGTTACCGTTCCTTCACATTTTTCTGATAATTTACGCTCGCCTCGTGGATTAGGTAACCCGATACCTGGCCGAAGAAGAAAGGTCAGGGTGCTAAATATTGAATCTATTAACACGCCGTTCTAGATTTCTCATTTTACAATTGTGTACTATCAAAACTGGCTATGTCCAGCTGAACCACTTTTGAGGTTTCATTATTTTGTGAATATGCAGATTCTGTTCTGCAGATAATCTGACTCGCCGAATGATACGACTTTGGTTATCTTCTCAATAGAAGTTTATATATAATAGCTTTAAATTTTGTGGGTAGATTCGTCAAACTTCGTCAAATCATTAGAAACAAAAGTTTTATCATCGAACTAGTATTATTTCCTCGGCATCCTTCTGTACATTCAATGCTAGCAACATGGAGAGATAAAATAGTGTCTCCACGATGTAAGCGACATTTCGATCCCGCAGTTTTTATCGGCGTTGGTAGAGCGTGCTTAAACGTCATTAATAGGAAAAACGGTCCGTAAAATAGTAGCGGAAAAAGCAGGCGCGTTACAAAAGCAGAATGGAGGACATCGACGGGACGTAATGGTGACGCGCGTAAAAGCATTTACCCCGTTCTGGAAAAAGGAAATATAAAAATCTAGTGAACGACGAAGGGGGTAGAGGAAGAAAGTAGGAAGTAGAAAAAAAGTAGGGTGGAAGGTATGGCGCAGGAAGAAGGGATTGTTACGGTGGAAGGTCCGAGAGAGAGAAAGAGAACGAAAGAGAGAGAGAGAGAGAGATAGAAGAGAGTGAGAAGGAGAGAGGTGGACGCATTTTGTCCACGGGGGTGAGCGATTAAAATTTCAATTCGTTTTCCGCGCGAACTGAGTCAGCCCTTCCATCGTCCTTCTTCCATCCCGCGTCCGTCTTCTCCTCTTATAAAGCTTCATCCACGGGGCAACGGTGGCTCACGGTACTGCAGAAGACCCACTTTGTTATAATTTCCTTTAATGACGCGGTCCTGCCACCCTTCCTCTCTGTCTACCTCCCCGCGCTGCCGGCGCTGCGGAATATTTTTATTACTTTGCCCCCCGTCTAGCGGCCGCGACGCGATGGAGTTTAGAGCCGTTCCGCAAGATTGAGGGTGTGGAGACTGGAAAATCCTGCCTGAGGTCAAATTGCTGGATGATTCTAGCCAGTTTAAATGCTTTATTGTAACGTTTTGTCGTGGGGAGGGGGGCGGTTTCACGGATTCACTCGCGGCTCATTTCACCTTCCCAAAAGAACTACGCCGAAATTGAGCCAGCATTTGTTTCCTCCCCCATTATTATGCAATATATAGTCGCATGCATATAAATAAATATGTGCTTGTAAGTATTATGTGCAAGAAAAAGCAAATACGACAAATGCCCTAAATAATGAGCCTGTACTAATTATTCACCAAATGTTCATTTTCATTTTTAACCCTTTGCACTCGGAGCTATCTCAACTCGAAAATTAAACGTTTCTTCCGACCTAGAATATTTCCATTCCCTATCATTTTTTTAATTTTACGGATATGAAATTAGTGTAACACCTCCTCACAATACCTAAATGTTTATGTTTAGTAATTGATTACTAGATCTGCGGATCTTTATGCAAAATAAAAAATGTTTGCATTGATTGCAGGACACAAGAGCCAAATAAAAATTGTATTCTTCTTTTTCTAAATATTTTTGACATGTCCGCTGCTTTACATTGTACATACTCATTTTTGTCAGAGAAATTAAAGTCGTCTGGTCCATTCACAAAAAAGTTATTCTGATTTAAAGTGTGTGTGATCAGTTATGCTCCTAACTGTAGATATGAGGCAAGTCATTTTTTACGGAATGAACTGCTAGATCGGCCGCCGGGATCACTGTGCGTCGGTCAGGTTGCTTAACAAAATGTCGTAATTTGCAGAGCATACGGATTCCATCGGAGCCACGAAAGTCGCTCATCGATATGCGTAACGCAGTCGTCGATTGGCAAGAGAAACCAGCATGCCGTTCCCCCGGCTTTGTGTCTCTCATTCCGTCTTTCGCGTATTCGCGAGAAAAATGCTGCCGGTTCAGGGGAAAACAATTCCATGGACGTCGCACGGAGAGGAGGGTAATCGGGGAAAGGTGGAAAACCAGGATCGGTGGAAATGCACGTCGTCGCACGTGTTACGACGAGGAAATCTCCTCCCTCGACCCGGAGGATTCAACGGCGAGGGACGCGAGGAGGAGGGGTGGCCGACGAGGTGGACAGGGTAGGATTTCCTTAATAAAATGGGGCGCAAACGCCACGCCAGCGAATATCTAGCTGATAGTGATTCGGTCAGCTCGGTGTCCACCTCGAAAATGCCGAGCAGAAACGTAAGGCAAGAGGGGGTTGCTAGGATGAAATTCGTGGGAGGGTCGGTGTTGCTTAGGCCGATTCAATCTATCGCGTTCACGCTTAGTTATGAACAGCTAGATTTATCCTGGATTTTTATTATCGATAACCCCCTCCGAATTAACAAATATACAAGGGTACCTTGATACCTTCGACGGATTTCTATCTAATATTCCAGGCGATTTCCAATCATCTGGAATCTATTCCAGATCAGCGTTCTCCGCTTTCTCACAACGGAACACATCCTACAATTTTAGCGAAACGCCTTGGTTATTTATTTTTAATCTTTTTAGCAGTGGCAAATATTTTCGAGAGCGACTACAATTTTATCGACCTTTTTAGAATTAGTAACTTTTTTTAAGGATAACTTGTCAAGGGGTTAGGACACAGTAATATTTTGAAAAAACTCTTTTTTGATAGAAAAATTACATTCGTAAACTTTAAACGTGTTTTTCTCAGAATTGCGTTTTTCAAAACGGTGTACAAGGATTCTACCTTAGCAATTACATTAAAATTTTACAGTTATCTTCATTATAATATCTATTTGGCATTGACGATCGATCTTTCTTTCATTTTCCCATTATTTTGTTAAATATAAATAAAAAATTAACAAATTTTCTACCGAAATTCAGACATTAAATTTAAAAAATCTACCATTTTGTTAATTTTCACGAAAATTGAAATGTGTGTAGAGAATATATCACAGTTTATGACATTTTTAGGATTTTTGATATAGTTAA
This sequence comes from Lasioglossum marginatum, assembly GCA_028455795.1. Classification (NCBI taxonomy): domain Eukaryota; kingdom Metazoa; phylum Arthropoda; class Insecta; order Hymenoptera; family Halictidae; genus Lasioglossum; species Lasioglossum marginatum. The sequence continues at coordinate 2,516,861 of CM052246.1, forward strand.
TTCGATTTGTAGGAATCCTGTACACCAGTTGGCCGTCTGGAAGAAAAGATATTCCAACCAAAGACGACGAAAGGCGTAAGAACAAATTATTTTTTATATATTACAGGCTTTCTTTTATAGTTCATAATATAGTAAATTGAAATACAAAATCTTATATTAATCGATCATTCACTTTTTTTTGTACTGTTGTTTAAAAATCTTACATTTTCCCCACTTGTTACTGTGTCCTAACCCCTTAAGAGGCACGAACAGTTTTTATTCTAAAAACATAAGTATCTCTTCTTTCTTTATGCTATTATATAAGAAACGTACTGTTTATGTAGCCGTAAAGATTTTTATGTTTTAAGTATAAAAGCTGTTTGAGCTCTCTACTTAGCTAGTCAGCCCTAAAAATCAGTAATCCGAAAAGGGTTGATAACATTTTAGGCTACACGAGACAAAATTCTAGAGAGTGAATTTATATAATGCCAGTTAAAATCTTCTGAAAAATTTCAAGTTGATAATGCTGTACCCTTACTTGCCGCTAAACTAATTGATCGAATTAAAGAAAAAAGCTGTCATGGTTTAACATGAATGGAAAATATTTCATACAGCTTTATTGAACTTCTCTACTATTTATATAACGTCAGATAAAATATCACACTTTGCAAGATTAAAATAAATTGCAGTCGATACAATTTTAATCCACGTAGTACATTCACCGCATGAAGTATAATATACTATACACATTAATGGTAATCGCCTACGTATTCCGCAACAATCTGATATAAATATCTTACGCAGCAAATATAATGTACATTAACGGAAAATAAAAACTTTCAGTTCAACTTTGCTCAGCCATTTCAAGCATATCGCAGGGATATAGTGTTGGTTGCTGACGGATGAGGAGATGCGGTTTTCCCGGCAGAAAAGCAACAAGATTTCCATGAGGGTGACCATCCCCTTCTGTCAAGTTAGCGTTATCCAAATTCAACACGTAGTCCAGAGATGCAGGGACGTTTGAGATAACGTTAGTATGGAAATTATTGTTCGTGGTTCCGCACATGTACCGCTGTGTTTGTGCGTCGACAAATGTCAGAGGGTGAGACTGTTTCGAGTCGATATGGCAAACACTCCGCAAAATTTCGATTATCAGATGCCCCCATTTTCGAAGTAGACAATTTCGATGCTATCATTTTCAATCGACCCCAATCCCATTATAATGACGATAAGATATTTATACTCAATCATTTACTAAAACATTGTAATGTCAGTCGCATGTGTTGAGTATGACTATATACAGTGGGTGTATAAAGTATAAGATTGAAAAAGATCAACGAAATGAAAAAGATCTTCAGAATTTTGAAAAAGACACATTTCGGATACTGAACTACGTATTAAATTTCGTTTCAGATTTTTCCGTTGCAAAGTCTGAAAAATGTAAAAAATGAAAAACACGATAAAAGAAAATGTAAAAAATGCAGATTTCATATAGAAATTGAAAGAGTATACACCTACAGATTATCAATAAAATATTATTGTAAGTACTATGCTCAATTTTTTTAATTCCTGATCTGTTTCTGTCAAGTGCCAAGTTTCAATTTTTCTAATGTATTTACTGTTTTAAATTACACTTACTCATTTTTGTCATAAATGCATAAAATCCGCACAGTGATCATTAGACTGCGGATCTTTATGCATTTATGAAGAAATTTGTTGGGTGAAATATAAAACGGGAAAAGATTTAAAAAATTCAACAATCCTGTAATGTTGTTTTTAATGTAACAAAGTCGTTAAGGGATGAAATCAATTTTTATATTATTCCTGCTTTCCACAATCAATGCAAAACATTTTTATTTTGCATAAAGATCCGCAGTCTAGTGATCATTATGGCTGTGAAGAAAATTATGCACAAGGGGTTCAGTATGGCTTCCTACGCCAATGTATCGCGTAGAAAATCTGTAGACTAAAAACATGTTGGTACCGTCAAATAATCCTAAAATTAATATCGTTTTTCACTAGAGAACGTGTCTGTGACGGTGCCAGCGAGTGTTTTGCGTGTTTCCGGCCACGTAGACCGCGTTATTTCTGCCGAAGTCTATCTTCCAGAAGCTCCAGCTTGCTGTTCTCTTTGTCGATCGAACGTGCGCGAAATGCAGAAAGAGTACGCCAAAGGTCGAACCGGAATTGTAATAAATATTCGTTCGAATTTGCGATTGTTCCATTTACAAAATGCTTCAGTTCGTACAAATCCGATTCGCAATCTGTGAACCGCAAAGGTCAAAAATCACATGAAATCATCAATTACTAGACAGCGGACTTTATGCATTTATGACAAAAATGAATGCAGTGGCCGGAATTAATATTCGGACGCTCTATAAAAGACGATAACTTTTTTAATATTGTACTATACGATTTGAACTTTTTTGGGAAGTTAGAGCAATTAGTTTACTACAGGATGCGAAAAGAAATTTTTTCAAAAATTGCAATAGATCGGAATTGTAGAAGAAATACTAAAAATTGCATTTTACAATTTTTTATGTGGGCCTATATCGAAAATTTAAAAAATACGTTTTGCAGACTTAAAAAGTTATCGTCTTTTTTAGAGCGTCCGAATATTAATTCCGGCCACTGTAGGTGCAATTTAAGACAGTAAAAATATTAGAATTTAAAAATACTATTATATTATTTTCAGCCTATTGAACGTATTAAGATAGAAGTTAAATTTCCATTTCAATCCAATTTGCTGCAATTTAGAAAGAAAATTTTTATTTTGCATAAGGATCCGCTATTTATCGCATAGATTGTTCTTTATCAAATCGATGACGGGAAGTCGATCTCTGGCGGAGGAGAAAGATCGTTCCAGTAACTCTCCGATCCGCATAGACCTTGTTTGCCGAGGCTCGACGATATTTACCTTTCTTTCGTTGGCTCTTCGTGTCGCATGCGATCGAGGGATGTATTATTCAAATCCTGTATGCCTCACCCTTCTTATAGAAGTATGGTAACACAGACTGGATGCAAAATACGCAGCCGAAATCAATGATGATACTCGAGATGTGAAGATATTAAATGATTACGTGATCTTAAAAATTACTTGCACAATATTATTTGCCTAAATTACAATAACGATTCAAAATCCTTCCTGTTAAAAAAAAGATATACAAATATGCTTGCAACATGCATTTTACAGTGCTATTTGCTGATCACAAAAACATATCTATGATCATTATTATTATTATTATTTATAGTTAAAACTAGATCATTATATATATAGGTATGAAAATTTAAAATATGCGTTTTAGTTATACACAAGAAAATTTCATCGAAATTGGTTGACGCGGAAAAAAACAACACGCATCAACAGAATCTGTGAATTTTAAGCAGAAACTGATCAAAAGTCACGAAAAACTATGATTTTCACCACATTTAACCGCTTGTCGCTCTTGGGTATGTTAATTTTGAGAATACAGTATTTAATTATTATGAGAATTTAATATTATTGAGGGCAATATTAAATTATTATGAAAATTTAATATTATTCAGAATACAGTATTTAATTATTATGAGAATTTAATATTATTGTGGGCAATATTAAATTATTATGAAAATTTAATATTATTCAGAATATAGTATTTAATTATTATGGGAATTTAATATTATTGAGGGCAATATTAAATTATTATGAAAATCGATTTTGATGAAATTTTCAGCATGTATATAACTAACATAGATCTACAAAACATATATTTTAAATTTTCATTAATAGCCCAAATAAAAAAGTTTTAAAAAATGCTTTTTTTATTTTTGCATGCAACCTTGTAAATTGTAATTTTTGGAAAATCTTTTTTGCAGATCATTTAGTAGACCAATGCTTCTAATTGCTTACAAAAAATCAGATCGTTTGGTACAATTACAAAAAAGTTATACTGTTTTACAGCGCGTTCAAATACTTTCGTGGTTCAGTGTACATTATAAAACGAGTGTACATTGTACCTATATACAAGAAACTCATTCGAGACTACGATAGCGTAGCAGAATATTCGTTTGGTTCGATCGAGGTCGGTGGCCTTCGCCCCGTGAATGATTTCCCAGGAAAAGAAAATTACAAGTCAGAATTAATTACGTAGCATGGTTAAAGCGACCACAATGGCCCGCAATAAAACATCCAAGTACAAAGTAGAACAATAAGGACGAAGTACAAAGGCGCGTGGTACAATTAGATTTGTGAACAATTTCCACCTTCCGTCCACCCTTTCCGCCGACCTCCTCCCCCAAGATCCACGGCGTGCACCGCAACCTGCACCCCCTCACTCCCAGCTCTCTTCCAGGTAACACTTTCCGGCGTGTCTCCGGCATTATTTCGAGTTGTTTCGAGTGCTTTGCTTCACCGCTAAAAACTCGATTGTAGGTACGTCTCAATAACAATCGCAGCCGATTGCCGTCAATATAACTTTTGCCTTATTATGGGTGCCCGATGGTCCACGCCCCCTTGTCGTAAAACGTTGTCGTAAATCGGGTATCTCGGATTTTCCACCATCGTTCATACCGCGCCGTACTTTCCTAATGACCTTCAATATTTTTACATTTTTTACTACCCATTTTGGAAACGATTGCAATTCGCAAGTTGGCCGCTTACCCGCATTCAATAGGAACACCGCTATCCTCGTAAAACATTAAAGTACCTATTATATTTTTTTGAATTTACTGTCCCCGTCCGAGACAATACGAAAGTACGGAGGCCAATGACTTTATTTCAAATATTGTGCAGTTCCTTTGTTAACCCTTTGCACTCGGTTGTCCCCTCTGAGGCACCACTAAAAATTGCGGTACCATTATTCAAAATATTGTTTACATTATTAAATATATCGATATCTAATCAATTACTAGACATTTAGGTATTGTATGAGGTATTATACCAATTTCATATGCATAAAATTTCAAAAATCATAGGGAATGGAAATATTCTAGATCGGAAGAAATGTTTAATTTTCCAGTTAAAATAGTTCCGAGTGCAAAGGGTTAAGAAAGGGGTGTTTTCTTGCATTTTCATATGCCGGGAGAAAATTGTTTAGTAAATCAATTCTATTGTATAGCTGTAAATATCTGTTCGGGAGATTATGCGTAGTTTCTAACAATGAGAAGTATGAAGAAAGACGTTATTGACCTCGAGTGGGAGAAAATAATAGCGTCGTATTTTTCCCTTGGTAATTCTGCGCAGGAAATGATAATATTACGTGTCGTAAGAAGCCTCCAGTACATAGTGCTTAATATAAATAAGTCAATTTCTGCAGTGCACAAAATGTAATACGTCTGAAATGGAGACCGGTCGAAAACCGTTTTAAGAAAAGTTTACATATTGTCAAAATTATTAGTATTAATACGAAAAGTAATATCCACAAGTTAAAACATGGGTTAACCTTCTGCACTCCGAATTATTGATTGTGTTATCTGTAACACCCACGAGTGAATTTGTAGTACTGACACTTTCAGAATTACACCACGTTTCTTGAAACGTTCATGCTTCCCTTTACGAACCGAACCGGCACACACCAGCGCGCCACTTTTGCTAACTGTAACCGAAAAACAATCCGTCAAATACATACCTGAGCAGCGGATGAACGCAGGGATTAAAAGGCTCGGTCCTTCGACATCTGTGGACGAGCGGTTACCGCCGCGCCGTTAACGAGGGTCGTTAAACAGCGATTACTAATCAGTCCCGTGTTCGACGATATAATTGTATCGAGATCAAATGATGCGGGACGGTGCGAGAGCGCGACTGACGTTTATCCATCTTGACAGCACGTGCCGGTACCTGGTCGGCCACACGCGGGCCAAATTTCTTTTTTGCGTCAGGTGGCCGCGGTGCAACGTAATAAACATATTCATAGGTGGAATAATGTAGCGCGAGTGAAGGGAGAGGTGGGTAGATCTCTCTCGCTGTCAGAGTGGAGGGGTGGGGGGAGAGAGAGAGAGAGAGAGAGAGACAGGGATGGTCGATTCAAGGGACGGGGGAGAGGGACTTGTCGCATTCGGTATGCAAAGTGCACGGGCCACGGGGACCCGCTTCGTCACGTGGAAAAAAAGGTATCATAAAAAAATGCAAGGTTACCCACATTTTTTTTTATTCTCTCCCCGTCGAGCAGCTTCGCGGCTGTTGCGGGGTGGCATCGATCGAAGGAATCGAGGGAGGTGGGATATACTCTCGCACAACGCAGAGGGAGAAAAACGGAGAGAGAGAAAGAGAGCTTGGTTATCGGTGAATAATACCGACGCACTTTTTATGCAGACACCTACAGCGAAGGCTCGTGGCCGCTTTGAACCTGTTTAGCGGGTAATTTCGTGAGACAAAACGCCCCCCGTCGACGGGGAATTGAAAGTGAGACACGACACGTTCACTCGTTGCTTTTAATTTAACTCGCCGGAAAACGGTTTTCGAGCACGAACGAGAATCGAGCTTTCGGTTTCGTTCTTTCGAATTTACAGGAACGAGAGGTCGCGTTAACGCTGAAACAACCATTAGTTCGAGGTGGCTGATCTGTGTTGTCTTGTAACGCTCAAATAGTAGACTCTTCTCGCAACCACACACTTGTTCATGGTCATTTACGAAGTTGTTTGTCTATTTTTTACCCTAACCTAACCCTAACCTAACCCGTTTTAAAGATACTGTATCTAGACACGTTTTCTATTGTTTCTAATGGAACAGTTGCCAGTTTAAATTATTTATTGGTAGATCGCAGTAGGCATTGCTATTATTATTTTTAAAACATCTTTACAGTCTGTATAATTGTAAGATAAAAAATTCTTTGACGGGTCCGGTTGTGTTAAATAGTGACGAAAATTATTTGGGTAATTCTGACACGTTTAGAATAGCAGTTCACGAAGTACTTGATAATGTGAGCCATTAATAATAATATGGATGGTTCAATCGACACATTTGTTATCATTAGACTGCGGTCTTTATGCAAAATAAAAATTGTCTAAATCGATTGCAAGAAACAGAAAGTAAATTGAATGTTAATTCTTCCCTTAATGATTTTAGTAGAGGCGAAATCATATATTGACATCTAGAATTTTTAAAATTTCCCAACAATTTCGAATTTCATCTGCTCAATTTTGCTATAAATGCATAAAGATCCGCAGTCTACTTATGAGTAAGTAAAATAAAAATTTTCTGCATCGATTGCAGGAGTAGAAAGCCAGTTGCACATTCCATTCTTTCTTTAATAATTTTAACGCAGTGAAAATTATATATATCGTTATTCTTAAATTATTTTAATTCTTCTTTTGTTTTAAATTGCTCTAACTTGTTATTAAGATGAATGCATAAAATCCGCAATCTGCTTATGAATAGACAGCCGATTTTATACATTTACAACAAGAATGCGTAAGAAGTAATTAAGAGATTGATAACTTCATTAACGTTCGCACTGTCAAGGTATTTTTCAAAACTACAAAGAGAGAAATTTGGTGTCCATTTCAAAGAAACATTTTTGTCAACTATTTTATGTTGGTGAATAATAAATTAATCATAAGTAATATTGTATTCGTACTAAACGTACTGAATATAATTACAGTAACTCTTGATATTTCTAAAAACATATGGTTCAGTCAGATTTCGTGACATTTGTAAAACTACTTCGCGTTTGCAAGTTGTAATAAATTCTAAACATTTTTACTTTTCGTTCATTTTACTACTACACTACACACATAGATGTCTAGCTAAGGATATTATTCCTTTTTTAAATCTATCGATATATATAAACTGTAATAAATTTGTTTTTGCTGTTCCCCATCACAATGTAAACATTAACCGTAACCTTCTCCACAAGTAACATGTAAGATATATTCGATTGTAAACCATGTGGTCGGTAATGACCTAGCTGTTAATGTGACCACATTAAAATAAACAATAAATAAATAAATAGTTAAGGATAAAATATTTAGATATTCTTTCCCCTGAAAAATTTGTTGATTAACACTAAAATTACCGAGGACTAGAGTTTCCAGAATGTTTTATAAAAATTACATAAGCTCAAAGATTGAAACTTTAGTTGTCTTGTATATTGTAACATGCACGGGAGTAAATCAATTTATTCTATAATTTTCTACAGTGTTTATAGTTTTAATAATCGTAGAATGAAGAATCCTACAATGAATACAATTATTAATAAAATCAATACCAATTAGAATTTATATATTCCTGTCATTGGTCAACTTGTAAATTAATTTAAAGATATAGCAGTTAATAATATCTTCTTTATCTAACATTCTAGTAGGGCAAAGAAAATATAAGTATGACAATTAATTTTGTCTTTTAAATACAAAAATCATTGTCCTAATACAAAAATCATTCAGAACAATTACTTTCAACAAATTTAACGAAGGAATGCTGAATAAACAATATAAGCATCAAAATAGAAGGCGGGTAAAAACAAAGAATAATTCTACACTACTTCCTACACTACTTTATGTAAGAATCTTTCAACCTCGAATAAAGTAATGACAACCCTTGTCTTGTTACTAAATTTCACTAAAAATCAGTTTATCCGAACAGAGATCGATACATTATCGACCGCAAACTTGGGAATCTGAAATGTCCATTTAAATCTCGTTCCAGCGAGAGCGCACGAAACCGCGATTAAGCGTTAAAGCGATAACAATTCCTCTCGGAATTGCAGAATTGCAGCAAGCAGGTGCGCGTCTAAATCTGTACGCATAAAGTTTCCGGAGTAAGGAGAACGCGAAGGACACATCTCCGCGAGGGATCCCCAAGGATAGCGTGGCTAATTTCGAAATGGTCAGCGACCTCCGACAGCCGAAACTCGAACGAACGGGCAAAGCGGCGAGATATTTAATCTCGCGGGCGCGCGGGATGCTTGTCCTTCGCGAGCGTATCGCAGGTAAAACGAGGGAAACGAGAGAGCAGGAGGAAGAGGAGGAAGACGAAGAAAGACGAAGAGAGCGAGTCGGACCAGAAGGGAACGACATTCGCGAGTATGGCGGGAAAACATAGACCCGCTCCGAAAAATCTCGTCGGATAAAGTTTTGTGTGTAAGGATAACGCCGGTGGATACGGCCGCGCGCAAGGATTCCTGTGCCATGCGCGTTCCGTTTCGTCCTTTTTTCGCGTTTCGACTACGAGAAAGAAGAAGACGCGAAGCACGAATAAAAGACGGGGATGAGAGGGCAGAGGGTGCAAGAAGAACAACAGAGCGTTCGTTGTGGACGAAAGAGAAGAAGAATTTAAAGAGAGCGACACAGCAGACAAGGAGGGAGAACGTTCGCCGTCCTGTAGGATTCGTCGTCCTTTTAGGCGAAGGGGTGATAGAGAAAGTCTCGATGGTGAGACAGAGAGGCTTGCCAGAGGAACCATGGACTGTAATAGAAGGGTAGAGAGGCACGGAAGATCTGGTGGGGGCAAGGAGCGCTCGACGTCTCAAATTTGGTTGGCTGTCTCGAGCTGGCCGGTTCTCTTTCTCTCTCTCGAGGCTCATTCTTTCCTTGTCCCTCGTGTCTGAGCTACGCCGTAGGAAGGGGATTCTGTGCAAAGGTACTGGGCGAGAGAAGGAGACTACACCGTTGGTAGAACAAAGAGGGATAGAGGTTCGAGGAGGGTTTGAACGAGGATGAAGGATATCGGTCGAAAGGAGAGAACGAATAAAGCTGGATGAGTTGAACGAAGACGGGTGTTCCCTGTAAACCGAAGAAGGGTAGGGTAGGAGACGCTGGAGACAGAGACGAATGTATCGCGGAGCGTGCGAGTTGAAGTGAGAGAGCCCGATCGGCCGACTAACATTAAGAACAGTGAAGGAGGGAAAAGCAAGAAGGTTAGAGTAGGTGTACCAAGGTAGGAAAAGATGAGGGGAGAGGGAGAGAGAGAGAGAAGCAGTAGGTTCGCCGCAGCGCCACAGAGGAGAAGGGACGAAGCCGGTGCGAAGGAGAGAGTCCCGAAGATTAGAAAGAGCTAGTACGAGAGCTAGCAAGTGACGGCTTGGAGGGGGTGGCGGCGACGGCTTGAAGGGTAGGGGGAGAGCAGTGCCTTGGCGCGAGCCCGAGGACTCGAAACTCCGGAATTCCAACCGACAGAACAGTGCCGGCGGTCGTACGACGCGGGTCTGGAGAGTGTGTGTATCGGATAGAGTGAGAGTGTCCGAAGAGGAGTGTGACTCCTGTTTCGCGCGTCAACCGAGGCATCTCTGTTGATCACATGATCATGTGCTCTACGCGACGGAACCCGTGCCAGTGGTCGTCGACGGCTGAAAGGAGGGAGGTGCGAGACGTCGCTTCTTGACGCACGTGTTCTTCTCGCTCCGATCCAGCAGCTCCGAAACGGGTTGCGAGTTTTCTTTCCGTAGTCGGTTGTTGTCCGGTGAAGCCGGGTAAGTGAAAGAAAAATTGAGAAACCCGAAAACAACGGGGACAGACTGCTCTACCGGGGACTCCGCGCTCCCGCGCGAGCGCGTCCACGCGCGCAACGACCCGATGTGTTGTAGAATTATTTCGGTTGTGTGAAGTGCGTCGTCGATCGTTGTCTTTGTCCCTTGTATTACGGACAAGTCGTGTGCTCGTGGCGACAAGAAAGGGACAAAGTAAGCACGCACGCGCGCGCGCGGTGCTTTCTTTTCGCGGATAGTAAAGCCGGCGGCGTGTCGAGGCTTGAGAGAAAGAGGAAGAAAGCGCGCGCGAGAGCGAGATAGACAATATGAGTGAGATGACGAGTGTCGAGAAGCAGCAACAGCAGCAACAGCAGCAACAGTGCGTGGGCGGCAGTTCGAATCCGGAGCATCATTGCAAGGACTGCGGCCTTTACTTCGAAAGCGATAAAAGTCTTGAGGTGCACCTGCGGTACCACCAGGAAAACCTGCTGAGTCAGTGGGCGAGCCAGGCGCAACAGGAGGAGAGTAACAACAACAATAGCAAGGCTGGCAATCACAACAGCCACGTGGTCGTCAAACGCGAGAGCGTGACCGCGCCGGCGGACTCGAGCGAGTCTACCTCGAGGCCGCCCTCGCAAGACCCTTCGTCTTCGCAGCAGCAGCAACAACAATCGCAGCAGCAGCAACCTGCTGGTCACAGTTACAATCATTTTCAGGCGCCGATGTTCGGCGAGCCGAACTATTTTATGCAAAACGAACCGGCCTATATCTTACCCCATCACTACTCACCGCCGCGAGACGAGACGCAGAACAATGGCGGTGGTAGTGGTGGCGGTGGTAGTGGTGGCGGTGGTGGTGTTGGCGGTGCAGGTTATTCGCGCTACCATCCGTACCAGCATCAGCAACATTTTGCTCCGGAACGCACCAGTTCGGTCAGTTCCACTAGTCCAAGAAGCCCACCTATTCAGTGTGATAAGTGTGGTGCGGTGTACGAGGACGCGAATCAACTTGGTGAACACGTAAGGACGAATCATTCGAATTCACCTAGTGGATACCCGGGGCAGCATCAATACCAGCAGCTGGGTAGCAGTCCGCAGCAGCAGAATCAACAGCAGCAGCAGCAATCATTGCACACGTCGCCACCGCAGCCCGGCCAACAACAACAATCTGGCTACGATTATAATGGCACGCCGATTAAGACAGAGGTAAAGCAGGAGCCCGAGGAACAAGCCGAGATTCTCGATTTGGATTCTCATAAAGTCCAAACTCATAGGTATGAGGAGGAACTTATGAGGCTGCATCAACAACAACAACATCAGGAAATGCAAATGCAGTTACATCAGCAGCAGGTGTTGCAACAACAGCAGCAAAGGACCGGACCGCATTCGGTGAGTTCTATGCTCGCTTGGCCACCGGGCCCTGATTATCATTCCGGCTTATCGCCGATGGGGCCGATGGACAGTGTCTCACCGCTGCCAGATCAAGGTCAATTTATGCGCGGCCAGCATATGCCTGTAGAGCCTCCGCGTCATCCAGGTTCACCTATCATTACAAGCACGCAGCCGATGCCTGGACATCAGATGCCCGGAGGTCTCCTGCAACAATCACCTAAACCTCCGCCCTTGGCGAATCAATCGTGGAAAAGTAATGAGGCGCGGCGACCAAAGACCTACAACTGCACCGCGTGCAACAAGTGGTTCACCAGCTCGGGCCATCTGAAAAGGCACTACAATACCACGCTGCACAAGAACGCGGTTAAACAGAGCAATCAACCTGATCCTGCGAACATGCCTATCAGCGCCCATCACCATCCCGGTAGAGATAATCATTCGGGGAGTGGTAGGAGCGGGGGGCCACCGAGATCACCAGAATTATCTGCTTCCGGGAGTCCCCCAAACTTGATGGCAGGTCCCTCGGGAGAGGCAGCGAGGGGCCTGCTTCACACGCCCACCACCACCGGTCTCTACAGCAACAACAATTCCAACAGCAGCAGCAGCAGCGAATCTTCAGCGGCGGCTCTAACGCAACAACAGCAACAGCCGTCTTCGGCGGTCCACTTGGCCTCCACAATGGTGCCGCCGCTCCATTCCCCGGCGCAATCACCAATGGCGGGCCACCATCAGCAACAAATGAGTTCCCCATCCCATCAACTGGGCCATCACCAGCAGCAGCAACAGCAGCAGCAACTTCATCACCTGCCAATGGGTTCGCCGTCGGCCCAGCTTCCGGGCCACCATCCCATGAGTTCGCCCATGTCACCCATGCACCCGCCGCCGGCGCCCCACCTGAGTTCGCCTTCGCCAATGGGCTCGTCCCACCCGCACCACATGAGTTCGTCGTCTCCCATAACGCCGGGTTCGGTCCACCCAGCAATGGCTTCGCCCACGGCGATGGGGGGTACTACGATGCCTCATCAGCCGTACCCAAACGCCTTGCCCCCCCACGTTACAACTACTACCAACATCCCGGCCCTGCTGGAGTCTATCACCATCCAGCTAACTACTACTGGTAATGAGATGCCGTCAACAATGAACGGCCAATCTCAACACCAACAAGCTCTCCAGCAGCAGCAGCAGCAGCTAAGACAACAACAACAACAACAACAACAACAGCAGCAACAGCAGCAGCAGCAGCAACAATGTCAGGATGTTTTACCTGGTTTCGGAACCTTCAGCAACCACCAGAGGGTCTTACCGAATTTCACTCAGTTCAATGTAACCGGGTTTTTAATCGGCCAGAACCAACCTCAGGCCGTTAACGTGGGGGGGCTAAGTTCGGAGGAGAACGCGTCTCCTCAAGATAGATCATTCGATTCGTCTGCATCAAACTACGATCCGTACAGAAACTCTCCGCCGCGATACGAGTTGACCAATTTGGACATGGACATGCATCCGAACACCGACGGTATGATCATCAAACGGTACGAGATCCAGACGCATCATATGTCTCATCATCCGCTCCATCACCTGTCTCGTGACAATTTCGAGGCGAACAACAATCTACCGCAGCTGATCCAAGCGAAGGAGGAGCTGAACCCCAACGTCGGTAGACAATTCGAGAAGAGTTACAAATCGAAAAGGAGCAGCATGGTCACGAAGGAGCATCAGGTGACCAGCACGAACACCGGCTCGCACTACATTTCCCAGGACGGCTTTCACAAGTGCATCGAGTGCGACAAGGTATTCAACAAGGCTTGCTACCTGACGCAACACAATAAGAGCTTCCACTCCGGCGACAAGCCGTTCAAATGCAATCAGTGCGGCAAGAGGTTCCCCCTCGAGTACCTGCACGCGGAGCACTTGCAGAAGCACGCCGGTGACAAGCCGTACAAGTGCGAGATATGCCCGAAGCAGTTCAACCACAAAACTGACCTCAGGCGGCACATGTGCCTCCACACTGGCGAAAAGCCGTACGCCTGTGATAATTGCGGCAAGGGATTCATCAGGAAGGACCACATGATGAAGCACCTCGAGACGCACAAAAAGAAATCCAACAACCACAACGTCCATCTGCGGGCGTGATTGCTAAAGTTCGAAGGGACGTGCATCGTCGTCGTGGAACACGCTCGTTATCCGATGATCCACGCCCTGGTCTTCAGTGTTTGTTTATCGAAAGGTGAGATCGCATACACCCGAAGCGAGCGAATCATTTATCGCGCATGCACGCGACCCGCCGAAATCGATAATTCGCGCGTTATCAATCATAGACACTGTGTGACTCCACGTGCATATACCCGCTCGAACGTGATCAAATTTGTATTTATTATATAGTTCTCGCTTAAGGCAGCCCGAAATACCATTGTCATTCGATTTTTACAAACCGGTTCGGACATCCTTCTCGAATCACCCTCTGGATCGACAAGAGGACGATAAAAATCATCCCTTCATGCCGTTGTTTTTTTTTTCGTTTTGTACAGAAGAAAGTATTACGTTCGTTTTTGTTCTCGAAGCAGTTCATCGATTGATCGTTGTTATTTAAGAGATGAACGTTTCCCTCGCGAATCTTGCAAGTCAGAGTAGAGCGACGGTGCTCGGAAAAGATATTGGCGTTTTGCTCAACTGCTGTAATATTTATTTGAATCGCCAGCTCGGGATTATTGAATCGAGATATGATATTTTTTACACGTTCCAACGAGAGCAGACTCGATCTTTGTAGAATGGCGACGCGTGGCGGGCTATTCCGAACATTTAATTTCCGTTTGTCTTTTCGCGTCGCGTACGTTAATTTTGAATCGGATACACATACACACTTACACATACAGTAAACAGAGAAAAAACAGCCAATCGATTCGTTTTGTTTATACACCGTGAGTCGCGATACGCGGATTCGACCCTGAAAAATTGCCAACGGAACGTCTTGTTTCTTTTTGTTCCGTTGGCGATTGCTCGACTCGGCGGATCGCGATTTCCGTTCCAAAATCCGCCATGCGCTTTCAAATATCCGTTTTTTCTTTCCTTACCGCAAAAATCGGACGCACACAAACACTCTCGAACGATAATAACTCCGAAAAACGCGCACTGGAGATGTCAAATGCGACGTTGGAACCTTCGAAGCTTATCAATTGTACAAAATATGTTAAATGTATAGGCGTATGATTATTCTAATTATCACCACTGTAATTAATTGAACTCAATTGAATATCGTCTAGAAAGTGATTAATAAACCTATTCATAATACTCGTATTTTATAGCGTATACATATAACGTACGTTGTCGAAGAAAACGACCGCGAAAACGAAAAGAAAAGATTGATAAGTAATCGTGAAAAGACGCGACGGCGGAAACATATGGTACACTCTAATTTTGAGTATTATTATTCATGAATGATTAGCGTCACCTCCGTTTCCGTTCGTTTATGTTACTGTAAATATTAATTTGTTAAATTATTAGAGTATTTCAATTTTCAATTCAACGGCGACTGTCTCGGTAAGCTCTGTACATTCCACAAGACATTCATTGCATTCCATTGTTCATCGCGAGAACCGTTTCTCTCGCCTCACCGTGGCGTCTTTTCTCATTTTGTTTGAATCATAAGATAGTTCCGGATTGTACGTTGCCCGGAATGAATCTTGCTCGTGTCGTGTTTCCGAATAACATTTTCCGTTACGCGAAGAACGCATATCAACACGTGACTCTGTTCCAAAAGCAATTAATTTATTCTTTGAAATTCCCCGCGGGAAAATTTGCATTTCCGGTGTGCTCCGCTTATCATTTCGAATTTACGCGCGAACGCGTCGCGATTGATTCGGCCGTAATTCGTTCGATCAATTTATAATCGTTCTGGTATCCCGCGCAACGTGGTGCATCTAATTGCGCGGCACCGTGACGTACGATCAATTAATGCCCGATTAATTACCCGCGGAGCGCGAAACGAGCCGATCATCGAGGATGGGAACGGGTCTCTCCTCTCTCGCGACACGAGCGAATTTCCCTTCGAGCTTCGCGCAACTTGTTACACGCGCTTATACACATACGTACACACTCGTGCATCGCGCGCACACACACGCACTCCAATGCAAAATAAACGTTCACCTCGCTGTGGCTAAATTTTCGCGCGCAATTGCTCGTTAGACTTTCGGTGATCGTTTCGTAATTATTTCTCGTACAGAAATTTTCGTAATTCATCGTTAAAAATCGTTTAATTATTTAAAAAAATCGTTCGAGTATTTGCCGGTTCGTAAAAGGATCGTTTGGTTACTTGTAAATTCATCGTGAAAATATCGTTTGATTATTTATGCGCTCACCGTGAACAAATCCTTCGATTGTTTGTCAGTTCGTGAAAGAATCGTTTTATTATTTATAAATTCAGCTCGTGAAAGAATCGTTTGATTATTCATAAATTGATCGTGAGAAAATTGTCTGTTTATTTATAAACCGATCGTGGAGAAATCGTTTGATTATTTGTACGCTCACCGTGAAAGAATCGTGTGGAGATTCACGGTGAAAGAATCGTTTCATAATTGGTAAATGATAGTTCGACAAATGTGATCGTTTCTTTTTTCTTGTTGTTGCATTTTAAACAATGTTTCTTGTTCGGGCAACGGACGTGCACCACTCGAAACGATTGAAAAGGGACCGTTATTTTCGAAGTCGGCATTTATTCAGTGAAAATTAGTGCATTGTACAATGCAGAACGTTTTCAGGATAATTGCATTTTTGGACGTGTGTCACTCTTCAATTATTTCGAGCAGCACGAACCGAATTGTATATAGATGATTGCAGCGTATTCGAACGAAGTACGATATACACACGCAACGCACACACACATACACATATACACACAAAACAATCCACGTAAGACGTCCTTTCACGAGTTTTCTTTTCTTTTTTGTTTGTAAGTAGTCTCGTATAAAAGTGACGAGGAGATAATACGTGAAAGCGAGCAAAAAGACGATAAATTATCTAGCACTCTTGCCATTTTTACTACGTAATATGACACCCAGAACAGACTACCTCAGAGTTCAGGAATTTAACGATGAATGAAAGAAAGAAAGAAAAAGATGATGAAAGAGAGCCAATGCAATAATAATAATGTTATTAAAGAGAGAAAAAAGGAGAACGAGAGAAAGAGAGAGAGAGAATGTGGGGAGAGCACGCACCCGTGCGAGCGGAACGACGTACTTCTATTGTTGTTTGTTTTTGTATTATGAAAAGTCGAACGTGAAGTCCAGTTCGAAAATCTTTTCCCCATTATTATATCCGAAATAGAACAGTATTTCGAACATTCCATCCGCTAAACGATATTTATTCTTGTTACACGAAAATTTTCCTGGTGATCTTTACACTCGTTCTCAAATTAGCCAGTAAATAAAGAAGAAAGTCGGACATATAAATATATATATATATATATATTCTCTTTCCTCTTTATTGTTGCTCGTAAGTTCCTCGAGTCGCCCGCCGGTCGTGTATTAGAGCATTTAACATATAGGATCTAATGTAAACGAGAGAAAGAGAGATAGAGAGAAAGGAAATCAGAAGAAAAAGAGAGAGAGAGAGATAGAGAGAATGAGAGACGATAGGAGCCGTAGAGATGGATGTACGTTTTAGAGACATATCAAACAGTATTACTGTACACTCAGTTTTATTATTAAATAATCGTAAAGTTAAAGGATAGAGGTGGAAACAAGAAGGAAGAAAGAAAGTAAACGGTGTGTTGATTACAGGAGCGAGAGAGAGAGGGCGATCGTAAATATACATATTTCCGATAGTCATATCATTGTCAGACATTCGTCTTGCGAACGCGTTTAGCTGCGTCAGAAGAAACGAGGGACAGACAGAGAGAGAGAGAGAGAGAGAGAGAGAGAGAGAGAGAGGTGGGGAGAGAAATAACAAGAAAGAAAATATTGCGCGTTTACGTTCTCCGGACTTGTGTGGCGAAAGAGAGACAGAGATAGATAGATAGATAAATAGACGAACGGCGAGAATGATAGAGTAACCGCGTTACGAGAGAGAGAGAAATCAATCCACTTGGGCATTTATTCGCGAAAAATTGTATTTTTCGCGAGAGCGAAGACGAAGCGGCAAATACTATTTTTTGTAGACTTGTTTTTAGAAAAGGTGCGTTCCACTTGTTTCTTGTATTATTATTATTATTATTATTATTATTAATATATATTACGGATATGATTATTATTATTATTATTAATGATTATTATTACGAAAAGGCGCGCATCGTTGGTATTTTTCACTCGTTCCGTGAGCGCGTTTTGGTGCGAGAGCATGTTTCTAACTGTAAAATAATTGTTCCGGCACATGAGTGCTAAATTATTATTATATATATAAATATTATGTATACATACGTGTATATATTTATATACACACGGTACCAAACTATCATTGGTTGTGCCAAAAAGAAAAGCGAGGCGAGAGAGAGAGAGAGAAAGAGAGAGCGAGAGAGTGGGAAAGAGTGGGAGAGAAAAAGAAGGCGATCAAACGATGTAATAGAACCTTGTGTGCTTCCCCTTCACATGTGATTCTAATTTTGCGGGCATTTCAACAGAAAGACGAGACAAAGTTGAGAGAGAGAGATCTATGATAAAGATTATAAGTAATAATTCTCGTGTGAAAGTAGCGGAGCGAATGCGTTTGTCCGTGTGAGTGAGAGGAGTGAGAATCAGACAGGTAACGAAGGAAAGGGAAAGTCGATGGAATTCTTATCTGGTAACGGCAAGTATTTCCGTGTACGCCCATTCCTCGTTTTGTGCCATAATAATGTGTGTCGAGAGACAAATTTTGTAAGCGAACGGAGAGAATCCGTATGTGTGCGCGCGCGCTTGTTGGCTGTGCGTATGAAGATGTGTACGTGGGTGTTGATGTGAATGATGGAGAGAGAATCGGTACTATATATATATAAATAAATATATTATATATATATAGTATATATTATATGTATACAAATATATAGTAACGTGCGATGGAGAAAGAGCTGAGATGTGAGAAGAGGATGGAGTTTTATCGCGGGGCGACCTGTTAGCCTGTTCGAAAAGAGAACACGTGTATGAATAGTCCGACGTGAAAGCAACAAATAATTGAACTTGTATTAGATTTATTGTTTAGCGCGACGGCACGCGGTTTATGTTTCTCCTTCTTTTGTATATGTACATGTTTTTCTTTGTCGTATTTGCTATAAATCTGACGTCAAGATCTGATGCAGAAAGAGACGAAAAAGAGAGAGAGAGAGAGAGAGAGAGAGAAAAAAAGAGCGTGAATGCGAGTGAAGATTAGAAAATGAAAAAGGAAACCTATGATGATGAAAAGTATAATATTTACGATCTGTATTATTTTATACGCGTTTAATTTTGTTTTTATAAATATATTTTATTTCCCAGATATACACGAGCTCTTTTTATTTTTTTTCACTCGATTCTTTCCTTTCTCTTACATTCTTTTCGGTATCTATCTCGGACAGTTTGGCGGACGCATTTTGTTTAATAATGTAACTTGGTTTTCATCTCAACTGCACATGTTCGACTTCTCATTATCGCATTAATTTCGAGCGATCCACATAGTGTGATATTGTTCAGTTTATATGAAACGATACATCAACTTTTGAGCAGAGCATCAGTTCTTTCAAAATTTATACTGTGAATCTTTATGGAAAGGAAAATTGTTTGAATCAATTGTTAGGGAATCTGTTCACTGGAAATCTTCATTTAGTAATGTTAACTGGTGACAAATAATATACCAATAATATGGAATTCTTCTGACGTATGGTTTTGTTTTCCATGTTAAAATCCGCAGTTTACTCATATCAAAAGTATAACAAATTATTTTTTTACATTAGTATATTTGTAATTAGCTGTAATATAGGAAATTATAAGAATATTATATTTGACGTATCGAACTTAATTTTAAATCATTTTAAACTATTAATATCATAAAATATGTTAGCAATCTATTTCTATAAGTTAACTATTTTACTGTGTATAGTTTTAGAATTTCATAATTTTGGCGGATACAATGATACCTTCTCGAAATATCTTATTAACACGTTGAAGTTATTGTTCAGATTTAGTTTCTGCATTAATATATTCCAGATATCAACTTTAGTTAGGATCGGCAAAATACAAACACATTGAAAAAGTGGACAGTATCATACATATTAATTTTTCAACTTCTATTTCAAAAGCTGACGTACGCTTATTATTGTAACGATCCTAGCTAAAACATATCATTCGGATGAACTTGAAAGATATCACGATTCACTATTCCAAATATAATTTTTATCTGAACTATAAACAACAATATTTCTCAAGTTGAACTTATGTTTGAATCATGAAAGATTAGCTTGAATATAAAAAAATAATAAAATTAATAAAATTAATAAAAAATTTAAATTCAAAGAAATTCATAAAAATACTGGGCAATTCACTGGGTGGTGTACTCAAAGCTAGCTACATAACGTTCGTTGCTAAAATATATCATTTTGACGAACTCGAAATATATTACGATTCTCTATTCCAAATATAATTATTATCTGAACTATAAACAACAATATTTTTCAAGTTGAACTTATGTTTGAGTAATTCTAGATTAGCTTGAATATAAAAAAATAATAAAATTAATAAAATTAATAAAAAATTTAAATTCAAAGTAATTCATAAGAAATTTGTACTGAACAAACAGACAGACAAACAAACAAACAAACAGACAGACAAAAAAGCGAGTTAATAAAAACGTGGTAAAATACTGGACAATTCACTGGGTGGTGTATTCAAAGCTAGCCACGTAACGTTCCTTGCTAAAATATATCATTTTGACGAACTCGAAATATATGACAATTCACTATTCCAAATATAATTAACTGAACTATAAACAACAATATTTTACAAGTTGAACTTATGTTCGAATCATTTTAGATTAGCTTGAATATAAAAAAATAGTAAAATTAATAAAAGTAATAAAAAATTTAAATTCAAAGTAATTCATAAAAATACCGGGCAATTCACTGGGTGGTGTACTCGAGGCTAGCCACCAACGCGTTATATTGAGTGACGCGTTTTTCAAGCTACACTTAAGTGTCGGCTCGGAGACCGATATCGCTTTTCCATCATTGAGAGGTTGACGACGAATACAGCGGAGACGATTATGTGCTGTAGCTCATAATAAATTTTTAAAGTTTCAAGAAGGTAGATGCTTCGATTCAATGTGACACCGATGAAGGGTTAATTTCGAAGATCGACAAAAGCTGATGTATCGTTCTGTACGCACGTGGTAGATCGTCGGATAATTGACGAGTAACCGTGCGAATCGTTCGAACGGCTCTCTGATCGAACTCGCGCTCGCGCGAACAACAATCCCCGACACTTTGCGTTCTCATATTGTTCATACGGAATGTGGGTTCGCCATTCGGTTGTCGGTCGGTTTCGTTTTAATGGCAGAGCGCAACTGGCGTACGTGACTTCGCGGAATAATATATCCGTCGGAACTCGGGGCGAATCGTTTCGCGCATCATCACCCTGTTCGCCGGGATCCATTCCGTCGTGGTCCACGCCCCCGTCGAGACCCCCTTTGAACCCTCTCGCAGAAGAGTAATTTCTCCTCCCCCCGAAACGCCAGCCTCTCGTCGCGCACTCGTAAACCTTGGGCATTCTGTAATTTAGGAAATTGTTGCGCACTCTGCGAACGGAATCGTTCGGTTCGCGAGTGACTCCCGCCGATCCTTCCCGGGACACTCGGTTCGCCCGATCTCTTAATCCTGATGGAAACATCTGTTCCGGACGTGATCGAGGCTCTCGCGCACGAGGATTCGTTCCGTTGTAGATCGAGAGAAACGTTCCCGGCAGCCTCACGCGAGCCAACGGCGAGTCAATGGCGAATCGTAAATTACGCGGTGCACAACGATCGACGATCGTGCGTTGATACAACGAGGGCATTCGAGAGATCCAGACGATGATTTCTCATACTATTCGGTCGCTCGATCGTACACGCCGCGTAATATCAGCGAGATGTTCATTGTTAGGTTTAGGCAACATCTACCTGATGACGAAGCAATATATTAATGCGATTTATCTACGATTTATTAAGACGATGAGAGCATGATGAGAATGATAGAGAGAGAGAGAAAGAGAGCGAGAGAGAGAGAAACGCGGGAGAACGAACGGCTTCGAACGGATAGAAATAAATCGAGAGTAAAATGATGTTAGGTGTAGTCCACTATATTGTACTATGCGTCTCCTAGCTAAATTTTTATGTTTTCTAATTCGTTGTGAACGAATGTTTTTTGGTATAAATATATAAATAAATGAATCTATATATATTATATATATATTTAAATTCTAGGATATTAATTGTAAGTGGTAAGCCAATCAACGAGGTGCGCGGCCGGTCGGCTCATTGTCTCCCGCCCGCGTATTCAACGTAAAACAGCCCTCGGGGAGACATTTTTCAACGTTCACGCGTGAATCGATGCGACAATCGAGATCTACATAAACAAAAAAAAAAGCGTATGCATTTTTTAAAAACACTCTGGAGTAGAATATTCATTGTCGACGCGCGAACGGATCTCCATAAACGCGTCGTTACCCGAAATCTCTATGGATGTTCTTTCGAACACTTACATGAAACGTTCAATTTTTTACCGAGGTAGATAGCAATCGGATTTTTAAAATTCATTTTTGAGAAGCTGTGCCATCTTGTAACTCATTATCGCTTTTCAGTTTCAATTATTAGAAATTGCGCAACGTCAAAAAATATCGGTATCCAATTCTCTTTTGCCCATTCATTTTCTATTCAATTAAATTTGGAGAATAGTCGTCGATTCATTTGCTGCAACAATGTCATAACTAGACGGCGGATTTTATGCATTTGTGACAAACACGAGTAGGTGTAATATAAAATACTGTTGTTATTTTCAAACTATCGAACATATTAAGAAAGAAAATTAATTTCATTCCAGTTTAGACATATCTTAGAAAACATAGTTCCCTGAAAATTGAATACAAGTGTTTATAAATGAATTCGAAGATATTAGAATGTCAAATTGTTATAACTGGGCTGCGGATTTTGTGGGCTTATAGCAAAGAAAGTCAAATGAAAAATAGTAAAAACATTGAAAGAATTACAATGTACTGTTATATCTAGACTGCGGATGTTTATGCAATTTTCAAGTTCTGTAGATGAATTTTAAGAAAGTGGAATAAAATGCAATCTTATTTCCAGTGGTAATAGTCGTCGCAGATCTTAAAAAAATCAAAATTCTACTAAATTCTGTCGAATTTTATATTCCACCTTTTCTGGAGATTTTCGGAAGCCATAAATGCATAAAGATCCGCAGTCTAGTTATATCATTTCCAGCTTGTTATAATTATTCAGAAAAGAAATTAGTATGTACACAGTTCTTGTGGTTTAATTCGTACGGAACAAACAAACAGACAAACAAACAGATAAACAGACAAACAGACAGACAAGAATGCAAGCTAATAAAAACGTGGTAAAAAATGCAGACCAGTGTCGCCAGATGAGGGGAGGGAGCACGAATTGAGGGGAAAAGGTTACCCTCTCTCTGCAAGGTGGAGTGGGGACACAAATCTTCATCTGGCGACACTGATGCGGACAAGTATTTTGCATAAAAATCGTATAACTAGACGGCAAGTTTTGATGGCACTACAAATTTATACTATAAAATAAAGCATTGATATTATTGAGTTAATGACTCTTCCAATCAGGAGAAAAAAATATTTTCTTTCAATTCAATTTGTAGAAAATGAAAGTGCGCAGTCTACAAAAATTTGATTGTGTCGGAAGATCAAGAAAAAAAAATTTTCTCTCAATTCAATTTGTAGAAAATGAAAGTGGGAAATTGCACAAAGATCGGCAGTCTACAAAAATTTGATTGGGTCGGAAGATCAAGGAAAAAAAAATTTTCTCTCAATTCAATTAGTAGAAAATGAAAGTGGGAAATTGCACAAAGATCGGCAGTCTACAACAATTTAATTGGGTGAGAAGTATGGAATCCCTCGTGGATAGTTCTTATAGCAATAACTGAAAAATCTTCGATTCGGGATTTGTTTATTCTTGCGGCGAACGAGCGAAATGACAATAACGGCTGTTTTAATTTCCGAAGCGTGTAATTCCGAGATCTGTTCGCGTTCGACGATGAAGTTCTGCGTCAAAGGAATTAGTCAGGTAATAATCCGCGTAACACTACGATATACGTATAAGATATAATAGCTCGTTGCCGAATAACGTCACCGAAAGCCATCCAGTAACGACTCGAAAATCGAGACGATCGATGATCCGTGCGCACAGATCGGACAGGGAAAATGGAAATTTTAAGAATGAAAGAAGCGTGCTTGCTCCGGTTCTACTATCGGTTTATTTATATAGAAACGTCTATTCGTCCTTTCGAGAGGAGTTCACTGCCGCCACAAAATGAAAGGTAACAAAAGGGAAGAAAGGAAAACGATAGAAAAAGTGTAACGATCGACTTATGTATGTAGGCGCACGTAGACTTGTATACGGGCACAGGTTTACAGCTCGTGTGTCTGTGTATACGCGTCGACATCGTGTTTATTACGTAATATTTGACGAATGCCATACACAAGTACCTCATGATACAAAACACATGTACAAATGTTCATACGTTTTCAGAATATTAGCTAATTAATAAATAATTAATATCCAGATCAGGACTTTCTCTATGGCTTTCTCTTTTTGGACTACACTATAATCTCTCCCATCCTTGATTCCATTTTGTATGCGGAAGAAAATATACGTACGGACTTTTTCTCCTGATTTTTTCTGGCAAATGCGGTTATTGTAAGTGTTAATACGACGACGTACAACTGCTCATTGTTTTACGAAAATATTCTTTTAACATACATATTTATGAGACGAGAAAAAAGAAGAGTCATTTATATTTGTACCTCCTCGATAATGAAATTCGAAGCTGTAACGAAATCTAGTAAATAAAATTCGAAATATCAGATACACTGAGCTTACGTGTGAGTTATGGGAAGCGGCCATCCTTTCGACTTAATTTATGATTGACGAACAGCTGGATGAGTTGCGGATCCACGAGCAGGAAAGTACGAAGACGAAGCACGGCGCACGAAGTAAGTAATTTATACATATGTAAGTATATGATGCTACGTAATATGAGTTTCCAAAATTCATCAAGTTTTGAGACGCTTCCAGAATGTGCATACGATAAAAGTAATGTTTCTTACAAAAGCAATGTCTTAGTAACCTGATTAATACGGTTACAATTATTATTTTTCTTTTAGTAATATCATCTGTTTGTATTAGGCTGGCAACTAAGTTCGCGACCTCCACATTTTCTCAAACAAAGTAATTATATGTATTTTTTAAGCACGAGTATTTTATATCAAATTAATCGCAAAATTCAGAGCTTTCCAATGATATACAGTGCAAAAGGAATGGTCACTGAATGAGGTTATGTAATGATACAATAAAAGAATTATGAAACAAACGTTGCATATTTTGTTGCCAACATCTACATCTTGTTTGTTTACGGATTAATCAGATTTTAAATTGTGCAAATAAACTGTAAAATATAAATTATAAAACAAAATTTACAAAAACAGAGAAAAGTCATTCTATTATAATTTATTTCAATTTTAGAGTAAGTGCACAATTTTGAACATGATCTTGTTTGTTTACGGATTAATAATATTTTAAATTGTGCAAATAACCTGTAAGATATAAATTATAAAACAAAATTTAAAAAACAGGAAAGCTATTCCGCTGTCAAGCTCGTGGCTTAAAAATAATTAAGAACACAGATGTGCACACTTTGAAAATCAAATAAAACTCCTAATGGGTTAAGAATTTATTTAGAGAGCGAAAATAAAATACCACGGGTAGTTTATTAAAATATGTAATATCCCTGGTATATATGGAATTATAGTAAATCGTTAAAGTGCATCAAATGCGCCGTTTAAACGCGAGATTATTCCGAGGCGACGGTTTTGGCTGTCGTTTTCTTTAAACTCGTTTTTTCCGATGCGCGTAAATCCAAAACGAAAAAGAAGGAAAAACCTTGCCCCTTCTTATTCGACCTCCCCTCTCGCATCCTGTGATAAATAGCAAGATTACGAGTCTACGTGTCGTCCAATGAACGATGCTGCTGGCTCGTGGACCATATGTTCCTCTCCAAGGTTGTGAGAGAGACCATTGCCTGAACTTGGACCACGTTTCACGGCGCGAACCTCGACGCTGCGCCGGCCTTTAATAATTCGGCCGATTATCCGATGAAATTTATAAAACACATTTTTCACGCAGAACGAGATTAAAGGGAGGAACGTCGAAAGATTGCCGTTCATATTTCAGTATCGTTCACGGACGATAGCTTTCGCATACATTTGGGTTTATTAACTGCGACCACGGGGGTGTGGTCCTTTCGGAATAGAAGAATAGTGAGTGATTATGAGAGAATACGATTATTATGCAGAATTTTATTACTCCATTAAAATTTCATAGTACGATCCCTTAGATACCGTTAGCCGAGCTCTTCTCGAGAGAGTTACGATCTCTGAAAAATCTTCGATTCACAGAAACTTTTGCTATTTCGAGGAATAAGAAATACTTGACGCAGTAGAACCTTTTATACAGACTTCGCCGCAGTGTTGTGCACAATTGAATTACTCCAGGAATGATAATTGCAAAGTAATTGAATTATATTGTAATTCAGACATATTGTAATTTATAATTCAGATCTTCATTCAATGAAATTACAATGTAATTCGTAATTGCAATTGGAGTACAATTATAAAATACTTCGTAATTACATTACATTAATTACGAATTACGAGGACGAGGAATAAAATATACGCCGCATAAACAACAAATAAGTATATGAAAGAAAAACATATCGCACTTCTTCAAAGTTCTGGGCTATAATTTTCAATTACACATCTGATTGAAATAATTAGTAATTGAATTATGTAATTCAATTGCGTAATTCAATTACAATGTATTTGAATTAGCACAACTCTGCTTCGCCGTGAGGATAAAAATTTATTATAAAATTCCAGACATTCATTCAATAGTTAGTCAGTGTCTCTCAGTTGGTCGCCTAATTCCAACAAGGTGGTGTTGCTAATTCACCTACTCGAAACAATTACAAAAATTAACATCAGCGACACGATCGCTGCAGTTAAGATCTTTAGCAGTCCCCCCAAAGCAGAATCTCCCGCAGTTCCGGAGTTTCGATTTCGGTTCTCCGATGCGTATCCGAGAATTTTTCCCACACCGAAGACAGCTGTCGTAATGAGTTGCATCCTCACGTCTCTGTTCTTCGCTGCTCAGCCGATTTATCTATCAGCTAGTTTTCTCTAAGCGTCTGCAGCCGCCGCATTTTTCGGCCGACGATGCATGCCCTACGTGACAATGCAGGTTCCTTTATTGTGGTTTGAGGTGCGGAGGGGCAGGCGAAATTTGAGAAACGAGCCCATAGGAGAGTATAAATCGTCCCCGATAACGCAGATAACAGCCGGGTCGATCGGAATTTGCGATTCCAACGGTGCCCGTAGAAACGCTGCGAACTGCGAACCTTTCTTCTTCCTCCGTTCCCGTTCCGCTCGGAAAAAATCTTCGATCTCCCGGGGAACATGTTTGAAACAGGTCTGGTAACATCGACTAAATATTTTTCAAGTGAATTGCGATTTTTAAAAAATTTCTTTCATACGCCATTTAGTGAACTAATCATTTTAACTCCTTGAAACCCTCAAATCCTTGGGAAATTTTAAAAAGTTATTTTTAAGGAAGTCAGACATACTATGTTTCTATGATTTCATCGAGTGACAATTTGTTGTTCTCTTTAGTTAATATAAAATTTCTTAATGTATCTCTTTTAGAAGTCAAATTGTCATTTATTTTGTAACGAAGATACAATACGGTAAAAATGATTTAAATGTTAATATATGAACGTTGAATTAACTAATTAATAGTTTGTGCACCATTTGTGTGAAACAGCAGTTAAATATAAATTTATCTGGTCTGTCAATAAATTTGTTATATCGAAAATAATATTGTGATATACTGGAATCCTAATGTTTTTGTTATTTTATATATTTCGTAAAACAATTATGAACTATAATTACTAGACTGCGGATCTTTATGCATTTATGGCTTCTGAAAATGTTCAATAAAGGGTGAAATATAAAATTCGACAGAATTTAGTACAATTTTTATCTTGTTGCAAATGCTACTACCATTGGAAATAAGATTGTACTTTATTCCACTTTCTTAAAATTCGTCTACAAAAATTGAAAATTGCATGAACATCCGCAGTCTAATAATTACCTATCACAATTTTCATTATAACTACATAATATCTGCAGTCTAGTCACTAGCAGTAAACTACTAGAAACTGATAACCAAGTTACCAATAAATAAATAAGTTTCCACAAATGAGGGGAAATCCTTAAAGAACTACAATAAAAATAAATCCGTAAAACATACCCAGGCACATTAAATATTTAAAACAATTAACAAAGTAGTATAATTCAGTGTTTAAATGAAATATAAATTTTCGAAGAAGTTTCTAAGGGAAGTTTCAAACAGAACTTTTTTAAAAATCGATAGATAACTGTTTATATGGGTCGCAGAATAAAACGGCTAGTCATCTATTAAGCTAGTATTATTAAAGTATGTCGTCAGGTGTTGGGCAGTGAGTAAACCAAGGCGAGAAGTCGAAGGACCTCTCGACTACACAGGTCTCAAATGGTTAAAAGCAGACGCAAGTGTGAGGTAGGTCGTGTCCGAAGAAAGTTTCAATACGGAGGACCTTGCTATAGTACTTCGTGACATTCACGGGACGAAGGTCGAATTAAAGCTACCTCCGGCGTACTATTATATCATGCGTGTCTTCCTCTGGATCGTATTGCGCCATTTTATCTCAACTGAATTATCAGAAAGTGAATTGTGATTTCGTTTAGCCGCTGTCTTCTCCTGAAATTCAATCAATAAAACTGACATTGTTTCTTACAAAGCAAACATTCAAATTTCATGGTTTTCATGTACATATTATTTAAATTACGTTCCACTTTCATCACCAATTAAAGGAAATTAGCAATTTGGGTCACGTTATAATGTTACGTGTTCACGAGTATAACAATTGCTATAATTATCTGTCTGACGACTTTATGAGTCGTCGTATATATATACATATATATATTTATTAAAATTTTTTAAATACTAAAATATCACTACATAATACTTTATATATATGTATATATATATATATATTTTATTTGGACATAATTACTAGATATTTTAGTATTTAAAAAAATTTAATACATTATTGTATTAAAGAAAGGGTCCTTTATAAGTTCATTATTAATACACAAAAAAATCCTATAGTTGATAATTATGTCCAAATAAAATCGAAATAGAAATTACACACTTTTACTCGTTGAAAGACTAAATAATCGCTAAAAACCAAGAGAAATGAAAACGAAACATTTAAAAATTAGAATTTTCTAAGTTCCTAGAGCGGAACCGGTGCGCAAAATCCCAATTCTACTGGAATTTACATAATACAAATAAACATAAATTTTTTTAAAATACCACGTTTTTAAGACGGACTAAAAAGTATAAAATAATTTTTCCTAGCCACATTCAGATTCCCAACCCTATACAGATAGTCCTGAAAATTTGTGATTGTGAATTTTTAATAGCTATGAAAATACTTTTAAGATTTAAAACGGAAAACGTGGGGCGCATGCAATAGATAATTGATGCATGAATAGTTTACCTAAGTCACTAACAATTTTATTGCACTGCAAATGATATGAACTGTTGTAAGAGTTTTCTCAATGGCAGCTACTCTCTACACTCTTTACTATTATCTTGCGCCCCACGTTTTTCGTTTTAAATTTTACAAGTATGTTCATAGCTATTAAAAATTCACAATCACAAATTTTCAGGACTATCTGTATGAGGTTAGGAATCTGAATGGGGCTAGGAAAAATTATTTTATACTTTTTAGTCCGTCTTGAAAAACGTGGTATATTAAAAATGTTTTTTTATTTAAATAATTATTTTCTGCTTCTTAGATGAACAGACAGACAAGAAAGCGAGTTAATATTGCATTGTCAACCAGTTCTGAGCTATATTTAAAAATTCAAGTCTCTAGCTTATCGGGAGATTAGTTTAAAATCAATTGCAAAATTTGTACCCAACAGAAAAACAGACAGACAAGAAAGCGAGTTAATAAAAACGTGATAAAAGCAGAGACTCGCGGTGTGGGAATCGAGCAGGAAGTATAAAATTGGTATTCTTGAAAAAAACTTTAATACGTTCTCGCATTAAGCATTACGGTCGATAAGATCGGAGCCTCCAGTTGTTTCGCAAGAAAGTTTCAATCCTGCTCGAATTTACATAACAAACAGGCCAGATTTGCCATTAAAGAATCGTGCGAGAAAAAGAAATCCACAAGAAGAGTAACTGGATCGGTACCTCCATCGCCTCCGTATTACCATCATTACTTAATCTTATCTGGCCGGAGGGCGGGACCGGGTCCGGGATCGCGCCGATCGATCGTAAATCATCTCGTTGGGTTTCGTGATTCGTCATCGCGCTGGTTCGCACAGAATCTCTCGGCCCGTATCCCACGACGATGATGCACATGTCGCTCGATTTTCCGCGCGTTACCTCGCGCGTCTCGGCCAGATGGTCGGATACGTGAAAGGGTTTCGGATGTTGGTCGCTAAGTGGCCGCTCGCATGTCGCTTACATAGTACAAATAATAAGACGATTATCGTTCGATTGTTCCTCCGAGCAGCCCCGGTGAAAGCGCCGGGAGAAAGTCCGAGACAAGTAGCCGAAATCGTTCGTAACACTCGACGAGAGTCGGTTTGTCTCTTTGTTTTCGAATAATGCTGCCGGCGCTTCTCCGCGCAGGAAAGTATCGTTCGTTCTACAAGGTCGTTCTGTAATGGAAGTATTCAGTGTCACTCGGACTTTTCATTGCTCGGCTTTACGCGGGTTCGCAGGAGACCCGCTGTGCGACCAACAGAGTTGGGCAAAAATTTAATCAACGATTGACGAAAAAATTTCCGCTTCAATCCTTAATCGCAATTAACAATTAATCTCCTAGTTTGGTCGTTAATTGCGATTAACGATTAAATACTTATTAATCGTTAATTGCGGTTAACGATTGAATACTTATTAATCGTTAATTAGGAATAACGGTTAAATTTCTACTTTAGTCGTTAATTGCGATTAACGATTACATTCCTTTCAATTGTAATCGTCAATCGGATTATTGATTAATGATTAACTGCTGAAACTTCGGAATGAAATACGGAATCAAAACTGTGTGAATACCGAAAAAAATGTAAACTGAGGTTAGGTGTATTGTCATTTGGTCTATAATACAAACTCTGTTTACGTGCTTTTATGTTTGAAGTTATTGTTCCTGGAAAGCTACGACCGTCGTATTGCGTCTCTCTCTCCCTCCTTATTACAATTTATGGATAGACCGTATGGCGATTAACTTTAACAATTGATTAAATCTGTCTCCGATTTTTCGATGATTTCTTCTTTTAATCAACGATTGACGATTAAGTTCGTCAATCGATTGAATCAATCGCCGATTTCTCGATGATTTCTTCTTTTAATCAACGATTGACGATTAACTTCATCAATCGATATAAAACAATTGAAAAATTGAGTATACGAATTCTGAAAGAAGTTAATTACATTTGCATATTTTTATCGTTTGAAAAATAGAAGCTTCCCAGTAAATTACAAAAAAAATTAATTTACAAGAGAGTTTAAATAATACTAGACTAAAAATTGTAGTAGATTGTTTAATAGTATAAGGCTATTCTTATAGAGATTCTTAGCGAATATTTCAAATACGGAATTTTATAACAACATAAATGTTATGTATTTCCTTTCTATTCTCTTCAAACTTGTAATGAAACGGTAATTACTGAGCTTCAACTTTGATTACAGATGGAAACTATAATCAGTTGTTAATGGCTGATGACTTACGTGTTAAAAAAGTGTCATTTTCTGTAAGGTTTCCTGGAGTCAAAATACACAGGCGAGATGAGTGTCTATGCCATTAGTAGGCGTGCTAACAAAAAGTGTGTTATCATACATGAAAACGATTAGCGGTACCACGGAACTAGAGAGTTAGGGTCTTGACTTGTGAAAATCTAATAGAAATTTCGTGGAACGCATCCTTTGAGGAAGTCTACAAAAGATAGTGGTCGAAGTACGATGAATTCGGAATAGAAAATTCAATTCTCATTAACAAACTCTCCCTTTTTACGATTCTATCCTGGGAAGTTTATTCAATACATTTCTACAAAAGTGACAGTGCATACTTCCTTCTATTATACCTCCTTAAACAAGTTCATACACAGATCATAATCATACAATTTAAACATGAAATTAAATAAAAATCATATAAAATTAAAATACTTTTTCATGATTCTATCCTGGGAAATTTATTCAATACAACCCTTCTATAATTGTAATTTTCAGGAAATATCTTTTGCAGATCATTTAGTAAACCAATGCTGTTTGATACAATTATAAAAAGGTTATTCTATTTTAAAAGGTGTACGAACACCTAGTACACTTGTTTTTTTAAGAAATTACGAACTACAAGAAATTTCTAATCACTGAAACCGTGAGATGAATCATAGGGCAAGGGGTTAATTATGAAACTGACTGTAACTAGGAGCTACTAAGGAGCTCGGAGTAACTAAGGTTTTAAATACCAACATGAAAATTGATTTTTTGATTTCTGCCATTGTTAACGCAGTGCGGAGCGCTCGGTCGCGGTCTCGCGCGTGAACAAACAAAGTCGCCGAGGACGACGACGGCGCGGCGCAGCGGCGTCTGTGCACATAGCCGCCGAATGCGAAGCGAAGGGCCCCGCAGTGACTCGGTAGCATCTGCCGGCGTTTCATAGCTGTAGTTTGCGCTTCCCAGGCTCCACGGGATGCACCTGGTCCTCCGTGGTGCCGGTGCATTTGCCTTCTCTCTTCCCCCCCTCACGCCGAAAACGCCGCGCCTTTGCTAGGAGTGAGACATGCTCTCGTGAACCTGAATAGCGCGATGGTACGGCTCAACGTCGGCTCAATGCCGGCACCGCTCGTTCCACAGGCCCTGCCCATCGCTTTCGAGATTTATCTGCGCTCGTGAACCGCCGGATGAATGCCCGCAGAGTGTAGTTCCCGATCCTGGCAACCAAGCGAGCGGACCAGGGGGATACGCTTTTCGTACTTGCTCGCGGGCCTGGGCCCAACGACTTCGTATTTCTGGTATTCTGGTAATCGATGGAATTTCAGAGCTGATCGATGGGCTACCTTAACCCTCCCTTACTCTTCAGTTACTCGTGCTTTTTTCCTTTTTTTTGTAGAATTGTTTGCGGGCACTCCCGTGACCCTAGCGTCGTTAACCGTTCAGAGGCGACGACGATTATCCGTCTGCTTATACGATGTTACAGTTATCAGACATTTGAGGCTTTCACGGCCCGGCATCATACAGTTATTGCTCTTGAGGCTTTCGGGTGTAAGTCCTGGAGGAAGAAAATCCCCAACGTTTCGCAAGCATTGCAGCCAGCTTCATCAGGGGATCCGAAGACACACTGATACTAGTGTCAAAAACGTTGGGAAATTTATTCCTCCAGGACACGCCTTACACCCGAAAGCCTCAACAGCAATAACTGTATGATGTTACAGTTGTTGCAATAATCTCTTGATAGTTTAGACCACTGGTTCTTAACTGGTGTTTCAACATGGTAACATTTTACCTATCGGCGATGATGTGTCTCTCACAAATGAAGGTACGCCAAAGGTGGGTTTATAACCGTTTATATAAATCGATGGATTTGGAAAAGAGGACGTTTCTAATGTTGTCTTCTAGATTGTCTACATCGATTGCAAGAAATAGAAACCAAATTGAATGTTATTTCTTCCCTTATATATAACGACTTTAATAGAGGAGAAATTTGACATTCATTGACATCTTCAATTTTCAAAATATTTCAACAATTTTGAATTTCATCCACTCAATTTTGCTATAAATGGATAAAGATCCGCAGTCTAATTATTACGCAACAAATGTTAATTGTCATACAACATAGAACGAAATGCAGTTCTCAAGAGAGCAAGGATTTACACGTAGTTCAGGGTTAATAATCCCAAGCTCGATAATAACGATCCCAAGGTGGGGTTCCCGTGCGGAACGGCAAAAATGTAGCCACCCCTTCGAGTCTCGTAGCCGGGACGACGATGTGGCATTAGTAAAAACGCGATATTGTCTGACTCAACAGGTTGCAGCCACCCTCAACTCCACCCTGAACGGTTGCAGTCCTGTGCCACCCCGAACGCTACCTCCACTCGGCGCTGTATTAAATAAATCTGATGGTGGGGTGATTTCTCTCCCTGTCGCTGGATCCGTGGGGAAACAGAGTGACGCGCATAACTCATCGGGAATGTAATCAATCTGTTCTGTCACCTACTGTCGTCGACATATTTTTTCCTCCTTTTTATCACAATTAAGGCGCCTGTCTAATTTTATGAGTCGTGAATACCGTTCCCCTCTTCTTCTGCTTTGCATTTTCTTACAATTTAACATCTTGAACACCTGTTCCCAAAGATTTACGGGTGAATTCGACATTTTTATGAACCGTTTGTTTCCACTTTAAAATTTTAATGCATTTTCCTCGAAACAGCTTTCTCCTGGTCGATGCAACATCTTACATTCTTATCTAACATTTTTTCGAAGTGATGACGTATTTTTTATTTGATTTGTAAAATTTCCGAATATTGCCTTCTGGCCGGAATTATTAATTGTTACTAGACTGCGGATCTCTATGCATTTAATTGTCGAAAAATTTAAAAAATTGAAGATGTCAATAAATGATATATCCTCTGTTAAAATCATGAAGGGAAGAAATAACATTCAATTCGGTTTCTATATCTTGCAATCGATGTGGACAATTTTGATTTTGCATAAAGATCCGCAGTCTAATTATTACCTAGATACCAAATATATTAAATAAATTAGTGGGTACGAAATATGGTAAGAATGTAAGACGTTTCAATTGATTTAATCGATTTCGATGATTTAAAAT
This sequence comes from Lasioglossum marginatum, assembly GCA_028455795.1. Taxonomy (NCBI): domain Eukaryota; kingdom Metazoa; phylum Arthropoda; class Insecta; order Hymenoptera; family Halictidae; genus Lasioglossum; species Lasioglossum marginatum. The sequence continues at coordinate 2,551,783 of CM052246.1, forward strand.
TTTCGTAGAATGTTTGTAATTTTCACAGTGAAATAAATTCCTTCCGAGATCGATAGAAATGTCCGCTGGTGATTTCTTCAACGATTTCTTCGTACTGGTCGAGGCTGAACCGCCCTCAAACAATACTTTTTTCTTGTCTCACGGCAAACATGGCATCGGCGTCGTTACGAAAGCGGCGTGCCATGTGTAATCCACGAGGCTTGACGAGAGCGAAAATCCCAATCAGCTGCTCGCCAGATCCTCGAGCAAACAAGGGATACCTCTGACAATGGGATTGTGTCTCGTTCTAATGTGTGCGCGTTGCACATCATAATGCAGCACGCGTGTGTTTCTGCACATAAGGACTCGTTTCTTGGAATCGGTCGTCTTTCGAAAATGCACCGTGACTTACGGTTATTTTGCCGATCATTTTTTTCGAAGGGTATCGAGCCACACGATTTTTTAAAATTAAGCTCCGATCATACATGTTAGATCAGTACATACGACAGTGCACTTGAATTTGATGCATTTACCAATGAATCGTATCTGTGTCTGTACAAATATTATTATAAATCTAAATTTTCTAAGTAATCATTTCAAAATAAAAATAATCTCGCTCAGAAATTTATAATTAATTCTAAGCAGTCGAGGGATGACTCAGAGTCACACCACTAAAAATTGTTGTACCATTGTTGTTACATTGTCTCATTATTAAATATGTTGGTATCTAATCAATTTCACTACACATTTAAGTATTGTGTGAGGTATTATATCAATTTCATATCCATAAAATGAAAAGAATCGTATATGTACAATAGAATTATTCTAGGTCGGAATACATGTTTAATTTTCAAGTGAAAATAGCTCCGACTGTAAAGGGTTAATTCAAATTTATAATAAATTCTGTGATTTCATTCCAATCTGTTTGTGTTACGTTATCCTAGCAAAATACATTATTTTACTAGTAAGACATTTCTTTAATTGAGAATCCTTCAACGCATTGCATTGCCAAAATAAAAGAGGATTGAAAGAGTAATTAATATCGCGAATCATGAATCATTCTCTTCCATTAAATAAATTTTTCTAATTTTCACCCTGTATTTTCCAAGCTATGTAACGGTTTCGCTCTTCCTTCAAATTGCCATAAAAGAACCTACTTTTCTGTGTGCAGGCAGCATGTTAGAAACCACTCGTTACCCCTTTTGGAAGAAAATGAATACCATATTTCTCCTCCAGTTAAAATTAATTTTTAAGGGACACGGTTCCTTGCCTGCTAACCCTTTCTTCCCGAAATCAGCGGAATTTATTCGCCCATTTACAGCAAAAGTCTGCGCGTTACCCCTTTCCTACAACCCTTTCTCGTGGAATTTACAAGATTGTACGTTAAAAAATTGATTTCGTTTCAGCTTTCCTTTATCGACGCAAGCCGTGCGAAAAGTAGATCTCCTTACCGCAAAAGTTGACCTCCTTCCTGCAAAGTTTACACCCCATCGATCGTCAATCAACACGACCCCTGTCTATTTAACTTTGATATTGTGGACCTATGACCTCTCTGTTGCGGAATGACGTGATCGACGGTAGCGATATCGAGCCCTTTTCCCTTGCAATATTTCATCTTCCCTTCCGTGATAATTCACCTTCAAGGTAATCGTCGTTACAGATGGTGCCCGAGAAATTTTTCCGAAATTCCCCCAACTTCTCAGCTAACTCTTCGATCGTATCTTTCCTTTTAAATACATATTCGAAAATGTGTAATATTGATAATATATTGTTCAGTTTAAGATTGCAAGAACTTTTGTCAATATTTTTAATCAAATAATAAATAATATGTTCATAAGGTGTCTCATTTATCTCGATCATTCAAAATACTCTCATTGCAATTCATCATACGAAAGAGTTGCAAATAAAGTTTATACGATTATTGGACGAAAATCGTGCGATAAAAAATAAAGTTTTTACTTACAATTTATCTTCTTTCGGCCATCAATGTCTCCTAAAAACGAACGTAAAATGAAACACTATTAATAATTATATTGTAAATGTAGTTCTTTACAGCAATAATTATAATGCAAAGAATGTCCATATTTGTTCGAAAACTGAATATAGACTAATATACTAATATATTGTTGCTTTAATTTTACATATTACACAAAATCAGAACATACCGTTTTATAAAAAAACCATAACAATGATTTCAAAATCTTCAAAAGTGTAATATTTTCCCCTGAGATCGTGCAAATTTTAATTAAAAGTCAGAGTAGAAACGACATAAACATTTGCAGTGACCAAGGTAAGTTAATATTATTATAACAATAAATTTATTACACGTTAGAATTAATGATTCGAGGCCGTGAAAATGGTACTAACCACATCACACACTTTGAAACGACATAAATATTTACAGTGACCATGGTGAGTTGGTATTATTATAACAATATAAGAACAATAAAATAGAGGGATAATTTTATTGTCGCGTAATAAATTTATTACACGTTAGAGTTAATGATTTGAGACCGTGAAAATGGGGTGAAAAAAAGTCCGTTCCACCCTTAATACTTGATCCTGTCTCCCCTGCTCTATCCCCGAATATACAGAGACAGGACGATCGTTTTTCCTCTCGTTCAGGAAATCCAACTCTTCCCCGACTCTCCCGAAGAGTTCCCACGGAATCCTTTCTGACGTTTCCACGTTAAAATACGTTCCGCCGGTGATGTGTCGTGCACACACGTGTTCCGGCTGGCGTTGGGGCCTCTTTCGCCCGGTTAAAGGAATCCGTTTCGACGAGAAGCCACGGAAAAAAGGCTTGCACGCATTGTGACGACAGGCCTGCGAGGAGAGGAGAGAGGAGGAGATCCATTTTGCGGGCAAATCTTGACGGACGTGGAAGCGACGGTTCGTGTTTGACAAACGTGAACCATCGTTTCCGTGATAGTTTAGAGGGTTCAAGGAAAACACGCGGGGATATTGATCGAACGGATTTTTACTTTTCTTTTTCCGCGTTATTCCGAATCCCTGGAATCGGTTGGAGTTTCCGAAAAATTTCAAAATGTACAGTCAGTGTGGCAAGTCTTCGTGCACTCTTTAAAAATTAATTATTGAATGATTAGTTCACTAGTCAATTTTATCTATTATTTCAAGCATGAATGGAGGCCTTGTCTGTATTAGTAAACATTTATCTTGCATTAAAGTAATTGTTTTATTGGACACAAATTTATCTGTGTTTAAATCGCGTGAAGTTCCATGTGAAGAATTGTGTAGAAAGCGGAGTGCGAGTAACTGGAGAGTAAGAAAGTAAATAAATGTTTTCGTAGCTACTGTATCTTGAAATTAATTGATGCAGACAATTTTTATTTTCTATAAAAATGACGGAGGCAAATTAAATTGTACGTATTTAATGTTCTTGCTTAAAAATTTAATCATTTAAGGCAACATCTAGGACGTTAGAAAAGGCCAGAAAAATGGCAGGAGCGGCGTCGTTGTTTCACATTTCACCATTTTTCAAGTATTAGGATCTTTTAACTCTTTGAGGCACACGATTTTGAAAAAAATCGAAACCCAAGTTGCACAGAATTTTTTAATATCGATATAACTTTAACTTTTCGAGGTGAATTAAAATATGCATAAGAAGCTAAGCAAAATGTGGGGCAGTTTTTAACCCACCCTACCCCAAAGAGTTAAAGGTTCTTCCGCAATGTACACACTTAATATCGTTACAATCAGTTCGCTAATGGAATATTATTTCTCAAGTTCCCTCTTACGTATCCACGCCATTTTTTTTCTCAAATAGGTACTCTGCATTGTGGACATGGAGGAACGAACTTTGGGACATCTTGATGCTTTTTGATATCAAAGTTTTTACGAGCAACGAGATCCAGCTCCATAGGTAGTTTTCATACAGAACACAGTGATCGATCGAGTTCCCTTTTCAATTTCTCCGGCGGTACCTCCTTGTATCTCCGAATTCTCTTCTCTATTACGATTTTTACGTCGCCGTTAAATATTTACGCACTAAAAGTATGATCGCACGTTGTTTCTTTACGAGAAGACGGTCCTCTCTCCAGTATATCGCGAAGCATTAAATAATGCCACGGATTTTCACGTTCCCATCGTAAAAAACGAAGCGAGAGAAAGAGAAAGAAATGGGTGGAGAAGGTAAATCTCGCCGCCCCCGAAAATTTAAGGTGACAGTTGTTGCGGCATACGGCGCTGCCAACCCCCCGAAAATCATCGAGCCGGAAGGGGGTGTCTCCAAGGGCGAGCGCAGAACGCAAGTGCACAGGATCCTGGGTCAGGTCCTTGGGAATCCTTATTCATGAACGCACTTCACGCTCCTTCCTCTTTTTCAGCTTCTTCTCGCCGATCTATGGACAGGATATCCTCCGTGCTCCTGAATCGATGACCTACATCCCATGAAAATCCCCCTTCTGTTTTTCTTGCTCCTCTAGGATCTCCTGGGAACCGAGGAAGACGGTAATCAACGTTTTTTTCTCTCCGCGAACGTCCTTATTATTCGATACAGAAAATTGTACCTCGGCCGAGATTCCGCGCATTCAATTGACAACGAATTGCGATCGCGTTATCCTTCCTGGTCTCTCACAAATTGAATAAAATCAGAAATCGAAACGGACACTTAACCCCTACAGCGAACCATAATAATATTCGAACAATTTTAACCCTCCGACGGTTATGCCCGAGTCTATTTTGACCGGGAACATCCAAATTGTCATTTAACACTAAACCTACCGAGTACTGAAAGCGATTGTGCTTGGATAAAGAAATTTATCTATATGTAAGCAATTTCGTAATTTCAATAATTGTAAGACGAAAAATATAGAACCGGTTATTTGACCGGCAGGTTTAGTGTTAAGTACTCAATTTGTGGCAATTAAACTAGCTGTTTCATTGAGGATATCGGAAAGGCTAATGTCTACACGAGATATCATCAAAAGTAAATTTTAAAAACTTATTAATTAGAGCTGTGAACGGTCCTAAGCATTGCCAATTATATAGCTATAGAAGTCGTTAATATCAGATCACACGACTTGGATATTGTTTGAGAAGTTGGAGCAATTAGTTTACTACAAATTTTACTACAAATTTTTTCTTTTAATAGTGTGCCTTCACCGTGTGTTTCGACTATTCATTTAAATTTAAGTTGTAAATTCATAAAATTCGCAGTCTATTTATTATCGAAGTCGGCACGGTAATTTGAAATATGTTTCGTGGTCATTGTATTTAGACGAAGTATGCCTGTCGAAGTAATCTTGCGACAACCTGATATAAAAACAACGACGTTTATGTTTACGCGAACGCTCGCGATGTTATTTGATGGTCACAGTCTCTGTTATGCTTTCAAAGTGAGAAGACTGATCTAATACAAAGTGTACGTAAACGTGGTTCGTACAGTGCCGTGCTTTATCGACAACCTGTCGCCCCACCTGAAAATGACGTCGAAAGTGCATGCCCTTTTCTGTTCTACCTTGTCCGAAGTAACGTTTCTACGAAGCCCTAGAGGTAAGTTGGAATTTTGTTCGTTTCCTGGCTAAATTGCAATCTCAATTAACGTTTTCCTCGCGCAATTTACATGAATATTTAATACTAATTTTATTAAAAGAAAAGTACTATACTATCATCTATTCTATTGCAAAACAAAAGAAAATTCTTTACTTTATCTATTATTAAAAGAGTCCTGAATGTTTCAATTCATTAATGAAGTTTTTATTTATTATTAAAAGATTATTCAACGCTTCAATGCATTAATGAAGTTTTATAAACTTAAATTTTAATTTAGTTATATTTTTAGTACGTCAGAATGTATTAAATTATTTTATATTTTTACGGACAATTTGTAGGAAACTGAAATTAAATAACCATTAAATTTCTTTAACGTGTGGTTTCGTTAGACTGAAAATGACATGTAGTAATAAATGTTATTAAGATCACATTTTACTAACTTTTCAGGTATTTTACTTTTTTAAAAACTGTAATCTAAAATTTTGCACCAACTCTATAAACTTGGGCATTATACAAGTAAACTATTAGAAAAATAATTGTTACGTTAATATCTTATCTGAATATACACGTTACTAGAAAGTAACTGTGTAAAATGAGTTTCAGAGCATGAAGTATAAATTGAAATAATTGTTTCTCCTATATGTTCCCCCCAAAATATTATCTTAAATAATTATTAAGCAGATATTTTCAACTATTCTTGTATTCGATACTGAGAGATAGCATAAATCTTGAAATACTGTCTCATTTAGATAAAAGTTATTTCGATTTTTTTCGAAGAAGTACAAGGTCCTTGACCACCTGTTATAAAAATGGGATAGTTATCTGCAAATGGACAATTGGGGTCTGCAAAATTTTCTAATTCCTTGAAATTTTATGTGGAATTAAAATCATGAAAAATCCATAAATTTTAATAAAAAACAAGATTTTCTAAAAGAAAAACGACTAAAGTAGGAGTTTAATTGTTAATTGCGATTAACGATTGAAGTAGAAATTTATTCGTCAATGGTTGATAAAATTTTCGCCCAACTCTGGCTTCCCGTAGGCAAAGTGTTAGCAATAATTTTCCAAATAATTTACTTTCACAATGTTGGAGCTTCCACGTCACTGCACGCATCATTTTACAGAGTGCAAAGAGTGCCCATCTCTTCCCGGGGGTTCAATCAAATCTCTTTATCCGGGGAAGACGTTGTAGAACAATGCAGGGCGACGTTCAGCCGTTAACATCGTAGAAAGACGTCGGTAGAGAAGTTGCGACAGCTTTCCGGGCCGCTCGTTTACGTCGATTAATCAATCTCTACCTTGTTACACACGCTCTCTCTGCAGCGTGTCGAGAGATTCGCGAGTTCGTTAGACGTCGTCGTTGGTCCGTTCGGCATGGTCGAAGTTTATGACAACCTGTCGGTTTAGGGGCAGGGGGACAGGGCGCCCAAGGGCAAAGGGAAGCCCTTCTTCCAGTTGATGGTCGCTCACGGGAAGGTCCGTGTGCCAGGTCCGAAGGCTTATGTTAAGGAGGCGAACGGACGACCTCGTTCAACCTCACCCGACCCGAAGAAACCGCACACCGAGAGAGAGACGAGCATGTGTGACGACGTCGGGGCCAACCTTTTTGTCACCGCGGTGCAGTTCTGGTCGCGTGCCGGACCGGAATCCGTCTCTCTTCCTTCCGCAGCATCGGTCCTCCTCTTTTACCCTGCCCCGTCGTCGTGGACAGGTCCAACCTGCGTGTAGAGAAGGGTCAATCGGGGATTAACCTGGTTACCTTTGGGGGACGATACAGGAAATGATCGGAGCCGCAGGTGTCTTCCGGTTTTCTGCGAAAAAGCGCCGGCCAATCTTGCGCCGGACCCCTGCGATCTTTGTTCTTTAACCCTTCCCCACCTGATGGGATATATACATGTGCCACAGTGATCTGGAAACCCGTTTTTTGTCGCCGAAAGTGTTCTACTGTTCCGAAGCAAAAATTAACTAGGGCTGTTGCTTTCCTTTGAAGATCGAAGATTTCGAAGCTTCGATTTCAGAAACTTCGAAACTTCGAAGACTTTGAAACTTCGAAACTTCGAGATTCCCTTCGTTCCTCCGAAGCTTCGAAGGGTCGAAGCTTCGGAAAAGTAACAGCTCTAAAATTAACTTTATTAAAGGATGATGCTGTCGACATTTTTAATTTCTTTCAAAAAGGCGTTGATAGAAGTTTCGTGTAGATTTTAGAATATTTTGCAGCACCTAATAAAAATTCTGCAAGTGCGTTCCCGTTTTTATCTCGAGTAAAATAATTTTCAATGAGATATAAATTCATTTTTAAATTAAATTTTTGTCGCTAATAAAATCGTATAATTAGGTCGTTGAATGTGTCTCTACACCAGCTTGGATATTATGAACTCAGAAATGTATTCTGTAAATGTATCAGAAATTAACATTTATAAGATCGAGATGGCCTTCATTTTATATTAATAAACTAATTTTTTTGAAATCCGTAGAAATGTGAATGTCGATCAACTTTTATTGGATATATTCTCTTGCCAGCATATAATGTACAGGATAGTCTATTTAAAAGCAATCGCATCTTAATTTTGATGACATAAAAAATGTTTTATATCAATTTGTTAAAACATATTTTTACTTGACTTTTCATTCATGCTATTTTTAATTGGAAATTGATAGAAAATGCTATTTTCGTCATAGAGAAAAAGTAAAAATTAGGCAAAACAAACGTATTCGTAATTTGAACACATTTCGGAGCAATAATATGAACAAATGAATAAGCAAAACACAATGTTTAAGTTAACACTAAACGTACCATGACCGGTCAAATGACCGGTTCTATATTTTTTTATTTCACAATTAATGAAATTGTAAATATGCTTTCATAAGAAATGATTTAATAAATATCTTTATTAGAGCACATATTATAATAAGAACCGCGCAAAGTCTAAATAAATTAATTCTCATCATTGTTATAAGGCAACCACGTGCCTGTTGCTTTTACAGCTCGGTGCGTTTAGTGTTAATAAACTAAGTGCAACAATCAAAACTCAATACACAAGACTGAAACATAATAATCATAAAAATAGAAACATGATAATTATTGAATCAGATACAATATGTAATTTCATCATTGTCCTATGTCTATTTGTAAAAGCGATTCATTGAAATAGAAGCATTTACCTGCCCCTTGCCATAAAATATCCGCGATTAAAAACAATGCTGGTTAAATAATGACGGAAGTAAACCGTGCGGTCGCGTTTTGAATAATCCCCATCAGCGTTGTCCCATTTTTATTGCATCGTAAAGATAGTTAGCCCAGCCGGAAGATAAAATCAGTAGATCAATCATGAACCGTCGTGCTCGTGGTTCGATCAAACGCGTAATGTACACAGGTGTTGCTAAATTACTCGGGAAAGGGCTTAGTTCCAGGTGCAAGGAGCTCGCCCAAGTTTCTGTTTTATTCCCTGTACGACAATGCGCATTGTCGGAGCGTGGCAGTGCGCAGTCATTGCCAGAAATTCCAGAAAGACAACGATCTGCGAGGCCACGAGACCAACTCCGTTAATAACTCTCGGTAGTTGCTTACACTTGTCCCCTTTCATTCGCAGCAGGAAGAGCGACGGAGAGGGCCAAATGGCGAAAGGAAGCACCAGGAGAATTATTAAAGAATAAAAAAGAAGAGTGTAGTTGCTGGGCGATCTTGCTCGCAGGCAAACAGGTGAGTCGTTATACACCTTCCTCTTTTTACCTCCTCCCCCTCCCCCGGACGCCGCTAAACGACGAGTTCCATGTTTTCCCCGCACCCCGTCCCGCTTTCCACGACCCTGAGAATCACAAATTGAGGGAGTTTCCTTCTCGACAGTGAAAACTCAATGTTACTTGACGGGAACACTGGCATAAAGTTTACGAGGGGCCGAGTAAAATCGGTTTTATTGGCGTACAGCCGGCTCCTCGGAAATTCCGGGGGCAATAAAGCAATTAAAATCTTCCCTGCGCGCCTTCGCACCAACATGACATTGTCATGGTCGGACTGCAATTTCGAATTTTCGATGAAAGAGAAAGAACGGAAGCGTAGTGGCAGCGGATTGTAAACGAATGCGAATCAATGGTTAGTACCTGGCCGACCGGACTACCTAACGCCTAACCTAACGGGATATGGGCATGAGTAATTGCTAATTATCCTTGGTGATTTATTAAAAGTTGCTAAGCGGGCCGAGCTAACGTAAACTCGAGTAGTAAATTTGCTTTGAAAACGAACGCGGAATAAATCTTTCGGCGGGGGTGTCGCACAGTATTTGTATTATAAGTTATTGGCAATGCAGAGACCGTATACATATGTCTACAATTAATAATTATGTAAAATTCATAGTTTGTAAATTTTTTTAGAAATTTTCATAATGAGCGAAACACGATATCATGGGTTAACGTTAAAAGGTTGAAGCTGTTCTTTAAAAATATTGGGAGATAGTAAAGAAATGCAAGATCAGCAAAAGTTCAAGGAGAAATGTTTAATCATATGTGGAATTTGTTCGATCATAATATGCATTTCATGTAACACATGTTACAATGTTACATGCAATTTTTGAAAAAATTTCTTTTCATATCCTGTAGTAAACTAATTGCTCTAACTTCCCAAAAAAGTTCAAATCGTATAGTACAATATTAAAAAAGTTATCGTCTTTTTTAGAGCGTCCGAATATTAATTCCGGCCACTGTAAGCGAACAATCGCAATTTTTTTAGTTGTGCCGGTTTTCTCCCAAAGTAGCGATATGTTTCAAAGTGATTTAGACTGAACATAGCATAGTTTAATATTGTATTTAATATTATGTAACATTATGCAATATGTATTATGTAATATTATTTAATATTATTGTACCTCCCATGTATGAATACTTGAATACGAACATTTTCGACAGAATAGCAGCGACTGAATAGAAACAGATTTCGTTGAAATAGTTCGTGGTGACTGATCGGCGCGCCATAAATCGAAAATATCGTTAGTCGATTTCGGTGGGTAATCCGGGGACGCGGCAGCGATTTATTTTCATCAGGAAATCGCATCGCCTCGGAGCGTCGCGAGAAACGTTATGCTAACAAACGTTAATTTGTGCCCTCACGGTCGATGTATGGAATTATTGTGGGTTTCGAGAGATCTCCCCCTGGCCGTACACTTTAGGCCAATCGTGAATCAAATCGCATTAGCCTCGCAGATGCATATTCATGGGAAACGTATGGCAGATTACACAGGTTTCACTGCACCCCGCCTACCGAAGGGGTGTTTTGCATCCCTCGAAAAGGGGTTCCCAGCACATTTATCGAGGTAAAACGACGTCGTAAGCGCTCACGATATTGTACCCCTCGCCTCTCCCTTCTTTTCGTTACTTCGTTCCCCGCGTGTTACGTCTTATGATTTTTAACTCTGCATCGTTCCATCCCTCTTCACCTTGCGAAGTCTTTCGGTTCTCAGATCCCCATTCGCGTTTCAACGGCTAGAATTTGATCGATATATGTATGTACCTATAATCATGAATGGACTGCGGATGTTTATGCAATTTTCATATTTTGTAGAGAAATTTTAAGGAAGGCCTACCAAATGAAATCCTATTTTCTTTGGTAATCAGACTCCGGATTTTACGCATTTATAACAAAAATGAACAAATGCAATTTAAAATAGTGAAAATATTAAAAGACTTTAAGAGAGTTCAGTAAACCTACCATCACCGGTCAAAATAATCGGTTTCAGATTTTCTATTTTGCGATTATTGATATAACAAAAATAATTTTATAAGAAATGATTGTATACCTACAAATGAACCACTCCGTAAAGTCGTGAGTCTATCCCGGACGGAGGACCCTTGTTTTGAATAGATTGCGCGACTCATGATGCGTTCGATGCGAAATCATGTAACCCCTTCTGTCCTAACGGGAAAAAAAGGAGCAGGGATAATCCTGTCGGTGTCACAATGTTCGCGTAACCGATGGTCGTAAGAGAGTCGACCTGGATGGCAGAGGATGAGAAGAAGAAAAAGAAGGAGGAGGAGGAGGAAGAAGAGGATAGTCCTCGAGGACCTGAGGCTTGTCACACGCGCGCACCCCATAATCCTCGAGGAGCATTCACGATCAGACGGGGGCACACACAGTCGCGCATGGTCCAGGAGAAATCGGCGCACGCGGACCAAGAGAAAACGAGTCGCGCGACCTGAATAACTCTGCCCGGATGTTTCTAATGCGTGGCTTAGCAGGCTCACAAGTTCGTGAAGAGGACCGATGAACTTCGGATAATCATCCGACCCCCTCGTTCCTTTCTTCGAGAACAGATTTCTTCTCTCATCTGGACTCCTTCGGCTCCTGCGGGGGAACAATCCAAGTTTTCACCAGCGCGGCCACGACCACGCATTCGCCGTGGCTCATTTCGTCTCTTCGATCGGAAACCGAATCTTTGAAAATTCATTTTTCCGGTATTTCATCCCAAAATGACGGCAATTTATTCTGAAACCTTTTTTCGGTATAAGTAGACCGCGGAGTTCTATGCAAATTAAAAGATTTCTACACCCATTGCAAGAATCAGTGGAAAATAATACATAGGTACTTCGAAATGATTTGAATTCGCTTACTACAAATTAAATTATACACGGTGTTTCGTTTAAAACAGGACACCTAAATATCTCCTCTATGTCTGAAAATACAAAAAATGTTTCTGACGTAATAGTCTGACTAAATAGTTTCAAAAGACGAATCAGATGGAAGAATCATCTTTTATAAATTGTAATTTTTTAATCGTTTTTTCAAGGTCACTCGTGTTTTTTACGTATATACAAACATTTTTTGTTGTTGTGTGTTATATTAAACATTATTGTGCATTCATCCATGTTTAATAGCACGACCTTGAAATGATCGTGAACTCTAAAATTTGCTATTTGACCTTAAAACTCTAACAATTGATTAAATCAGTCTCCGATTTTTCGATGATTTCTTTTTTTAATCAATGATCGACGATTGAATCAATCGTCGATTCCGACCTCACCTCAATAGACAATTTCTTATTCAAATTTCAGTTCAAACAAGCTCCAACCTCTGCCCGCCCCTCTACCGCTAAGTACGTACACAGTTCCTCTGTTCCATCCGCCACAACAATAAGAACACGACTGAAAATGTTTCGAACTTTTCGGTCATCAACTGGACCATAAATTTACGATTGTGACTGCTTGTATACGCGGGGTATAAGCCAGTATACGACATAAGTAAAGGTTTGGAAGGGTGAGATACGTACGTACGGTTCTTCGAGCAGCGAAAGAATTTACGGGGTCCTGTGGTGTACGGCTTGTAGCTCGGCGAAACGGTGCCTGAAATAATATTTCTGCTGAAACAATAAAGATTTTCGAAGGGCCCGAACAATAGACTCGGCTGTCTACCTGTGGGATTTCGTGAGTCTCGCGTCCGAGCTAGACACGAGGTTCCAGGGAACCGGTAATGCGATTAGTCGCGAGCGCAAAGTGAGAGGCGTTGGCCGAAGCACACAGTTTGTTCTTCTGGCATAACGGTTAATTTTCCTACGAATGTTATTCGTTCGGAAGGGGCTGTTAGTTTTCTCGGCTGCATTGTTTTACGGACTAACCGGTATTAATGTCATTTACGGATTAAGGCGGCCGGATCGATCGGACGTTTGGGAATAAACCGCTTTCCCAGCTATCCGAGCGTTAATTAGGCGTGCTAAACGCTTCTCCGGGAATTATCGCTTGCAAAATCGTTGCGCCTTAAACCCGGCGCGAAGAGATGGAAGTTTGATGATGCGGTCGGCGACGTTCGCGAGCTTTTTAACGAAGTTTTCGCTGCGAAATTCGTTTACCAGTTGATATTTATAAAACAACGGTCTTTGAGAACGAAATTGCTTAACCGTAAGCTCGATATCAGGTTTCATTCTCGTTAACGCTTAATACGCGTGCGAGATTATCTGCGAGCCACTTATCCATGAGATTGATATTTTATGATGGAGTATAATTACCGCCTCAAAACTTCTGCACTATAAATACGTGCGTATCTGTTAATTGTCGACGGTCTAGAAATGATATACAGGGTAATATATGTGTGAATGACATCTCTCTGTCGCGCCGGTTATGTTTTCTATTATTTTTTACGCCCCTATAAACGCTGAAGCATGCACGAGTATAAACAATTTTATTTTACGTTGGCAGATGGAATTGCTTCTCGCGATAATGCTTGCGTTACTAAACTTCTTGCGTTTGCGAATTAATAATAATTCAAACATAAAAGAGAGTATTAACCCCTTGCTTGTAATAACCGCTCGTAGCGCTTCAATCAAAATCTACTTTATTTTTGTAATTAATATTTAAGCATTGAAGTGAATGTATTTGTTAAAGGCAATTTTTACGCACCTACAGTGGCCGGAATTAATATTCGGACACTCTAAAAAACACGATAACTTTTTTAATATTGTACTATACGATTTGAACTTTTTTTGGAAGCTGGAGCAATTAGTTTACTACTGGATGTGAGTAGAAATTTTTTCAAAAATTGCAATAGATCGGGATTGTAGAAAAAATACTAAAAGTTACGAAAAGTTATGAAAAGTTGTTTCTTCCCTTAATGATTTTAACACTAAAACTACCGAGCACTGAAAGCGATTAGAATGTTTTAGCTGATAAAATTGACAAGGCTCTATTTATTTAGATTTCGTGCAGTTTTTAACAACGTGATAATTTCAATAATTACAAAATCAAAAATGCAAGACTGGTCATTTGATCGGTAATGGTAGGTTTAGTGTTAATAGAGGTAAGATCGTATATGGACATCTTTAATTTTTCAAATTTTCCGACAATTTTGAATTTTATCTACTCGATTTTCCTATAAATGCATAAAGATCCGCAGTCTACTCATACAACTCTACATTTGGATTAAAAATTCGTAGAATATTTCGTCGAATGTTAAACAAACTATAGTATTCAAAATAGCAAAGTAAACATTTTAAAAATTCCGTACACGCGGCTAGAATTTCCATGAACGTGCATGGTGAACTCGAAGGAAGTCTTTTCTTGAGCATTCAATTAAAAATTGAAATATTGTTTTATAATAAATTGAGCTTCACACGATTCCATGTTTCTACATACTACAAATTCGTAAAATTTCTCGCGGAATGATTATTACTTGAAATCAACAGCTTTCGTTTCTTAGAGCGAGAGGTGCACAATAGAACGAGCAGACCGAAGTGTAAACGTTTGAAAAATTCGAAGGAAGTCTTTTCTTGAGCATTCAATTAAAGATTGAAATATTGTTTTATAATAAATTGAACTTCACACGATGCCATATTTGTACATACTACAAATTCGTAAATTTTCTCGCGGAATGATTATTATTTAAAATCAACAGCTTTCGTTTCTTGGAGCGAGAGGTGCACAGTAGAACGAGCTGACCGAAGTGTAAACGTTTGAAAAATTCCGTACACATAGCTAGAATTTCTATGAATGTGCATGGCGAGCACGAGAAACGATGGCTTCAAGCCGGCAGAGAGACGATCTAGAATCTAGGATGAACTAGCGAAGAACCTCCCGTGGTGCGTAGAACAATGGTGCAGAGGTTGCCCGACGATCGAGATCTTGAAGTATTTATGATCTCGTGAAGGACTCGGGCACGACACGAGATCATCGATGCTCCCAGCTGAAGCTTACATCGAGCGAGGGCGAAGAGAGCTAGGGAGATTGTTGAAGTAACGATACGATGAAGTACGATGCACTTTCTTTTACTACTTGTGCAAGCAATGCTTCGGATAAGATTCGAGAAACGTGCATAAGAAGTCTGCAGAACTTCGTGTAACTTTTCTGGAAAAATTTCAAGAAACACAGTCGAATCACAATTTATTTTCTTAACTTCCTGACGCGTAAATTAAATTCGATGTGGCCAAGTATACCATTTATTATTCAATTTAATTGTTTGTGTAAGCTTTACAAAGAGCTTGTGTATAAATTCTTGCTGGTAATGTTTGCTTTAATATCAGACTATATTTTACTTCATTAGCATAATTAATTTCAAGATCAAAGTCAACAATTTTGTTTCATTGAGTTTTATTCTACTCGTCACAGATATGAATAAAGGTCTATAGCCCATTTATAACTCGAACAGAAAAGAAAACAAAATTGGTTTATTTAGAACATAACATTTACTTTAATGTTTAAATATTGAAAGAAGAATGGAATTTTATTTAAATTTAAAAGGAGATCTAGACAGATAACATTCATCGGTAATAAACAAATATGCGTTTAAATATGATTATATTATGAAGGGAAATAGATTTTCAAAAATAAACAATTTATTTTGTAATATAATGTACATTTTAATTATTTCCTCGGATCTCGATTATGCATCGGGCCTTAATTTATCAAGCCGATTAATCGAGGTGCTACTGTAATATGATTTTCTATTGTAAAAGTGAGAGGCACAGCTATGAGAAATGTTTAACAAATAGAGAAATCAACGGGTCGGGAGGACGATTACTTGCAGAAATCATGATGGAAGGGTAGAAAGAAACGGTTATGTACGCAGTGTCTCCGGGCGGGGTACTAATGAAGCTTTCCCTTAATGAATCCATACCGAGTCCTTAAAGATTTCAAGATAACGCTGATGGATACTCTCGCACCAGAGACTCTTCCTGAAACGGAGATTACCTTTTCCTGCTCAGACTTTCTCCGAGCGACGGCGTGCCGCTTTGAGAACAGCGCGATTTGAGAATCTCCTTAGAGCTTCGAAACCGAACGGAAAGAAGCTTTCGGGTGTCGTTTTGCATACTGAAACGTGCGCCAATAGATTTACGACAGGCCCGACAATTATCACTTGTCACGAATTAAGTCGAGCAAATGGTAGATCCCCTGTGAACAGCCGGTGTTCTTTCTTGCGGAAGAAAGAAAATTCGAACTAATTAAGTCGCCGGCCAGAGTGTTGCAGCTGTGCTTGGAATGAAAGGAACAAAAGATTCTCGGGGTAATTGAAAAACTCATCTGTGGAGGAATTCGCTTAATACGTTAAATTCGTATTTTATGCAGCGCTATGCAGAGTATTGTACTTTTTAGTGTAATTATTGCTTTCATTATCATTATTATTATTGTAGTATATCAAAGATCATTTTGTTTTTTCTCTGCAGATTACAGATTGCAGAATTCAATGTAAAATAAAAGTTGTGCAACTCGTTTATAAAGAATACAAGTTAGATGACAATGTATTTATTCCTTTAATAATCTCAACGAGTTGAAAATAATATAACAGCATTCTTGAATTCTAGTGAGGTTGCCATGGTTTTATATTGCTAGCAGTAATTTCTTAATAAATGCATAAAACTTACAGTTTACTAAAAAGTTAATGTGCCTGTGTATTCGAATTCAAGGACGCCCATTATTGGGTCGCTCGGAAAGTCATTTCGTTTTTCGTGTAGAGATAGCATTGCTTCCATTTGTTATTACTAACATATTTTAAATCGCAAAATCGTGGTATATCTTGACAGGTGACATTTCGGACGTAATATCCAACCTTGTAGTGCATTCTAATCTTTCAAGTATGTTTTTACCATTCCGTCAAATATGCAAAATCAAAGTACGCATTTCCATCACCTTTTGCTTTTTTATCACCGCAAGGGTAAAAATGTAGTGCACGAAAGAAAAAGTTATGCGCTGTTTAAAGAGAGGATATACCACCGATTACTATTTTTTTCGCTTTTCTCAACATTTTTTATGCGGTGCAAAATTTCATTTCAAATAAAGTCGTGGAAAGTCATATAACTCAATATTTTGCTAATAAAAAACAGAAATTCTACGAGATTCTTTAAGTTGCCTGAAAAATCGCAGGAGGCCATAGAACAAAATGTCATAAAACTTATTCTAAATGGTAAAAAATTGGCTATCATTTTCCATTAAGAAAACGAAATGACTTTTCGAACGACCCAATAGTAGAGAATTGTTGGCAATAGAGTTGAAAAATAATTCGGAGCGCAAAGAGTTAATAGCTTAAATATAGCTGTATTATAAGTAGAAAGAGAACAATATTTATTAGTGAAAAGGGCAAAGATTTTCTATCTAGATATTGCGAGTTCTATTCACCCTTGCATTGGAGGGTTACATGGTTTTAGTGAGTTGAAAATGATACGACAGTATTTTTAATGTTGTCAAGATGTTTCTACTATTTTGTATTTGATCTGCTTATTTTTGTTATAATAAATATTGTTTGTAAAAATACTGTCATAAAGATGTAAAAATAGACATAATAAGACGTAAATAGCAAACATTTCTTTCCGCAAGTATCGTTCCATGAATGCAGCATGTCTACCGAGAACGTGTTGCGTAGAAGATGCTACATTGTATCAATTTCAAGAGCGTATTAATGCGAGAACGGTCTCGTTTCGGAAATTGTTAGTCTTCTGGTTATATTCTCGGTTCGCGATGCGAAAACGAATTTCGTCGGACTCTGCCACGTAAGTACAGATCCAATTACACGATCCACGACGATCGACGTGGAACAATCGACGACGAAGATGAACGTCCAAGGAGAGGAGAGTCCACTGGCAACTGTTGCCATCCACCTCGCTTCGCCTCGGCCGTCTCTGTTATTTGCCGAGCTATCATCGGGAGAAGTTTCGCGGAGGCAGCTCGGCCGAGCTACGAGATTGCTAGCCTTCCGTGCAGCGTAATTACCAAAAATCAAGCAAAAGGACCGAAAAGCCATCACCGGCTTCGACGGTGTTTCTGCAATTTTGGCGCGGGGCCATTGACACGACGTTTGTCTTCCGATGCGACCAAGTACTCGCCCCTCGTTCTTTCCCTTCATTCCTGCTGTCGCGTTGCAACTTTGCGACCTGGGCAAAGCAGCTAAAAATATTCCTATTTTGCGGCTCTGATTAATATAATTATCAGCTATTTTAACACTCCGAATATTGGCAATTTAGCAAGACTATTTAACTCCCCAAGTTACAGCCAGAGCTGGGTAAAATAGTATTTGAAATAGTAAGTAGTAAATAATCCTATTAATTTTAATTAATTATATTTTTATTATTTATAAAGTATGCGTATTAGCTTTGAAAATGAAATATTCGATTTGATATAATAAGTTCTTAAAATGGTATTACAAAATATAATTCTATTTGAAGAATATTAAAAATATTTGGACTTCATCTCTCTCGAAATATTTTAGTATTTTTATCTTAAATATTTTGGAGGATAAGTTGTGTCTCAAAGAATGACCCAATGCTTAAAGTAAAATTAATAAAATAATTAATAAAATATTTTATTTTCTGTTTCAGATTGTTCATTAGAAATATTTTATTTCGTGATTTAAATTCTCAAAATATAGAACTATTTTATTTCGTGGTTTAGATTGTCGAAATAAAATATTTTACTTTTACATAATTTTTATCAAGAAATCACGGTTCGAAAAATTTGTTGTCTTCTTAAATATTGCTCCTAGAATAATATGTAGCAAAGCTTTCTTTTTTAATCCCTCGCTTCACAATTTATTAATATTTTATATTATTGAATCTCAATCCTTAATAATTATATGTAGACATTCAAGCTTATAGAATTATCGTAAATGATATTACATCAATTATTAAGTACATATCAGTGCTGAATAAAACTCAAATTTAATTGTTCTTGTCTTATGTGTACTAGCAATAGAAAATTTCAAGCGTAACTAAACAATAGTCAATTAATTAAACGTACATTACATACAAGGATTAACTTATCACATGCATAAATGAAATGATGACTACAGTTTTTGCTTTTGTGTCTTTCTGAAATTATTTTCCCAACGTTTCGCAAGCACTGCAGGTAGCTCCGACAGGAGTCAGAAGTCACACTGATACTGACATCAACATAAATTCTCAACAGTAAAAATTGTATGATACCAGTGAAAGCCTAAAATCTCCGAAATATTACCATTTCTGTACCCACACATTTTCTCCGGGCCTATAAAAAGATTTATTTCCTTTAAATGACGTAGCCAGCTTTTAGTGACCACGGGTTGGACCACGAACTCGGTTCCCAATACGTTAGGAAAACACATTTCTGAAAGAAGGTTGGCGGTTTATCGGTTAAATAAGAAGATAGACAAAACTGAGGAGTGAGGGGGATGAAAGTGAAGCTTGCGTAGTCGTTCTGGGGAACGCACGACAGAGTAAACAAAACAGAGCGGAAAGTCTCGGCGACAAAGATACATACGCTCACGCATTCGTGCCGTGCGCGCGGACAAAACACGAAGAAGCGAGAGAAAATGGTGTCGAGGAAGCGCATTACGAAAACGTATATACTTGTGCTTGCGGCGAGAAAGAAGAAAGAGAGGCAGAGCAAGTTCGCTAGGAACTGCGGGGTAAGAGAGACCGGGGTGCCGAGAGAGGAAAGAGAAACACCGATGGACACAATGCAGTAGGTGGTAAGCGAGGAAGAGAGAGCCCTTCATCCTTGAAAAAGGTTTCGGCTTAGCCTTTTACCACCCTCCCCTGACCTCCCCGCAACCCCTCCACAAGGCGAATTTCCTAACGTTTGCCACCCGCTGTGCCTTCCCCCCTCCCGTCTTGCTTCACGGACAATGCTTGTCCGACCGTTCACGGCGACAATCGCACGGAAATCGTGACGGTTTTACCGTCGCTGGAAATCCATGCCGAATCTACCGGCTGCTTTCATCCAGCTACGTTTTCCTCTATCTGTCTTTCCGCATCTTTCGCCCTCCTCTCTCTCTCCACTTCCCTCGCACCCTAGTCGTCCAGCTACGATGCTGCTGCACCTACGGGAATTGCACGAGGGTGCCTCCACGGTTCAACAAGTAAGAATCGATGCGTTTCTTTCCCTGCTCTGCTTTTGTCGAGTCATGTGAACCACGATCTCGCTGCACCAGATTTCTAATTACGACGCGCAGTCATTTTCTCAGAAACAATCTATGTATGCAAATTGTTACACTGGCTGATATTATACTTAATATATACATAATAGTACACCATTGTTACTATGGCTGATATCCTTAAACTTCTTTTTACGCTTTTAGTATTTTGTGTTCCTTCTATTTCTGTCATAAATCCACACAATCTTCTTGCAATATTTATATTCATTTTTACTTATTGTCAATGACCGAATACTATTTTCCGCCATTTCTCACGTCCTGCTCTGCCGACTAAATCCTTTCAGGCTGATAAAACATAGATTTAGTAAAGGGTTAAAAGCATAACTCACCGACGTACATAGGTCGGGCTTGAAAAATGGTAACAGAGGCACGGCGGACCGGAGGGTGTCCTTCGACGTTCGTAAATATTAATTCGAGTCCTGACCATATTCGTCAGGACACAAAACGTGAATCCTTCGCGTTTCCCCATCGGAATTGACTCCGTTAGATGAAAGCACGTTTACAGGGGTAGGTGGTAGCAAACAAATCCTGGGATTGTAGTACTCCTGGGACGTCGTCCCTTATTTTTATCCATATACACGGCGATTTCAGTTCCCTCTTTTCTCTTCCTTTTTTTAGAATTCAAATCTCGTTGAGCCTGGACACAGTATAAATAATTCTGTACACATTCCAATAGATAGTCTCTAAAAATCTTCGTCTCCAACAATACCGAGTGTTAACCTTTCTATAATTCTATAATTTAGTTCACGACCGAACTCACAACAATTATTTTGTTGTTAACCGATTTGCGTCGGAAGTAAATATTCATTACGTCTAGCGTAGTAATTTATAAGAACCTGTCAGAGATGTTAATGCCTCTGTAGATAACGACAATTTGGATGTGAAAATTCGCTTCTAGAAATATCAATGTCATCGTGAATGTTAAGAATAAACGCGTTCGATTCCATTACATGCTGTTCTAGAGGGCACAGTGTCTACGTAATTTTTTAAGTGAGAAATATTTAAATAATAATCCTAAACTTTTTTATTTAAATAATGTTAATCAGGTCTGTTAATCAGGTGTCGCGGGTTACCAACTCTTACCGTGCTCATATTACTAATTGGTATAAAGTGTTTATATTACTAATTGGTATAAAATGTTTACTAATTTAATTAAAGAGGAACTAGTAAAAGAGAGACACTGCAAACATGTACCTAAGTCATGTTTTAGGATAATTGTATAATAAATATTCCTGTAACCTTTTAAAAACCTGTTTAAAATGTATTGTATAATTATAATTCAATATTATTATTAAAGAGAAAATGTTTCTGTATTTTTTCATTAGCAAGAAACGACTAATTCTTATCATGAATGTTGAATCAATTATACAGTGCGTATAATTGACACAGATCTACAAAACGTATTTTTTAAATTTTCAATATATGTAGGCCCACATAAAAAAGTTGTAAAATGTAACTTTTAGTATTTTTTCTACAATTCCGATCAATTGCAATTTTTGACAAAATTCTTTTTCACATCCTGTAACAAACTAATTGCTCTAACTTCCCCAAAAAATTTCAAATCGTATAGTACAATATTAAAAAAGTTATCGTTATTTTCAGGATATGTTTAATTGACACAGATCTACAAAACGTATTCTTCAAACTTTCAATATAGGCCTACATCAAAAAGTTGTAAAATGCAACTTTTAGTATTTTTTCTGCTATTCCGACACCTTGCAATTTTTTCCGAAAAATTTTAGTCACGTTGTGTAGCAAACCAATTGTTCTAACTTCCCAAAAAATGTCAAGTCGTATGGTGCAATATTAAAAATGTTGTCGTCTTTTTACAAGTATCCGAATATTAGTGGGAGTATTAGTGTAAGTACATAATTGATCGTTGCTGCTGGTAAAAATTCGGTGTATCATACAAATTATAAACTATCACATCTATTAATTTTTGTGGGAGACGGTTGAGTTGTATTATATCTGTTGTATTTTTTCAATTACCTTTCTGTATTGCGCATAGACTGTATTGGTTTTCATAAAAAAATTTTGTAACAAATAAGATTAGGTTAGGTATGTCACTGTATGTCCACCACTGCACGTAAACAAAATTTCATAGAGTTTGAAGACTGTGCAATGCTCCACATTCGAGTGTCGTAGATGGCTGGAAGAAGTCGCAAGGGCTTCATAATAACGTAGCGACGATAATGAGAGAGAGGCAGTGGGTCCGTTGCGACTGTTGCGAGGTAATAAAAGTAAATCACATACAAGGCAGCACGTGGTTGCGCGGAGTCCCGGTGCTAATCGCGATTTCGGGAAAGCCCGGCCCGCCGCAAATGCGAGAAAACTCGCCGCAATAAAAGCCGACGGAACGCGCGAGAATAGACAAGCACAATGTGCTCCGGGGTAAGGGCGAAACGAAGCAAGAAGGGAAACGGGCAAGCCAGATAGAGTTAGGGGTGAGATATAGTTGGCGGAAGAAAGACGAGAAGAGACGGTGCACACGGTGGTTGCATGTGTTCGCCGAAACGCGTCCTCGTTGCGGCCGAAGCGAGACCTCCCGCGCACAATACTTACCCCGTTCACGGGTTCGCATACGTTGGGGAAAAAACTGCATCACGGTTAGGGGAGGATAGGAGGGGGGGAGGATAGTGGCCGGCCACCATTTTTCTCACCCTCTCGCGCGGGCAGAAATATGCCTGCATCGTCGCAATTAGTTGCGACGGACCGCCAAAAAGGAGAACGCCGAGCGAACGGCGGACGAGCAGGAAGCCGCTGTTAATCTTTGCGTCGTAATGGCGGGAAGTAAAGCCTCTTCGCGGGAAAAGTGCATTTCGCTGCAGCGCGGCCAAGCCATTGTAAAAAATTCTGGTCAAAGATAAATCCCGCTGGTCAGCTTCCCAGCTACGGCAGTTACGCTGGCTTTCAATTTTGCTCTCTAATTTGATTTTATTCCTTCTCCCTAAACAGCACTCGTGATTTTTATTGGCGAGCTACGCTGCGGATTAATGTGTCTTGTTAACCAATCGCAACGATACAGTTTATAATTTTAACGCATATTTTTATGCCGCGAATGTAAATTAATCTTACAATTTTAGATAGATTGCAAATCTTTATGCAGAATCAAAATATTTAACGGTAATTGCATGATGCTGGGAGCCAGTTAAATATTTTTTTCTTACTATATACATAAAATTCGATAGAATTTGATGTAGATACTATAACATAAAATTCGATAGAATTTAATACGATTTTTATTTGTTTTAGATCTGCAAAGGCTGTTCCCATGAAAAATAGGATTTTATTCCATTCCACTTGCTTAAAATTTGTCTGTAATAATTGGAAATTGCATAAACATCTGCAGTCTACTAATTATTAACTAAGTCGTTGCATGTTTGAAGTCCACTCAACAGCGATATGGCTACACTTTAAAGCTTCGATCGCAGCCTAAGAAGAAAAACTAGCGCGAGCAGGCTGTCCTGTACCACGGCTAGCAGGATTTCGCATAATGCTTCTCCGGAGGCAGCGCGTTACGTGAATTCAGTGCTTTTCCGGGGCTGGTCATTCTAGTCCCTCTGGGAAATTCCCAATTAGATCGGCTCAACACCAGCCGATGCTAATGTCGCACGACTTTGGAAAGGTCGTAGCGCATGGAAAATCTGGATCAGAGCTCGATGAACTGAGCTCTAATCCGCACTGCCACCTGAACAAACACCAGTCGCCGTGGTTCGGCCGGTCCCTGTCAAAGAAGACTAATGATTCGATGGAATTTCTTGAACGTGGTCTAAGCGAGACCATGGAGATGTTGCGGGCGCGGTCGAGTGACAACCCTGGGTCTGCTAATTCGCAATAAAGAGGGATCGTTGCACCTTGCTAATAAAAGCCTCGTTCGCTCATTTCGCCACTTTGAGAATTGGTCGAACATTGGTCAAAGAATAAACGGGATTTCATACTCTAAGTGAGGTGATGGAGTGACGAATGGAGCTGGGATCTGGCAATTTTGAAATCGGGATTTTCCAATGACGAGGAAGGCTTTCGCCGGCTAGAAGCTTGCAGAGTTATCCACCGCGGGAAGAGTCCAGAGTCTGAAGGTGGTGGCGGACGAAGTGTGTGGCTATCGATCACTGGTCCACCCCTGTAGGCGATGGTCTCCTCCTAGTAAATTCTCTCTCCGTCTCCCTGTGGTGGTCTTTCTCTCTCTCTCTCTCTCTCTCTCTCTCGATCTTCCCCTCTTCCCTCGACAGTGAGCTCCTCTCATCCTCATCCCCTCGAGTTACATCGAATTTACCTAACGTAGGCGCGGTAGGTAGCCTCTCTTCCTCTTGTTCCTCTGCCCGTCTCTCTCCGTTTCCCTTTGTCTCACCTCCGCGCGTTCCTCTCTTCCGTTCTCTTGCCTTCTCTGGAGCGCGCGCTGGTTCACTCCCCTGGTGCAAACGTCTCCATAGCTCTGGACCCTTTGAGAGCTCTCCTCGAGGAGGCCTAGAGAGGCTGGGTGCGAGGGAGAGGCCTCCCGGACGAGGGAGCAAAGAGAGGAGATGAAGACTGCCGAGCGGCGAGTAGAGGGATGGCGTGGACGGAGAAAGACAGAACGGGATAGCGAGAACGAGAGAGAGAAAGAGAGAGGGAGAGGGGGAGCTTGTTATGGACGTGATGGACCCCTCGTTCGTCGTACATCTGGGCAAGTAGACCGGGCAGAAAGGGGGAAGAGAAGCTTTTAGAACTTGGAATATTCACGAGGCCGTGGCTTGGACAAGCGAAACACGTCCCTCGATATCTCCTTCTTTCAACGTCACGCCCTAAAATCAAATCGGTTGGCGAAGATCGGCTAAGTTGATTCCTGACGTCCTGAATCGTTTTCGCCGCGTGGATGCATATAATGAATGCCCGGTCGCCTGATGGTAGGCTTCGCCAGCGGAAATAACGAAATATTGTTTCTGGTCGTTCACCCTTCGCCCAAGCCGTTCCGCAGGGTGCGTTTCCACGATTTTTCGCCGGTTCCTGCGCGAATGACCGTAGCGACAGGCTGCCGAACTTTGTTCCTTGCCACTGACCTCCCGCACGTCTTTGTACCCTCTATGACACTCCTTCTTCGTGATGTTTCGAATTTGAGACGGTTTAGAGACAGTTTACCTTCCAGGATGCATGTGCGCTGTACGTAAAAGTGATGATCAGTCCCTTATGGAGATTTAATGGACGTCACAAAAATGTTGTACTTCACTGAAAGGGTACCTGAGGTTATTTGAAGTAACTTTTTCCTTTACGAAAATATTCTTCGTGGCTTTGTTAAGGAGTTATTTACGAAAAACACGGACCAATCAAAGCGCGAGATTCTGGCTCGGCCAATAGCAACGCTACGCTCAGCGAGACCTGTCGCCGAGCCGGAGTCCTTCCGCTGTAACCGCGCTCGGATTGGTCCACGTTTTTTATTAATAACTCCTTAACAAAACCGCGGGAAACATTTTCGTAAAGGAAACAGTTGTTTCAAATAACCTCAGGAACCATTCCCAAAGGTTTTTCGATATTTTTGGGACACCCTGTAGTTACTAGAATAGTCCGCTGTCAAGAAGGTTAATAAATACACTGCGGATCTTTATGCAAAATAAAATCTTTCTGCATTAAAATGTATTTCCTCTTTTAATTGTGAGAGCAACGCAATATTATTAAACTCTTTTGATGTCCTCAATGCTCTGTACATCAAATCCGTGATCTAGTTATTAGCATCATATGAAACACATTCGTGGAAAATTTGGAATATCGATGATCGAATATTTGTTTATTGGAAAATTGGAAGAATACGTTCAATAATTGCAAGGTTAACTCTAAGCGGCGCAGTTCGTGTTCGAGCGACTATTTGAACTACAGAGGCAGAACTTGCGCGTACTTGGACGCCTTTTGATTTCGTATTCAGGGTATGTTGTCTCCATGGCGTAGAGCACTGCCTACCAGCAGAAATACGAGGTCCTGGAAGGACTTCCTCGGCAATCAGCGATGGTCCGCAGCCGCTGTTTGTCTTCGCGCGTGATTGGCGCCTTGCTTTGCCGCTTCTGTTTGGTCCAACGTCAAGGTGCCTTGGCATTTCTGTCTACGTGACTGTTTATTGACATTTAACTTCGGTAACGAGCGTATGCAGAGCTGACATTGTTACAGGATTACTCAAAAAAGGTGTCTCTTCTTTAACGCATCCATCCTCGGAAGGTTCTTTCGTGTCGAAAAATAATTCGATTCACTTGTCTAATATGCTTAGGAAATTTTTCTGGTTCGTTCATAGGTCTTGTTCAAACTAACATGTTTACTTCTAATGTTTTGAATTAAAGTTCTTGTTCGCGAATTCTCGATTCTGCGCGCCCAGAAAGCACATTATTGCAAAATGAAATGAATTCTTCGTCTAATTGAAACGTGTAACATCATTATTAACTCTACATCTCAATTTTACAACTTTCTTCCCCTCAGAACTAGTACCGTCTCGTATTACTATCTGAATTTCTGCTACTTTCAATTCATCTGCGTTTAAAAAAAGAAGAATGTCTAAAGTTCTGTAAAGTTTGCAATATCTACGTTTATGCAGTAAATTCCACATAAAATTCTTCAAACTTCTACATTTGATTTTCCAATTTACGACTATTCTGAAACTCTCTACATCAAGAAATAAAATGGGTATTCCATATTCGTACCTTCTCCTTTATTTAATATTCGTTTCTTTGGTAAGTGAAAATCAATTATATTTTTCAATATCGGAAACGCAGTAAGATAATAGTTCATCTAAATCTTAAATAATTGTGAACTTAAATTAGAGCAGGACAGCTGCTGTCTTCACAGTCTACTAAAATTTTATAAAATAGGTTCAAAATTGCTGTTCGTAATAAGAACACGCACTGGATTTACCGGAAATAGAAGAATATGTCATAAAATGAATTAGCTGCGTTATAAATTTAATCTATCAATAAGTAGACATATTCACCATATTGTGCTCAATTTAATAGAAAATAGTAATAATTTTTTATACTTTTAGCACATTTGAAATTCTAATAATCCTAATTACAAATGTAATAGGGTTTTATTAATTCTATACCAGTAAAGAGGATCAAGTTAAATTAAAATATGGGGCACACCGAAATATAGTTAGTTGAAAAATCCAATGAACCCCGTTTTTAAATATAAGAAAATAGACGGCAATACTATAATTAAAACAGGTCACAGAAATATTAAAATTTTCCTTCGAACAACAGATATGTACTTTCAATATTGCAACCAATTGCAACAATTACAACAATTATTATTTCTCATAAAATAAAATTGTAGTTTTCAGTATAGGAAATAGATGGCAATACTATAATTAAAACAGGTCACAGAA
Organism: Lasioglossum marginatum; assembly: GCA_028455795.1. NCBI lineage: Eukaryota > Metazoa > Arthropoda > Insecta > Hymenoptera > Halictidae > Lasioglossum > Lasioglossum marginatum. Next base: position 2,579,481 of record CM052246.1, read on the forward strand.
ATATTAAAATTTTCCTTCGAACAACAGATATATACTTTCAATATTGCAACCAATTGCAACAATTACAACAATTATTATTTCTCATAAAATAAAATCGTAGTCTTCAGTATAGTCGAAGAGAATTCGGTTTACAATAAATGTGAAATGAGTGTGTATAATAGAGAAACGGCGAAAATCACAGAAGCAATATGCGTGTAGTTGTCGAGCAGTCATGTGTAACTCAGACGCACACGACATTGTTTACAAACCAGAATATGGTACTAGGTTCTGGTAGCGGCCGTCAACATCAACCAAACCAATAGCATTCAACCTTCAGTTACTCGCACACCACTTACTGTATAACTGGTAACATGGAACTTTATACGATTCCAACACATAAATAAAATTTTATTCAATACAATAACTACTTAAATGCAGAATAAATACTTGCTAGTGTAGTCCACGCCTTTGTTTGCGCTCGGAACACTAATTTTAAAGTTTTGAGATTGTAAGTACTATAAAATATTAATTAAATATTAATATATTATATTAAAAATTATATATATAATTAAAAATTAATAACCCTGTGCAAATTATGAGAACTTGAACAAATTCGGTCCATGTGCTATATTACAGAATTCAAATCTTTCAGCTGCAAATTCAAGCTATGGGCTATTTATAAGGTCCCCTTCTGCGTCATAACAATTACGATACGGTTTCATTTAGAAATTCAATATAATCTTCGAAAAATTCAAAATATCATGAAATATATACAGTGAGCCACGAAAGTATTTGAACGCACTTTGAAACAGTGTAACTGTTTTATAATTGTACCCAGAGTTGGGCAAAAATTTTATTTAAATCAAAATTTCGGATAATGTGGATTTAAAACCTACTTGGAAAAAATCCACTTTATCCGAAATTTTTATTTGAATAAAATGTTTGTCCAACTCTGATTGTACCAAACGACCTGATGTTTTGTAAGCAATTAGAAGCATTGGTTTACTAAATGATCTGCGAGAAAGATTTTCCAAAAATTACAATTTACAAAGTTGCATGCAAAAATAAAGAAAGCATTTTTTAAAACTGTTTTATTTGGGCCCTTAATGAAAATTTAAAATATATGTTTTTACGCACATGCTGAAAATTTCATCAAAATCGATTAACATATATAAAATCCACAGATTCTTACATCTTTCGATGCGTGTCGTTTTTTTTCTGCGTCAACCGATTTCGAAATTTTCAGCACACGTATAACTAACATAGATCTACAAAACGCATATTTTAAATTTTCATTACGGGCTCTAATAAAAAAGTTATTCAGGGCGCCTCTTTTACTTTCTCATGTAATTCTTAGCAATTGCAATTTTTTCAAAACCTTTTCTGCATGTCATCTGGTAAATCAATTCTTCGATTTGCTCAAAAGAAGTCAGGTCGTTTGGTCCGATCATAAAAAAGTTGTACTGTATTAAAGTGCGTTCAAATATTCTCGTGGTTCACTGTATATGATTTCATCTGGGGGTGTGGGGGATTTCATCTGCGCGACATATTGTTTAGAATCTCGATGCCAGGTTCGTGTCGCACGTCAGTATAGACCAAACCGGTACAGCCTTTAATAACCCTGCGCAAATCATAAGAACCTGAACAAATTCGCTTGGTCCATGTGTTACCGAATTTATGGATTCCCTTTGGTAGGCTCGGCACAATTCACGAAGAATCGCGCGAGAATTTTTCCAGGCGGTACATTATCGCGCGCATGTGCGTCCATCTACATACGCAAAGGGAGAGAGAGAGAGAGAGAGATATGTAACACGCACGGATGCGTGCACGCACACGTGTGCGATCTTGGTGGTGCGTGTGATATGAGGTCCTGTAGGAATTCACTGCCGGGCGTAAATTCTCTGTCCTGGTCTCCTCCAGCATCTAGTCGCTCGCTCCCTTTGGGGTGGACTCTAAAGTCCACCCCCTTAGCTGGCCGTCCGACCGGCCACCCCATATTTCTCGCTCTTTTTCCCTCCGCCGTGTGCTCTCCCTGTCTCTCCGTTTTCTCTGACCATCCTAGCTGCCGCCTCCAGCGACAACATTCTGTAGCCCGACGACGAGGGTGACCACCCCTTCCGAGAGAATGGACCGAGGACAGTGACGCTCAAGCTCGCGCTACCGATCGCCCGGCCGCGATAAGGAATCTTTCTTTTTTTATCGCCGTGTCTTTTCCTTTCCGCGTTACCGGCCTCCCCACGGGATTACTTCGGCTTTATTGCTTTTAATTACTTGACACGGGTTGGAACCCGCGCGCGGAACCCGCGGCAACACCAAGGAGGCGTTGATGCTTGGCTGGATACGCCTGGGGCGTTACGCCGCGCGCCGCGCCGCCAGGCAACCTGCGGCTCACTTTTCTTAGACACCGATGTCGGAATATGTTCTCAATTTATTTCAAAGATTCAAGGGGGTCGGTCGATAAATGTCTCATTTACCCCTGATCCCCTCGGTTCCAGTGTCGCCAGATCGAGGCAATCGAGGGGAATACAGTTTACCCCCTCTCTGATAACCAGATTAATACGTGACCACTCTACGGTCTTAGTGGGGGATGCTGGAGTATGTTCATGATGCTGGAATAGGATAGTAGAAGGGGAGAAGGCGGAGTGGGAAAATCGACCGGATTTGGTCGATTCTGGCGACACTGGTTCTAACTTCTGCTTGGAACAGAGTCCCCACTCTACCTTCAACTCTAATCCTCTTGGTTTTTTCATTCTCGATAAGCAAAATGGCTGAGATCACGGTCGCCATGAGACGGCCTTTTTACCTTGGTTTTATAAGCGATTACGTACAAGAGCATGCGCAGCCATCAATTTTTATTTATTCTTCAATAAAATGGTTATAAATATTATTGAAATGTACATAAATGTATACTGAAATTTTGTATGCAAAAAGTGACATAGTTTCTTTGTGAGAAATCCCCTAAAAGACATAAAAATACGCTGTTTACACTAGAATACCCCTGCAAAGCGTCTTCTTGCCTGGATGGCTTAAAAAATTGAACTTTCGTTGCAGTTTCTTACAGGGTTATATTTAAAAATATGTTATCTTAATCCTCATCCATCCCTCGTGTCAATTTGACACAGTTTTATTATTTATTATTATAATATTATTATTTATTCTGTTCTGTTATTTGTAGGTTTTGTCCGAAACTTGGCGACGAAACATATAACCGCAAAAACCTAAGATGTAAATGTTAACTCATCAATTTGAATGAAAAAAACATCGAAAAGTAACTGTTTCACTTGTTATTTTATCGATTTTTTTTATCACTGTGTCAATTTGACACCGTGGGACAGATTCAGTTCGCGAAATGAGGGACGGATGAGGGTTAAATTATTATAGAAGAAATCGTAAAATTGGGAACGTAAAATAGTCATGATATCTCAAATACCAATCATCTGATTTATTCATCATAATTGACGTTTTCCGTAGACATTCCATTATTGCTCAAACAGTTGTAAAATTGAAATTGAAATTTTGTTATTAGATCTTCTTGTTTCTTCTAGTCCAAACGATCAGCACATTTATGTAAATTGCAAGTCTTTTGTTTTCCTATTTTCAGTAAATACATATATCGACTGTTAAAATTGTTTTGTTCCATAATGCTTTACATTAACACTAAACCTACCGAGCCTTAAAAGTAACTGGTACATGTTCCCTCATAAAAATGACAAGATTGATTTTATTTAGACTTTGTGCAGCTCCTATTGTATAATATATGCTCCACTAAAGATATCTATACAACATTTCTTATGAAATTGTTTTTATTATATCAATAATCGTAAAATAAAAAATCTGAAACCGGTCATTTTAACCGGTGGTGGTAGGTTCAGTGTTAAAGATACATAAAATTTGTAATTATCTTGCAGCATGTTGAAAAATAGTTGAGGCAGCAAACTTCGTGGCCTCGCATCCTACAACCATCTTAGATTTGATCTAAGTAATCTCGCTACTACTTATCAGTTACTAACATTATGTGTATTAGATCTTGGATTGAAACTACGAAGTTGAAGTTAAGGTCCAATGTTGCAAAATAGTTCAGGTGCAGAACTTCGTGATTTTCGATCTTAAATTGTGAGCACTCTGATCATTAAAAAGCTTTTCTAAGGCTTTACGAATACATTAATAAAATCTATAAGAAATCGTACCAAAATCTCTACCTTTTCGTTCCAGATCGTCGCGACTGGCAATCGGGCAAAGATTCACGGAATTACAATGGTAATGCAAATAAATTCGGAATATAATCGCATCACCTTATCAGCGAGCAGAGATTCTACGCACGTTCGTACGGAGAACATCCTGAGCCCGGTAAGTGGCGTATGGAGATATCCAAAGGGGGTTGGATAGCTGGAATGGTTCGCGAGGGTGCCAGTGAAGGGTGGTACTGTGCCACAGAAGGGTGAAGAAGCTGGATGGATATGGAGGCAAGGAGGAAACACGAGACAGTGGAACGGAAGACGATACGGAAAACGGGAGAAAAGAGGGAACGAGGGGAAAGAGGAGGAAAAAGAGGGTAGCACGGGAATAGAGGAAAAACAAATGTGTGCAAGGTAACGGAAACGAATTAGAGAAAAGAGAGTGTAGGAGATAGAGACAGAAAGATTGGTAACGAGATGGGACTAATATCGTCCTGTGAACTAGGCTTTGCTCTGTCTCATTCCCTTTCTAACTGTTCATTCGTAGTTAGCATTCGAATTACATCGATAGTACAACCGATGCCACGGCAGGCGAGGGGAGGGAGCACGAATTGAGAGGAAAACGTTACCCTGCCAATACCGGACACAGAGGAAACGCGTCACGTGACCAGGCCACGGCGAATGCGTGAGGAGTGACGTCGTAGAAGGGGAAGGTAGAGTGGGGGGACATAAGTCTTAATATACATATGCGATCCTTTGAAATATTGGGTTGGCAAGAAAGTAATTTCGGTAGTTTAAGGCGAAATAGAGCCCAATCTTTTTATTCAAGCAATGAACTTTAATGAATAAGATATTTTCCCTTTTGTTCGATGATCGTTCGCCAAAAAGAATAAATAAGAAAATATTTTATTGATTAAAGTTCATCGTTTGAATAAAGAAATTTGGTTTTATTTCACCTTAAAATACCGAAATTACTTTCTTGCCGACCGAATAGTTTGTTACATTAATTAATTGCGGCATTGCACTGAATTTGGACGATGGCAAAGAAAATAATAAATTATTAACATGAATAGAATTAGAAATACAGCTACATTTTTCTTTCATAAGAGTTCTACCTGTGAGAGAGACACACACTTGTTTCTCATTGTATTTTTATCGCTTCATTTTAGTGGTACATTGTTGTATACATTTAGATGTACATTGTACACCTACTATATTTTCATATAAAATAATATTTCTGGTATTTTAATATGCGGAAATTGTGGTTATTCTATAACTATTATTAAACTGTAGGTTTTTATACAAAATACGAAGTTTATAAATTAATTGTAAGAACCAGAAATTAAATAACAATGCACTTCTTTCGTTAATAATTTTAATAAATGGTTCATTCGAGTTATAAAATGCCCAATCTAGTTGCTAATTAAAAGCTGTGTTTTGGCGACTTTGATCTATTAATAAAAGTTGGAAATTTCTGACTTTATGTTAATTTCAAATTACAATTGCGATGCCATTCAAATGTTTTCCAATGCTTACTATACTACACGTGCAACGTCATTAATAGCTCCATGTATGATTTATGTTTGTATTACATGAAACGTAGAATTCGCAAAAACACGAAGCATAGTAAGCAACAATTACTTCAACATTTTTTGCAGTAGTCGTTAAGCTATTTATAGCTTGCTAATTTGCATTGGCTTTGCGAAGTCACTTTTAGATACTATTAACGACGTGCGAAAGATATTTTGTACCACATATGTTCACGATTTAACTAACTTCAGTTTCACGATACTTTCTTGTAGTCCGGTGCACGTATCATGCTATTACTATGCAAACGGTATTTCTAATGAGATTTAGCGTTTCCCACTCTAATACCGGAAATTCTGGAGTGTATATCTATTCATTAACCTATAGGATATTCATGGGAACATCGTTCGTCTTATGAAATATTATAAATCGATCTCTTTTATAAAGTCGAACTTTCAATCTTTCTGCTCTTAACTCTCCGATGCTTCCGTTACGTCGGCTAATTCATTCGTCTGCAACTCGGAGATACGAAACTCAATTTACATAAGAAAAAAACGAACAAATAACGTTCGAGTTCTAATTTATATTGCAGTAAAAAAGTGACTCGGAATTAATTTTTGGAGCGAAGAGATGTTTTATTCAACGAGAACATTTTTGTTTAATGTTTTTAACACTGCCGGTCAAATGACCGGTCTTACATTTTTAATTCTATAATTATTGAAATTACGACGTTGCTTACATGGAAAATGATTCGATAAATTTCTTTATCGAAGTACATATTGCACAATAAAAATTGCACGAAATCTAAATAAATAGAGCCTTGTCAAAGAATCGTTATCTATTTATTTTAATTCTCCTAACTTCTCCGAAAAACTGAAATCGTTGGCCCAATTTTAAAGAAGATTTTGTTTTATTATCTGTATGCAAAAGTTTAACCTTTTTCAATTGCTCATGTGCATACCATCGTATAATTACAATGCCTTCCGCTTTCTTATGTAATTGTTTGCGTGCTATTTATTATTGACTGGAAGAAGACTAAAATTCTACTACTTGACTAAGCATAGGATCTACGTCATTCAAGAAAGATTCCTTGTCCTCAGAATCAGAAGATGATACAGAATGGTTGATCTGCAATGAATCTTACACTGATAGCGTTTGTGGTGAAAACTGAGTGCAGTGCACACGTTGCAGCAAATGGGCTCACGAAAAGTGCGTCAGATGTGTGTATTAACTGTGACTCGGATGATGATTTGTAAGCCTAATTCGGCTTAATTTTTCCTGCAAATCATCATCTGATTCACTACGATAGATATGTATGAACAAATAAAAATTTAAGTATTGTTAATACTATTATTTTTTCTTAAACACTTAAAAGTAACTGTTAAGTCAACTAACCCCATCAGATATGTCAATTGACCCCATAACCGGGGTTTGTTGACTGATTGCTCTCGCTAATCTAAATTTGATTAAAACTACAACCAGGTTCAATCAAAGCGGTTTTCAAAATTAAATCTGTATACCCAAGTCAATGTGCAAACTTTTGGTGTACAACAAGTCAGCAAAATACTAATGGTTCATTGGTAAAAATTAAATATGTTAAAAGTTAGTCGACTAGCCCCGGTCTCTCCTATCTTTCTGAGTGCAAGCAGGGAAGAAAGAGTAAGTACGTGAATGGAGTTTAATATTGTCGTTGGCAAACTGTAAGCGGCAACTGAAACGAAGTCGGCGATTGTGAATGCGAGCTGCGGAATCATTGATCTTCCGACAATTACGACCGATTGATGCGGCGCGACTCGATCCCGCGATCGTCGGCCGCGCTGCACGAGGAACGTGAAGAGCGGTGCTCGAAGGCTCGAAGGCCGACATTGCTCGCGGGCTAATATCACGGCTGAGCGACAACCGGCTAATTTTTGCTTGGGGCCAATTCCGGCCGCGTCCTTGGGTGTGCTCTTGCCGGTTTAATAATGCAGTGCGCCACTGTGTCAGTGTGCCAATTCCTCCCTGGACAACCGTGGCAACCGACAAGTCGCGCTGCTATGCAGTCCTTTCGCCTAAAACTTTCATCGCTAGCCAACGTCCCTTATTTAGTTTCGACGGCGACAGCGCTTCGGATAAAAGTACAGGATTTCAGACAGTTCAATCTTCGAAATGCACGAACTTTTACAGATCCCGCGTTACGAGTAAATTATTCCCGACGCAGTCTGCAGACCGGTCACTGCGTTTGTTTACGGAAGCCTGTCGCGTCTGTTCGGTTACTGTACTCTTATGAAACTTTCATGTTCATTTACAGCAGGCATCTCTTTTACCCCCAAGGGCCTCATTAAGTATTATAAATTAATTCGAGGGTTGCAATAAAAAAAGCAGACTCGAAATAGTGAAGAAACATATTTTTTTTTATTAACATTGCAGTTATATATACGAAATAACATTCGTACAAAACACAACAACGTTACAAGAATACATATGAAGTAAAATACGTATTCTTATCAATTTTCTATGTTTAAAAGTTTGCTGCTCAAGTTTGCTTACAAATTTGCTGTTTATAGTTTAATATTTATTTATTCACGACTGATCGGTCGTAATATTCAGTAACACGTTAAATATAGGGGTATGTTCATCTTTGAAATAATGCATTTTATAACAAAAGTTTTTTGAACTATAATCATAAACTGATTGAAATTCGTTCATCTAAGTTGAAAATATAATCCTCGTTAAAGATTAGTAATTTTCATCATGAACTCGTTATAAAAATTCATTTTGCATTTGAAATTTTATTGAACTAAGGAAGAAGTGACAATGCTATTGGACGATATCAATAATTAATATCCGATAAATATTCATATATTTCAATAAGTAATGATTCATTATAACCTTATACTGAACAATTGTTAGTTTAAGAACCTGAGTACGATATCGTTTGACAGACATTTAATGTATCTAATATTTAATGCAACTGGAAAAATCATTGATTCCGTCATTGTTTGAAGATGGACGAAATCTTGATGCACCCTTCCCAGCCCTAGCTTATTTGGTCGCCAAAATTCAGAATTTATTTATCTCACGGCTCAGCTTTTAGCGAGCAGATGTCCGAGCCGGTTGTTTGACCAACGCAAAGAAAACACTCATTAAAGAAACTCCATTAGACGTGAAGTCTTTCTTTCTTTCTGTGGTTCGTCTTCTTTATTAAGGTAACTGCAAAGTGAAGTGAAAGCAAAAGTATCTAAATATTTAGTCTAGACAGTGTTAGACGAAGTTTCCAGTTACCACAGAAGTTAGCCACAGAAACTACATTTGTCCACTCGTCGTAACTTTTCAATTCTTCTTGGACTTTCACACAGAATAAATACTGTTACAAAAATTAATGTCGTCCCGCCCACAATATACTAAAATATACTGGCATGTACCAGGACAAATTAGAACATACAGTATGGAGTCTTCGTACAATGAATGCATAATTGTCGTCTAACAATTACAAAACAATGCTATCAAAGAACTTGAAGAAACTTGAAAATGATATATGTCAGATATAAACTACAGAGTAATTTTTCATATTTTGCTATTGGCAATATTAAATACATATATTTTGTATAAAAAAAATGTAAAATTCGCAATGTTTTGGATCAATTGTTTTACAAATTCAGTAACAAAATCAATTTTGTGAGCTGCGAAGAAACTCTGTTTAACACAATCTACTCGCAGCACGAAACAGAGAAAGAGTACAAGTGAACTGGGAACTCGAGCGTTCGACATTCGACACTGGGGAGTCTCGAATTTCGTTATAAATTTCGATCGGCGCGAGAAGAGAAGTATCGGGCCATTCGTTACCGGGTTTACAGGTTTTATTATCGGCAGCTTAAATGTCCTCGATTGACCCGGCGAAGAATTATTCTGTTTCAGGATCGCGCGAACGAGTAAAAAGGAGGGCGACGGATAAAGAGATATCAACGCGGATTTACTTGGTATCCCGGCAGCAGCGGGAAGCGCTGCTCGCAGTTCTCTCGGGCTCGCAGGCTCTCGCAGCTCGATCCGGTCGTCTCAAGGATGGAAGGATCCTCCGCAGATATTCACCTTCGAATCCTGAAGAAACGAGCGAGCCAGCAGCGCCGAACTCGATCGCCATAATTTACGACGTCGATGTACCGAGAGAACGTTATCGTGCGATTCTGATCAGCGGCAAGAGACTTCGACCCCGTGATACAAAAAACCATTCCGAGATCTCTCGTCGAGGTCGTTACTCGAACTCGTCGAGTAATGAGGGACTATCGAAACCAAAGACAAAGTCGCCAGATACGGACTCGTTGCACGTGTTTTCTACACTGATCACTCATTAGTTAACAGCGGCGATTCAATGGCCGAACAGGAGAACCACCGGAAAAAAGGTACGATCGCATGGAATTGATTCGATTGTTCAGACCTACGTTCTTTAACCCATTCCTATCAAATTTATTTCCGCTGAAATAGTGTGCTACACATTTTAGTAATTGCCACGTGTCTCGCTTTAAAAAGCCGAGATCCAATAACAGTTATTTTCAAAATGCTTTTGAAAAAGAGTAAAAATTAATATTTATTTAACCCTCGCGAGGTGAGGTCTAATAACACATAAATAGTAAGGTATATAAGGAAAAATATAATATAAGGAAAAATGAATTTCATAAATAGCCTCGTTTTTAATAAATTTGGGATAAAGAATAACACAGGATAAACAGTGAACGCAAACAGATTTAATTTTATTCATATAAAAATTCTTTTCAAAAATCTGAAGCTGGGGTCTCTGAGACCCCACATTACCTTGCGAAGGTTAAATGAATGCCAGTTATCAATCTCAAAGAAATTTACTAGAAAGTAAAATAATTCAAAAATAATAATTTTTAATATTCTGATTACGAATAATCATTTTAAATGATTAACCTTTTTGTGGTATTTATTTTATTTCGTCTCAAATAGTAAGCTACACACGTGCCTCGCTTTAAAAAGCTGAGATCCAATGACAGTTATTTTTAAAATGTTTTTGAAAAACAGTAAAAATTAATATTTATTTAAATGAATGCCAGTTATCAATCTTAAAGAAACTTTCCAGAAACTAAAATGATTTAAATATTTTTAAAATTCTGATTACGAATAATCATTTTAAATGATTAATATTTTTGTGCTTATTTGGGCTCAAATAGTAAGCTACACATTTTAGTAATGAACACGTGCCTCGCTTAAAAGCCGAGATCCAATAACAGTGATTTTTAAAATGTTTTTGGAAAAGAGTAAAAATTAATATTTATTTAAATGAATGCCAGTTGTCAATCTCAAAGAAATTTTCCAGAAAATAAAATGATTTAAATATTTTTAATATTCTGATTACCATTAATCATTTTAAATGACCGTTTTTACTTGACGTTATTATTTACCTTACCTCGTAAATACCTTCTTCTGACATTAACTACATCGTAAGCGTAAGGTTACTTACTAGTTATCACTACAATATGTATCAGTACGATAAGGTTACCATTTATTATCAGTGGCCACTGGAAGTCATTGTGTTAATTCCAAGCGCATTTTTAACAATAGTATTTAAAGTAAAACTTATGAAAAGACACGTACGAAATTCTCTTTCTGCTAAATATTTTAAGTGATTCATGATTTGCTGTGTTTATCGGAATTCAGTCGATGGAAAAGATAAACTTTTATCAAATGACAAACATGCTTAGATATTTTACTATACTAAACGTATAACAAGCAAAATAAAAATTAGAAACTGAAAGTTTCAATATACTAGTTTTATTAGAATATCTTTGTCTTTGCATTGGTTTTTCAAAGTTCTGTACCAACAATTAAAAGGAAGAGTAGATGAAAGTAGGCTAGAATGACTATTGCGATGTGTCATAGTCTGATGTGTTCCTGGGTGACTAATTTTGGAAGATTTGATGCTCGTTTTGTAGAGGCTGTAGAAAAGAAATTAATCATAGAGTAAATAACTAGTCATCCGATATTTTACAGGTACTATGTACCTAAGTTATCACCCTAATTTCGACTAATAAACATCGACAGTAAAAATGCAGAGTATTTACGCTTACAGTTAGAATATAAACTCATTTACTAAATTTCTTATATTTTCCATTTTCTAGGTTTTCCATTAATTAATATATGCAGTGAGTTTTACACAAATCTTATGCAGCATAAACATTACTAAGTCCATAATGGGTTGATAAGACTACCAACTATTGAAAAAAAAGAATTACATTTGATTTGGTATTTGTTTACAGTGTTCCTAATAATCATATTTGATGTTTTGCTATTTTAAATCAAGTTTCGTTCTTTTCAAGGTATGTGCAACATTATACAATTTCGTGCACTTGTATGGATTATACTATGCACGGTGAATGCAATTGCATTTACTACAATTGTTATTATAAATTGAAAAAGTCAGTACTACAAGTCCCAACTGACATCAAAATACCATAACTGTACTGTTTTGTTCTCTTTTCTGTGTATTCCTTTTTACTTGTAGCTTTATCCAGTTTTACATTTACTTGCGATTTAACCCTCCAGTGAACGGGTGAAGGTCCAAGGAGCTCAATAATATCTTGCACGTAGTTTTATTAATAAATAAGTCCTTTTTTTCATGGTATGGTTGTTGCGTCATTGCATACGATTTTTACTAGTACAAGAACAATTTATATGAAAGACTAAGGAATTATCAGACAATTAAGCAGGAAAAGAAAATATGACAATTGTTTCTCCATGAATCTCGCGGACTCCATTTGTTATATTATACTTATGAGGTTTATAAATTATTTTTTAGGTTTTTAAATTATATCACACTAAAATTTTTAAGATCTTAATGAATTGAAATTTTAAAGATGGGGATATTGAATATGGGTATAATGTTGATCTTGTTCTAATAATAAAAAGAGACCGTGTCAGCGGTAATGTCAAAGGATATCGTGAAAAATGGAGCATGATAATTTATAATAATACCCACCACTTCCTGCATTATTGCAAAATAAATATATTTAAACCTCAATTAAATAAGCATTATAACCTTCCCATGGACGTAGCGCTTTCAATAAACTATTCAGTAGAATGTTTAATAGCAAAGGATTGCCCAAGGAATTCATAAATATCTGATACAACGAAAATAGCCTTAATTGTATGTTCAGAAAATGATTGATTCGCTGATATTTAAAACCAATTCCAAAATGCAAGATTAAAACAACATTAAATAATAAAATACAATTTTGAAACATTTTCAAGACGAACCTTCACATTGGGGGTCCAGATAAGAACAGATAAAATAAAATTCTTGAAAGCAAAACTTTTTAGTTTGAATAAAACTTACAAACTATAACAATGAAAAGATTTCAACAACAGGAACAGATATTTTGATCATTAGTGTTAAGAGAGTTCTGAGTTAAATAATTATTACAGTTAAATTGATACTCTGAATACGTTATTAATTTGTAATATTTATGTAAATAATTGAGAGGATCTAATATTTTTAATTTACGACTATCGAGATTGTAAACATGCATCTGTGAGGAATTATTCAACCAATTATTCAATACATTTCTCTGGATATACATTTGAAAAGTTGCTAAAAATTTGGATAGACAAATTCTTGTTATTCGTTAGACAATTTCTTCGTTATTTTTATAAAATAATTTATAATAGCCTTTTAACTTCTAGTGTTCCGTAAATCTAATGTTAAAGGAGTTCCTACGGTCAATGTTTCTTTTCATAAAAATTCCGTAAGAATTCCATAATTTTTCAAATAATGATAGCTGTTTATTTCGATCTTTGGTTTATTGTTCAAAGCATAAATTTCGAGGCGATTCGTCAAATAGTTTCTACGGGCGATGTTTCTTTTCATAAAAATTCCATAAGAATTCCATAATTTTTCAAATAATGATAGCTGTTTATTTCGATCTTTGGTTTATTGTTCAAAGCATAAATTTCGAGCCGATTCGTTAGCGTTCAGCGCGCACCCTCATTTTCGGTGATCGATCATCCTTCCATCCGCAAGGGAAGGAAAAATCGTAGACAGCTGAGATGCTCGTTCGGTCTCGGTGTCCGTCTTCGTTCCATCCGTCTGCCTATTCTCTTTCGTCCACAAAGCAAGTGCACGACGTTTTTCGAGAAACTATTTGGCAAAACCTAGCGTGGCAATGTTCTCAGCAGGAGACTCTCCGGGACTCTGCGAGTAATGCAAGAAGCGGGCACGCCTCTTCCCTTCTTTAACAGATCTCGCTTGCAGATATCCCGACCTGGTTAAATTCATTTTCAGGGACCTCTTGTAATTAACGTCTTCTTCCATTTGTCTTCCGCCGTGGTCGTTAGGGTCGTTGGAAAAACAGCTTTCTCCTTTATTACGATTCCGTTTCTTCAACATTCCTCTTTAACATCCCGACATCGGTACGCACAAGATGAATGTTGATACGGAAAATTCTATAAGGTGAGCCTCGGGTCAAAGGTTACCAAGCTGTTACGGAAGTGGTTTATATTGTGTTTCTTATAAATACAATATTTTTCTTCCTTAAGAAATCTAAATGTAGGAGGCACTACTTATTTCTGATTGCATTATTATCGCTTCTCTTCAATTCAATTGTGTCCATTATTTACTGTTCACGAAGCGAGCCATTAGAGCAGTGGTTCTTAACCTTTTCGAAGTCAACACTTTTGATTATATGAAAAATTTGCGCAACACCAAAATTAATGATCCAAAAAACAAACAAAAACATCCCGCGTATAAATAAATATATTTTAGAAAATATATTATTAAATATATCTAATATATTTCGCGGAATTTTTCGCGGAACACCAGTTGAGAACCAGTGCATTAGAGTCATTTGAAAATTCTGCGTCTTAATGCACGAAAATTATGATTATTCAATATTCATCATTAAGCTGTGGATCTTCACGCAAAATAAATATTTTCTACGCCGATTGTAAAAGCAGTGAATAAAGATGTATTTTCAAATTCGATAATTTGGATAAAGTCGAAAATGATGGAACAATAATTCTTGAATGCTTCTAAAGATTTTACAGTTCTATATTCCACCTATTATAATCTAGCCTAATTAATGAGATTAACACTAAGCTTACCGAGCACTAAACGTGACTAACGTGTGTTATAAAAATGAAAAGATTTATATAAATATTGCACAAAATCTTTGTTACAACATATGCTTGAATAAAGAAATGCATTGAACTATTTTCCACGAGTTTATAATGTCAATAATTGTAGAGAAAAAAAACGATCATTTCATCCTGCCATATTAAAAGTTGAATTCTTCGAAACAGTCATCCGTCGCACGCATTAATCCGGTTTCAAGGATATCTGAATATCTCCGGAATTAATATCTCGTCCGAAAGTAGTGAGGGAAGTTTCATTCGTGACTGTTAATAACGAAAGTAGATCTCGCTCTCCTAATTGCGATTTCGATAAAAACGAACGAAACCAGAGCTTTGTTTCTCCCGTTATTTATCGACGGTCAACATGTCATCCGACAACACGGTGTAATTAACGTTCCAGACTAATTCGGCTCCCATTGTCGGAACGGAGCTCTGCGCCCGGCCAAAAATAGACAATTTCCGTGTCTTGTTGTACCTTTTTTCAGCCGTCTATGGGCCAACGGGGGTGGAGCTACGTCGACTGACATTGACTGACGTTCAACAGACGTTTCCCATTATTTTGAATAGTAGAAAATCGACGAATCTTCGAAGCAACACGTCGTCCGGCGAATACGTCGCTTCCACGAAATCCTCCGGCCCCCGTGAAACGTAAGACTTTCATCGTTGTACACTCTAATATTTTCTCGGAAATTCATGGGAAGATCTAAATGGCGTGCCGACACCACTTCTGATGTGCCCGCCTTTCGGGCACACGTCACCTTCCACATTCGAGAAATGCTAATGTCTAATCAATTTATTCAAACAGACGACATCTCTTTTATTAAAACAGACCCATATTTTAATTCGCTGAGCAAGATTTATATTAGCTTTACATTAGCATTTCAAATTAACAGTTCTAGTAATAAATACTTTTAATCACAATAGCAACCATTGGACTCTGCGCATTATTTCCAACAAGTTTTAAAATTTTTGATACATTCATTTCGATGCAGTACTACAATTGTTTCTCCCGGTTTTAACACTAAACCTACCGAGCCTTGAAAGTAACTGGTACATGTTCCCTTATAAAAATGATAATTCTCCTATTATAATACGTGCTCTACTAAAAATATTTATGCAATCAATTCTTATAATAACATTTTTATTATTTCAATAATTGTAAAATAATAAATCTGGAACCGGTCCTTTTGGCCGGTGGTGGTAGGTTTAGTGTTAAGAGTTTGTATTAGTCTAACCCTCTATCTATTGCATTCCGTTCCCAATTGGGGACTTAAATTTCAAATGTTCTACAGTAAATTAAGTAGACAACATTCATAAGGAACATTGCGCTTATGAATAAAACCGCATATGTATAAAGTTTCCATACAGGAACAGTCATAAAATTCAATAAATAACTATTTCTAATAAAATTTTATTATTTTTATTTCATGACCACACTCATTTTTAAGTAGACTAACAGCCATATATTTTTTTTTCAACTCGTCATAAAAATTCATACAATAGAGGGTTAAGTAGTTATTTATAAAATGAAGTAAATGATAAATATCCATCACACAAAAAGTGATGCAATATGCATTTTGATTGCAATTAATCAACAAATTCGAGAAGAAAAGGTTACGAATTAATTTTCCTCGTTACCGAAATAACCGGGTGGCCAAACTTACTGTAAAAGAAAAATAGTAAAAAAATGAATTATTCCATCACGTGGCCTCCATTATATCGTGCATCTTTTGTTTGAAATGCGTCTTCATCTATAATTTGCATAAGCAAATTACCATTTTCACGCTCAATGTTATTCAACTAAGGGAAATACTTCTTGCATGGTTTAAAAGATTCTTGATGGTAGAAATAAAATATAAATACATTTTTGTTAATGTTCATCAGAATTAAAAAATTTTTAATTATCGCGTCAGACGATTCATCCTATTTATATATAAATACACATTTTCTTGTACTCTCTCCAATTTGATGATCTACAATCTAATCACGACTAAGTTGCTTAATTCTACAAGGAGAATCCCAACTGCTCAGATAATAAACGTCCTCGTTACGCTTTTCATTGCAAGATTCCTCTGGGAAAATCCTTCCTCCTGACTACCACCAAATTTCTGTCGACGGTACGACGATATAGTAAAGACCATAGTTTTTATTTTCCAACGGTGTTTGGCTAAGAGTCCGCAATCTTCTTGGTGAATCTACAAGTCTGCTGTCGAAAGAGAAACACCAGAATTGGACCCTTTCTTTTTCATTCCCTTGGTCTACATATTTTCTTGTACTTTCATATTCGATATAGAGCCACAATCTAATCATGAAATTGCTTAATCCTCGCGAGGCGGATTTCTCTTGAAATATCTCAAGAACGATAAATAACATTAAAAAAAAGTTGCATGGCATTATTACATCTACTAAAAACTACATAAAAAATTTTTCACGCAGTTTAGTAGACGCAATAATACCATGCAATTTCCGTTCCAATTTTTTAAAAATATCATTTGTTGTTTTTCTTCAAAAAAAAAAGATATTGAAATTTTTTGAAGGCCTGATTTCACCGAAAATAACATAATTTTTTGAATTTACGGGTTCTATAATTTCTCTTTGTAAGATGATCATTTCTATGCTCTGATTTTTGTGCCTGATTAGATCATAACTAGAAAAGTACACTCTGCGTTGCGAAATTCCTTCGGGGAAACTCTTTCCTCTTGACTACCACCAAATTTCTGTCGACGGTACGATGACGGAGTAGTAAAGACCATACAGTTTTTATTTTCCAACGGTGTTTGGCTAAGAGTCCGCAATCTTCCCGGTGAATCTACAGGTTTGCTGGTCGGCTGTCGGTAGAGAAACACCAGAAACAGAATTGGACCGCTTCTTTTTCACCCCCTCGGTCCCCGTCGTGAGCGGCGCCCTCTTTTTTTCCCGAAAATAAACTCGAAGTCGCGCTTCCGTCTACGGGGAGCAGGATCCTAGGCGGTACATACATATATTTCTTCTATTGTCTACCTCGGAGTTTCCTATTGTTTCTAGAAATTTATCGCTTCACGGGAAGTTTGGCCACGCAAAAGCGGGTGCTTTCATCTTGAGAGCGACGAACGGGAGAGGAGAGGAGGGCGAGTGTGAGAGAGAAAGAGAGAGAGAGAGAGAGAGAGAGAGAGAGAGAGAGAAGGAGTGGAGGAGAAAGAGAGAGACAACGAACTAGAGGAATAGAGAATGCCGGCCGATGGCGAGGGAAGAGATATAGATTCAAAGCGGGCGATAATTAGCACTCCTACAAAATTATTTATGCCCGAAATAAATCAGAAGAAAGCTTAATTGCTTCCCTCTTTGCGCGCCGTTAGAGCCCTGAGAGCGAGTGAACGCGCGCGCACGATCTGGGCTCTTTTCTCTTCGTATTCCTTTTCCTTTTCTTTTCATTTCGTTTTCTCTGTGCCTGCTCCTGGAATGCCGCGAGATTCGAGACGAAATTCACGCGTCGAGGAATTTATCTCTGCCTATCGGCTCCGTGTTTGCGTGTTGCTATCCCGTGCGTTTATCGAACGCGCGCTCGCGCGAATTTCGGTATTCTTTGAAACGAGTCTACATATTATTTAAATTTAAACGATTTCCCCGATGATCTTTTAATATGTTGTAAATCGAGCGGAGTTAATTTACATTGAAATTCCCCCGGCGAGTTGGGATCGCTCATCTAACTTGATGACCTTAAGAAAACTGTTAAACTGCTCGGCTACGGGACCATATTAAACGTTCCGGATGAAATGTGCTTTATACTGTGGCGTTTCTTTTTACTGGTGTCTCGTAACTCGGCTTCGGTTTCGTACGAATTCCCACACTATTCTCGAGATTATTTAAATTAGTGTACTCCTCTCTTCCTTTAGTTTAAATGGATAATGCTTGTATGGTATTTCGATATAATAAATTGTGTGTACTTGATTCGAGTGCAATAAATTTTTTAATTTCAGCCCTTGGCATACGAGTTAAGTGAAATTCCATGTGACCGGAATAATGGTTATTATTTAACTTATCATTTGCTATGTCCACCTGAAGTACTTTTGAGATATTTATGAATTTTAGTTTTTCGATATTTACAGTGAAAATTTGTATAGCGTAATAATTAGACATCAGATTTTATACATTTATGACGGAAATCATCATTATGATGAACAGGTGTAATTTAAAACAGTAAATTTATTGAAAGAATTAAAAATTATATTATTTTCAACTTATTAAACATATCAGAAGCACCACTAAAACATTTAGTTATTGTATCGGGTATTATACCAATTTGATATCCATAAAATTTCAAAAATCATAGGGAATGGAAATATTCTAGATCGGAAGAAATGTTTAATTTTCAGTGCAAAGGGTTAAGAATAGAAAATAAATTTCTGTTTCACTCCAGTTTATTGCGATATAGCTAGAAAATTTTTAGTTTGCTTAAATAATATTAATAATAATAATTAAAATAGATATCAATAATAACCCAACATTTTTCAAAAATGGACATAGTGACTTTGGATACTATACCTGTCACTCATTTGTGTAAGCAATGAATTTTTGTATGAATTCAAAACAAATATGTTTTAATCAGACGATGATAGATATGGTACTAATATTTACTATTAATATTAAACAATATTTGACTCTAACGTAACAGTACAATATTTGTACATCAAAGGCTTAAAGGAAACTGATAAAAATATATTTTCTATTTTTATAATAGTGTGTAATCTATACATTGTCACTTACCTTTTTGTTTTTCCTAAGCTTGGTAATTAGACTGCGGATTTTATGCATTTATGACAAAAATGGGTATTTGTAATTTAAACTAGTTGACATTTTAAAAATATCTAAGGACACCATTTAGTCTCGGCATAATTGGATAATTAAAAGAAGAATACAATTTTTATTTGGCTCTTGTGTCCTGCAAACAATTCAAACATTTTTTATTTTGCATAAAGATTAATCGATTGAGATTAACGCAGTCTATTAATAATAATGATATTAATAAATAATAAGGCTGATAGTAGCTTTCCGTAACTCAACCAAAAAATACTGAAGATGAATTTACGCAATAAACAAAAACCGAAGGTTCAGAGTAACAAATAAATGACAGAAAATAAACTAACAAAAGTATAAATGAAGCTAGATAATGTAAAATAAAAGGAAAACTTTATAATGAGTTTCGATAAGCATGTTTCTAAAGTTTTAAGCAACAATTATGTGCGTATATCTAATAGTCGGCGATAACAAGTCATTTTCTTTAAATAGAGCGAGTGAATAAATTAACATATGTAATTTGCCATTCGATTTATAGTTTCTCCACTGAATAGAGTGCAACAATAACGAAAGTTACTAATTAATCAGTTATATAAAATTTAATGGACCGAACAATGTCATTCAATTGGCTACTCGGTTACTATCATCCGACAAGACGATATACGTAATTAAAGAACTCGAATTTAATTCGGAATTTCACTTCTGAGATACGGAGAGCCCACACGCTGCGATAATGATTTAATTTGCATTCGAATCTCGCGCGCAATATCTGAAGAGGAGGATATCGCGGTGGTGGGATTTTCATTCACATCGAGGTCATGTTTCAGTCATTTTGCATTTTCTACCACGTTTTTATTAACTCGCTTTCTTGTCTCTCTGTTTGTCTGTTCGGTACAAATTTTGCAATTGATTTTAAACTAACTTCCCGATGAGCTAGAGACTTGAAACTTTAAACATAGCTCAGAACTGGATTACAATGCAATATTAACTCGCTTTCTTGTCTGTTCGTCTAAAGAGCAGAAAATAATTATTTAAATGAAAAGAAATGTTTAATATACCACGTTTTTAAGACGGACTAAAAAGTATAAAACAATTTTTCCTAGCCCCATACAGATTCCTAACCCCATACAGATAGTCCTGAAAATTTGTGATTGTGAATTTTTAATAGCTATGAAAACACTTGTAAGATTTAAAACGAAAAAGAGAGTAGCTGCCGTTGAGAAAACTCACACAACAATTCATATCATTTGCAGTGCAATCAAATTGTTAGTGACTTAGGTGAACTATTCATGCATCAATTATCTATTGCATGCGTCCCACAGTTTTCGTTTTAAATCTTAGTAAAATCTTAAGTATTCTTAAGTATTAAGTATTCTTAAGTATTAAGTAAAATATTAAGATTTACTCTAGTAAATCTTAAGTATTTCCATAGCTATTATAAAATTCACAATCACAAATTTTCAGAACTATCCGTGTGGGGTTAGGAAAAATTATTTTATACTTTTCAGTCCGTCTTAAAAACGTGGTATATTAAAAATTTTGTTTTATTTAAATTATTTTTCGTATAGCGTATACCGAATGCTTTTAGCGAAAACGGTCATCGAACTTCGAGAACGAGTTTCGAGTATTTAATCGACTCGAAGATTCTTTTTCCACGCTTTGGGTGTCCCGTGAAATCCTCGCGCGGCGAATTATCCGTAACCGAAACCGGAATGAAAAAGGAGAGAGACGAAAGAAAAAAGGAACAACCCGCGCGCGCGCGGCCGGAGAAGCGAAATAAGACAATTACATTTCGCGAAAGTCGGAACGATATTAGCAGCCGCGTATGTTTACGATCCTGTTTCCACGGGGACTCTCGATTTCGAGGCACCCGGCGCGGCGGTACAATGTAAATAAAACGTTGCCTCCAATAAACTTCGGAAGAAGTTGAAATAACGAGCCGGGGAAGAAAAGTTGAAGAGCCGTCTTGTAATTTAACGTAGGAAAGAAACCGGTTTCCAGCAAAACACAGAAACGAGCCTCTCCCTCTTCATCCACTGCGGGAGAACCCCAGAGAAAAACGAGAGAAACAAAGATAGAAAAAGGCGAAGAGGGGAGGAATGACAGAGAGATGGGAACCAAGCCGTGTCCTCTCCCTCCGCGTGGTGGAAAAGCGAACGTTTTTCGAAAAGCACGTACCCCGAACGAAAGATGGCGGCTTTCCACGGGGCTGAAACCTGTTGCCAAAACCCTCCTCCGCCACCTTCCACGCCCCCGAGCCGTTTGAAACTTCCACGGTCCCTTATACCTTCCACCCTCCGTCCCCGCTACATCCTCGACAGCTTTTGAAATTCCCCGGCGCTGCTACACGGATGGATTGCAGCGGAAAATCATGATCTTCCGTACGGCTCTCGGGGTAAAATCGTTTCAGTGAAATATCTCCTTCGCGACCCATTTTGTCGAGGCCCCTCAGATTCGTAAATAGTAGAAACATATTTTCATATTTTTAACACTGGCTTTACGGAGCCCTAGAATTAGGATTGCCAACCTTCCGAATTGGCCGGGATTCTGTCCAGAATCTCTCCCGGTTCAATGTCAAACTGTCCCGGAATTTCAGAGCAAGCTATTCGGAAAAACTCATAACTAGACAGCGGATTTTATGCATTTATGACAAAAATGAGTAAGTGTACTTTGAAACAGTAAAAACATTAGGAGAATTTAAAAATAGTATTATATTATTTTCAATCTATTGAACACATTAAGAAGGAAAATACATTTTTATTTCACTCCAGTTTGTTGCAACTCGGATAGAAAGTTAGATTTATTGTTATTGGATTTCAGATTTAGAATTGTATTTATTAGTATGTATGTAAGAGTACCATCAGGCTCGAATAATAATTAAATTTTAAAGAAAAAATTAAAAAACTGTACTAATATTTTTTTAAGTGGTTTTTCTCAGTGGAGAATATTGTGAAATTACATATACATTCAGTTTCGAGCAACATGTCCCGGAATTTTGTCTCAAAAGTTGGCAACTCTAACTAGAAAAGTGACTATTTTATATTACTTTATAAGTATAACAAGATTGTGTCTATCCAAATTTTTAGAATGCATCTTTACAATTACAATATTTGGACAATTTTAATAATCACGACTGATAAGGTTGAAAAAATCAAGTTTAAAACATATAGTCCAGGACAAAAAAAAAATATGTGGACAGGTAGTGAAAGTAGGAGTTAATGAAGTGTAAACGAATTGAAATTACTGTTATGATTTATGATCTAAAGCTGCGTCCACACTGAAGCAACATCGAGCAGCTTTTTGTCGCCTCTGGTTGCTCTCTGACATTTTTACCGAATAAAAGAAGAAGAAGGCAACAAGAGGCGACAAAAAGTTGCTCGATGTTGCTTCGGTGTGCATATAGACCTTAGGTTTTATTTATTACACATAAATATATATATAAATACTCTAACTGTAGTCCAACCATGTTAAATAAATTATTTTGTGTCCACATATTATAATATAACACCAATAAAAATTTCAATATTTACAGTAATCTTTACTCAAGATTTAATATAATAGATATTTTCTACCGTTAATTAGATACGTATGGTTTAAAAATAAGAAGCAAGGTCAAAGAGAACGAATGAGATATTAATAAACAATAATAATGCGTTTAATACGAAATAAAAATTGACGAAAAGTCGATAGTAAAGATTAATTATTATAAGCATTGTCTAAACGAAATTTCAATGGCCACCCTCCGTGTTAGGACGACGCGAGGACCTATGAATAAATCATAATCGTTCACGGAACCCTTTTAGAAGCGCGAGTTTTTCCGGCAAGATAAAAACCGATAACGATTCTTTTTTCGCCGTTCTAGATGCACTCGTGAAGTGTGAAGACCGCCCGGCCCGCATTTTCGCACCCAGCAGGACGGCAGTAAAGGATGCACCCCTTTGGACGAATTTTTGGGAAACCGGTGGTGTAAGAAAGGATGAAAAAGAAGCGACAGGGGGAAGGGGAGAGAAAAAAAAGGAAGGAAAAGTGAATCGACGCCGACGTTGTGGAAGCCTCCGTTACAAGGTCGTAACTCAGCCACTAGAGTTTCTCGGTTCGTGGCGCGCCATTAGGCGTCCTCTTCAGAAAAATAAATCTTCCCTTCCAAGAATTCCACGTAGACTTCGGGAATCTAGCCCTGGGACCGAGTACGCATAACGAGTCGACACCCCCGCGTCGAAGAAAATGGACTCGTCCAGCAGGGGTGTCCAGTGTAAGCCAACTCCACCCCTCTTCATCCCTCTTCATACCTCTTGCCATCGCTTCCTCCAACTCCATTCGATGTGCCTGCTTTTTCTCTGGTTCCACTAACCCACTAAATTTATTTGAAATCTTAATCCGTCGATCCTGTTACCTTTACGACATCGTTTTTCTCGATCTCTGTTAATTCATTGACCGTTCATTTTTTGCAAAAACACCTATAATTTTTTTACGCCCATTTGTTAGAGGATTTCAAGGCGAATTCGGAAACGTATCGTAACATTAAAAAAATTGCAAAAAAGATTGCAAAGAATTGCCTTTTTAATTTTCTTTACAAAAAATTTGCTATAATCACGTGAAAGTTCTTTTGAAACCATGTATATGTGATAGACATTTTCGATCGGAGAGCTAATCGGACAGTAATCTCTACTGATCACGATTCATGATTCACCCTGTATTTGTTAGAATATATACAGGGTGTCTCAAAATTCCTTCAACATCCGGAAATGGAAGGTTCCTGAGATCATTTGAAGCGACATTTTCCTTTGCAAAAATGGCGTCCGCGGATTTGTTAAGGAGTTATTCCGAAAAACGCGGACCGCGGAAATCAGAGCGCGATCTAGTGTTGGCACAGTCGGCCAGTTGACAGTTGGCGCGCCGGGCCAACAAAGATTGTGCCAGCAAAGCCGCGGCCGCCATTTTTGCAAAGGAAAATGTTGCTTCAAATGATGTCACACAGGAACCTGCCATTTCCGGATGTTGAAGGAATTTTGAGACACCCTGTAGATGGCCAAGTACGCCGAAACTTCTAATAACACGAAAAACGGAAAACTTTCCAGCTCGACCATGGGAAGAAAGGCCGGGGAATCAGCTGGACACTAACAGCAAACGACACGACACGATGCCGACGACGCCGACACCGAAGTTGACGGATAAAAGGAAAGAAAACAATCGGAATCCGGCTGCGTGGTTGTCATCGAGAACGTCTGATCGCTATTACGAGTCACGGCGAAACTGAGCGTATCGTTAAAAGAGCCGAGAAGATGAGCGTGCGATACGGAGGAGGAAGAAAGCGCCGGTAATCGTTGTCCTCCAGTGAACCGTTTCGCGAGGAGAATCCGAGTGGACGTCTCGACAAAAGGCGTATACAGGAGGCTGTGGCAGGATCTCCGATCAGTACCGGGAAATTTGAAAAATAGCCTGCGACCCCTTCCACCGCGTTAAGCTAAGCTGGTCGTTTCAGCATCGACAGGATAACAGAGCGAATTTTCGGCCGACGACTGTGCGTTCCTGAGCGAAGCCAGCGTTCCCGAGGATGAATGGACGTAGAGCGCATACAATCGGCTCATTGTAACGTCCCTGGGAGAGATGGCGGAGCTCTCTCGATGCACCTACGGGAATAATATTTACTTCCGGCTGTTCGGCATCCGGCCACCTCCTCGTCACATCCGTCCTCGGGTTCTCGTTTCGGGTAACACGAGACCGTTCACGGGTTTTTCCTGGTTCGATGGACTCTTTCGCAACACGGGGTGGACGGGAGGGTGGTCGAAGAGCTGCTGAAGGCTGAAGAGAAAAGAAATTGCGGCTTTCCATTGACGAAAACGACCGCAACCCGGGAATCGAAAGGGGCGAAGAAATTACACGTTCCGCGTTTAATCGAATACGGGGCCCGGCGGGGTGGAAACGCGCGCCGCAAATTATGCGACGATGAGTTTCTATATTTTTCTTTTTCTTCTTTTCTTCCGGCGCTGCTCCCGAGGGTCTCGAGGCGCGAACCCTTTTCCTTCGGCTGTCGACTGTCGACGGGGCGCAACTGTTGCGTTTCCTCTTTTGACGGCGCGCTTTGTCGGCCGCCGGGGAAACGCGAATCGCTCGGCGCTCGTAATTTTGGGGCAGCTTTGAAATTTAATCGCGCCGGAGACTTCAATGCCCGCATCGACGCTCACACCTCGGCCTCGGAAAGCGAAATTTCGGTGTTCCAGAGGAACGCGCTTTGTCGTCTCGGAACTGTGGTCATTCTAGGGGGACGTGCCTGACGCTTATAAAATTTATAACGAATTTCATCCAGAGGTCGAAGCAATTTTTTGTTGATCACAAAATGCTGTTCGAAACTGTGCGTTGGTCATACCTTGGTGGATTCGTAACCTATCTCATATTTCTACCTCCTCTTATATAAGAAAAGTTCCACCAAAACAGTTTATTCAGAATGTTCGCTAAAAGAACTTCTGTAAAAGAAACAAAAACAATCTTTGGGCTCTGAATTGTTTACATGAATATTGCAAATAAATATCGTATTCATATCGTATTCAACATAACAAAGTTGTAAAATGCAATTTTTAGTATTTTTTCTAAAATTCCGATCTATTGCAATTTTTGAAAAAATTTCTTTTTCGTATCCAGTAGTAAACTAATTGCTCTAACTTCCAAAAAAAGTTCAAACCGTATAGTACAATATTAAAAAAGTTATCGTGTTTTTTAGAGTGTCCGAATATTAAATCCGGCCACTGTAAATCGAATATTATTTCTTCCCTTAATGATTTTAATAGAAGAGAAATCATACATTGACATCTTCAATTTTGAAAATTTCTCAACAATTTCGAATTTCATCTGCTCAATTTTGCTGTAAATGCATAAAGATCCGCAGTCTACTAATGACCTAATTGATGCGACGTAAAACTATAAATAAAGAAATTGTTTAAATGAAGACTTTACAGTATTGCGTTGTGGGAGTAGCCTCGAAAATCGCATAAAACTCGAATCGGAGATCGCACGGAGAAGTAAAGCGTTTGGCGCGGTTGGCCTCGATTTTGCAATGGCGCGGCGTGTCAATTAGGCAACCTTGATCGAACGGGTCAAGCACGATTCACGGGCCGAAAGAAACGGTCGAAACAGCAACAGCAACAGCGGCGGCGCGAGAGAAATACGAGAAACGAAGAGAGAAATGGCCGAGTAAGGTCCATTTACTGTTCCCTGTTGCAAAAAGCATTGATGATCCCTCCAGGCACAAAGAGCAATGATAGAGAGCAACAGATAAGTGCAATTCAAGTTGCAAAACGTTGCGGCGCATGAGGAGGCATTACGGCCGCTCGCAAATTACTGTGCGGGTAATCATAATGCGATCGTAATGCAACGCGAATGGCTTGATTTCGAGCGTGAGCCTCGCCGTTGCGAGATAAGCCGCGGCCATTATGCGAAATTAGTGATTATCGAGGGTAATTCGTAATTATTATTCGTGGTAATATAGATTCGTGGGGAATCACATTTTAAATCGGTGTGCCGTCGAGGAAACACCGTCTTGCTCGCCGCGCGAGGTATTTTTCAACGAGGAAACAAGTGACATGTTGAACGTGAAACGTTCACCGGGATAAATGACGGGGACGTGT
The DNA here is from genome assembly GCA_028455795.1 of Lasioglossum marginatum. NCBI lineage: Eukaryota > Metazoa > Arthropoda > Insecta > Hymenoptera > Halictidae > Lasioglossum > Lasioglossum marginatum. The sequence goes on from CM052246.1 coordinate 2,606,680, forward strand.
CCATTTGGCGCCGTGCTGGCAATTTGTCTAACAAGACGACTTCCGGAATTCGAAAATTCCGCCACTTTTTCGTAATTCTGTAGATCTCGATTCAAATGCGAGACAACCTCTTGCCCGTTCTCCCTGGCTTCTTCAGCTTCTTGTAAAATTGTCACAGAAACATCAAAAATAAGAAATGACACCGGCCATTAACATTAACCCTTTGCACTCCGAATTATTTTTCAAGTTTCTTTCCATTAACTCCCTACTATTTAAAGTGTTTCATTTGAAATTTACTTCAAAGGACAGGTCCTTGATTGTTACTTACTTCAAACCATCTTGTTTACTAATTATTAGACTGTGGATCTTCATGCAAAATAAAAATGTTCTGCATTGATTGTGAGCAGCAGGAGTAAAATAAAAATTGATTTCATCCCTTCATGACTTTGTTGCACTAAAAACAACATCACAATATTCTGAAATTTTTCTAATCTTTTACTGTTTTGTATTTCACTCAACCAATTTCTTCATAAATGCATAAAGATCCGCAGTCTACTAATTATATTAAATATTACTCAAACTTTGTTGTAATTTATATTTGTGAGATCTATATTTGTTTTTAACTGAAAACTAAGACAATTAAATAAATAAAGGAAGAACCAAATACATATAAAAACCCGTTTTATTTACATTTCTCTTTCTCTGATGTCGAGTCACACTCGCCAAAGGAGTGCAAAGGGTTAAATCAACCGTCACTGATCGACTGACCGTTTCAGATTTTCAATTTCACAACTATTAACAAAGATGTTCTCACGAAAAATGACTGACTATATTTCTTTTATGCTAGCACATGTGACAAAACTCGCTCAAAATTTAAATAAATCGAACACACATAATCAGTCAATTTTAGTGCTTGGTAGGTTTAATATTAATATACAAGCGAGCTTGTAACTTTTAGGAATTCCAAATAAATAGCCAAACACAATAAATTTCTATTACCTTTGATGGAAAAATGTAACTAAAAACTGGAAATACAATTAAAAAAATAGCTATAGTGTTTAATCCAACTCTGAGGTACTAGTCTGTACCAAATTAACCAAGCTGAACATTTTTATGTGTTTCTTTTCTTTAAAGATTGATTTTGATCACAAATAATACTATAAATAATTAATATCATTCACATATATGTCTACTGGTAAATTCTGGTTCAGTTTTGTGTTTCGACACGAAAGAGTAGATTTAAAGAAGAATTTAAAAATACTGTTCTATTATTTTCCACTTATTAAACATATTAAGAAAGAAAATAGATTTCTATTTCACTCCAGTTTGTTGCAATTCGAGTAGAAAATTTTTTATCTTCTTTAGAAGGGCGACGTAGAATTTGAAGAGACAATTAGAATTGCAAAATTGAGCGAGCAACGAGAGTATTTTCGTTTTTTTTTGCAGATCGTACGATCATTGAGAAGCTGAAAACGGAGTAGGGCAAAGGCGAACATAAATTGTAGTTACTACGCGTTGTTTGCGAGGAAACGTTTTCGGATTGGTTAGTAGAGCCGGCCGAGCCGAAGAAAAGAAGATGAAAGATCCTCTGGCAGGAAACGAGAGGGCAAAAGTATTGAAAGAAAGAAAGAACTGGAGAGACCTTGGAAGGCCCGCGTGCACCTATACAAACAGGCCCCGCTGAAAAGCAAATATTTTGTTGTGATGCAAGAATTCACAACATTAATGGGGGCCCCCGTCGAAGTGCACCGCACCGGACCAATTAGAGTGCACGGAAACTAAACTTCCAGTTCGTCATCGCGTTTCTTCCCTTTATTGTGACGTCAATAATCGCGCCCAAAAGAAAGGATAGGGCACCTATAAATAGAAGGCGAACTAGTTCTAGAGCGAGTGTGTAAAGATTTCAAGAACCAACCATTTTCTCTTTCTTGAATCATAAGCCCAAGTAATAAGCAAGTAATATAATTTACTAATAAGTATACATGCTAATAAGTAGACCCCGGATCTCTTTATACAAAATAAAATGTTTCTGCATTGATTGCAGGACATAGGAGTTACTTATTTTATATTTTCACTAATAATTTTAATGTAGGAGCGAAAATAATATATCAATACTCTTAAAACTTTGTTAATTTTTCACTAAAACGCACAATTTTCATCGTTTAACTTTGGGTAACCGTGTGTTTGATACCTACACTATAACATAGTTGTAGGCAAATAACGAACACTTTTTGCCAAGTGCAATAAATGTTACACTTTACAATGCATGAAGCGAAATGCTAATTTCTATTACGATTACCATTTTGACTGCGATTAACCCTTGACCGATTTTATAGTCAAATGTAGCAATAACTTTTAAAGTTATATAATGCTTGGAACGTATGATGTCGTATATGTTCTGCAAACAAATAAAAGGAACAGTGAAATAGTTCCTTTTCGGTTTAAATAATTGGAGATACAATATTACTATTTGACCTTCAAAAATGAAATGGGAATATCATCAAGGTCACTTAATGTAAACGTCATTTTGTGTTTTGCAAATTTTCAAGTATTTTCCACAGTTATTATTATAGTTCGTGCACCTATGATAAATTCTAACTACGCACAATTAAAATCTTGAAATCAGTTGTAATTAATTTTAAGGTTTGTTATTTTAAGGTTCGTTACTTACCAGTTTGAAGTCTTAAACTATTATATGCGATTGTTCTCCCAGCTGAAGCAGAAATTGTCGACGAAGTTCTTCGGTTACTTCGTTCGAAACGATAACAATGAAGAACTGTTACAGTGCTCGCAATATTCAACAATAGGTTTTAACGTTGTAAAACCACCCCTGCTGTCGCAGCCCGCCACTCGCCGCGGCGGAATTCAATTCGAAAACAAACCGAACGGCTCTCCTTAGAAAATTGCAGCTTTTCAAGTGACAACTAGAGGCAATGTATTTCCTTTTGTGTTTCCCGACCGACATCTCCCACAAAGCAGGTTCCGCCGGAGGAAAATGAATTTCCGAAAATTACCCGAGAACGTGTTGTTTCAAATTGGAATTAGAGACTTGTGCCATTAAATGTTCCACTATTTGCGAATTATGGTTTTTTGATGCCTGCTTTAAATTGAAGATAAACATTTATCGTAATAAATCTTCTAAAAAATACAGTAGAATCTCGATTATCCGAACCAGTGAATGAGAGATCTCGAAATGACAGTCTTCGAAAAAAAATCAATGTTTTGTTAACATTAACTGTATATGTATAATTACTACAAATCGTGTACTTATATGTAAATACATATATTTTGAGTAATATATATCACATTTCTAATTACCCCAGTAGTACTTTTGTGTTTAATAAGTAATTTTAAAACTGTTTGATTATCCGAATTGATTATCCATCTCGGTCCCAATTACTTCAGATAATCGAGCTTCTACTGTGTTAGTAAAATGTATACCATTTTAATTTCATTTTACTGAAATCATTAGTAACATTATGTGCTATCTATATCAATTCAGATTTATATAAATATTCGCAGTCATTTATACCATTTCGTTATATCAACAAGTATGTGATCCTACATATAAAAAGTAGGGACATTTCCTTAAAAGATTTACTTTTATTAATATTTTAAAATTAACTGCAACTTACATTTATTATAAGTATACTGCGGATTTTTATGCATTTGTAGCAAAATTGTTGGAAAATTTTAAAAATTGAAGTCGTAGATAATAGGATTTCTCATCTATTAAAATTATTATAAGGGAAGAAATAACATTCTGTTTGGTTTCTATTCCTTGTAATCGATAGAGACAATTTTTATTTTGCATAAAGTGATACCCAGACTATGGATTTTATAATAAAAATGAATAAGTGAAATACAATACTGTGAAAACATTAAAACAATATTTAAAAAAAAATCATTAAAAGAAGAAATGCCTTTTTATTGCATACCTTACAATTTACCTAGAAAATCATTATTCAGCAATGTTTTTAATTTATTTTTATTTGATTGTGTATGATTTACGTTATTTTAACGTAAGTCCGGTGTTATTAATCTTGACACAATCTTTGGCCACAGTATGATTTTAAATATTGTTATGAAAATGAAGCGCACTTGAGCGTGGTATAATGCATATTTCAACACGGTAGACTTGAGAAAATTAAATTCAAAGATTCGCCCGGTACTCTCCGTATGGTTCCAAAAATGTTCTTTTCTCTTTCGCCTTGTAAAGACCCCGAAGTTCCCCAAGAAAAAGTATTCCACGATTCCTTAAGCTTTACACGAGTTTCCTGCGGGAAAGCAAGCGAGAAGAATGGAAATTTAAGATGCATGGACAGGCGAGAGTTTTGTGCCCGAGCTACTGGGGAATTGTAAAAGATGACGAAGCTTGATACCGCCTAATCGGACGGGAATTTATTGTGTCTATGTTGTAAGAACAGGTCTAGAATAATTTAACAATCTGTCTGGTTCCGAGAACATTTAATTGTGCCACTGTTATTGATTCAATTCGGCAAATACAAAATGCGAAATTTTGGCAGACTGAAATCACAGTATAATTAAAATTCGAATTTCTACGCAAAATAAAAATTTTCTGCATTAATTGCGAGGAATAGAAACCAAATAGAAAGTTTCAATAATTTTAATAGATTAACAATAATATATTGCCATTCCTAAATTTCACTCAACTCAATTTTGTCATGAATGCATAAACTCCACAGTCTAATTCAATAAATAACGGAACGTGTGTTTTGCGTAAAACATAAGAACACATTTTGTTTCATAAAATTAATAAACAGAATGCCAAAACAAATTGGTCATTTTGATAAAGCTAGAATTTATTAATATTTTCATTTTACGTTCAAGTTAATTCTCTTATTCACTGAAATTTTCAGAATGTGTATAATTGATACGATACATATTGATCCTAATTTCAATATAGGCTGACAGGAAAAAGTTATAAAAAGCGATTTTGTTCGTATCATAGTGAACTAATTGTTCCAGTGTCTCAACAAAATTCAAATTGTTTGCGGCACTATATAAAAATGTTATACCGTTTTAAACAGTGTCCGAGTATTGCTGCGAGTCACTGTACAACACACACACAAGTTCAATATTTGTATTCAAAAATTTTCTTCAGAAACTCTCTCACGTTTCTCTCTCAATTCTCTCAAATTAATTTCATTTAATTTGAAACAGGTCACAGTAATATTTGTATATACAATAATGTATACACACACACAAGTTCAATATTTGTATTCATATGAAAGATTTTCTCCAAAAATGTCGTTCATATTTCTCCCTCAATTCTCTCAAATTAATTACATTTTACTTGAAACAGACCACAGTAATATTTGTATATACAATAACGTATATACACTGTGCATGTTTCTGCGTTTCGCGGAAAAATATCCGAGATTCAGCTAATTTCCCGCGGCTTCTTAATTTAATAAAACGGTCCACGGCATAGGATCCATGTAACAAAGCACAGTGACTAACTTGGTGAAATGATTCTGTTCCCATGGGGAGCCGGCTCGTTTAACAAAGCAGGACTTATTCGGTTTACTGCATACGTAATAAATGCACTGGGGGTGCCGGTGCAACCTGTTGCAGGTACCCCGGTGTAAAGATGTCGTAAATGTGCGGTAATAACGCGAAATGCGCGCGTCGTCGGGTGTCGTTAACAGTTTAAGCACAGCGTCTAGCGCGACGCCTCTCCCACGGCTACAAGCATTACCATTTTTATTGCGCGTTTACTGGCGATGTTTCCTCAACCGGGCGTCGATTACATTCGAGTCGCCGCGCCGCGCGAATGTTGCACCCGATGGAGTTATTAAGCTTCGTCGGGCATGGGGTCCCGCAACTCGTTCAACGTTCTCTTTTCGTTTCAAGTTGCCTCACCCTTTCGTTTTTTGTATAATAAATTGAGAAGCTCACGCTGTCGCGCCGCGTGTCGACTCTATGATGTCGTCGAACACGGGCATGAAATATCTGTGGTTGTCGGGAGGAACACACTTGTCACATACTTTTACTTTCAAGTTTTATTGCCGTTTTGATCACTAATGCTTTGACACAGGACATCCGGTAAATTGCATTATTTTTTTGAGCCTCTCGAATTTATTTTCATGACTTTTTTTTGGTAAAGACGTGAATCCTACACCAGAGGCAGAGTTGGGCATTAATCGATTAAAATTTTAACCAAGATTGATTGATTAATGTGTTCGATTAGAAAAGGTAATCATTGAAAAATGCACGATTGATGAAGTTAATCATCTCAATTTAAGTACAAATGAGCATCAACAGTCGCAGCGTGTGTTCCCTGATGGAAATGAATAGTAAGAATCTAAAGATTTCTTAAAATATAGACGATATTATTAGACATTATAAGTCCAAATTATATCGTCTAGTAAATTTTCTTTTCACCCAAAGCTGCATAAATTAATCCAAATATTTAAAATTACTTCGTTTTGTCGAATTAGCACACACATCTTTTAGTTTCTATTAATTTATAGAATTATTTATAAATTGTCGGTGGGAATTGAATGTATTAAAATTTCATCTTCGGGGATTTACACGTAAAATTCATATGAGCAATTCATATAGAAGAAAATCTTCTTGCTAGATAATACATACTTATAACGGCACCGTCAACGAAGGGTTGACGCAGCAAAGTGTTTTACACTGGCAACATATTCACTGTTCATTTCCTTTTATGATATTCCTCTTCGCTTCAAAACCTGTTTATATTGCGAGTGCTAATTATGAGTACGTTCATGCGTGGAATCTAATAAAAATATGATAAAGTGGACACGTGGAACATCGAGTGGTTTTTACAGTAATTGAAAGAGAAAACTACTAATTTAAAATAGTGGGGGAAGTATAAGTTAATGTTATCGATGTGGAAAAATTCAAGCATGTAATATTAAAGCTCGTAAAAAGAGTAGTTTACCTTGTATTATAGAGAACCTAGTTACTCGAATACAAATAGATTATTAATTTAATACGAAGACTGAAGATTCTCCATTAAAAATTTTTTCTTCTATTTAAAAAATCAGATAGGAATACACACACCCAATTCATCTATTTTTACATGCACTCTTGCCATTTTATTGAAAGAAAACTTTTATTCTTTTTTTACACGATTTGATTTAAAATAATTGACCCACATTCTAAAAAAATATTTTTTTAATTACATTTCTCGCGACTCCAGATTCACTTCGCGTAACCTCACAATTGGTCGGGCTTTTACCTAATTGTGCTCGTTACATTCACAATTTCTCTTCGCGGAGATTCCCCGAATTGTATGACCTCAATACGGAATTTGTTTGTTGAAAGTATCTCTCTGCTGTTTGATGTTAAAAAAATTGGATAGAAATCAAAATACAATTCGTGCACATATAAATTTGTTGATTTTATTCGCACTGGAACTACCGAGTAATAAATGCGCCTGATGTATACTGCCTTCTAATAAAGAGACGAAGTCTTATGTAGACTTCGTACAATTTTTGTTGTAATATATGCTTCAATGAAGAAGTTTACTCGAAATGTTTTATGAAAAACCACTTTTATAGTTTCAGTAATTGTGAAAGAAAAGATTCGGAACCGTTTTGGTTTAGTCATTTTGACGTCCACTGACAGAAAGTAACAACGAATAATAAATTAGCGAATTAAATTCATGGATTAGTGATATTTCTAATTTCTAACCTGAATTTTTATATGGTTTATTGCATCACATTTGTTGATGTGTTAGGTCTTCCATTTCTCTACACGAATTTTTCTACACGTGCCATTCTGGAATGTGTTCTTTCGTGTAGAAACAGAAATTGGTGTATCCATTTCGTAACAATTAACAAAAATGAAGTTCCAAGATGTTGCTGAAGCGTAATGGGATAAAAAGTGCCCGTTGTTTTTATTTTGTCAATAGATACAACCATGCAAATTCAAATTTCCGGTATTCGGTGAAACATTTTCGACGAAATGGCCCGAGAGTCTTTAGGATTTCGTGTAGTCATACCGAGATTTTAATCGCTGCTGGCTGCGACTGACTCAGAGAGATGGAACTCGGCCCGAAGAACGTGAGATCTTGTGTAACACACGGTGCATGCTTGCGTTCCGAAAATCCTTCGTGGGATGCTCCCACGACGTTCCATGATTCGACTAACAATTAAGATGAACATTTTGACATGACTTTCCTCATATCGACTTTGTTGAATGATGTCACATTTAACACTATCAAATTAAAGCACGAGGAAAGAAACAGATTTCATTTCGTATATTTCCCATTACATGTGCAGAAATTAATTCTGTGCCTTTTCTATAAATTAATTTTTTTTACATTGAGTCACAAAAGTATTCGAACGAAGAAGAATATTCGGTAACAAATTGAGCTTGCTTAATCTTTTCATAAGATCAACTCTTCGTGATTCCAACAAGGTACATTGCCAAATAAATTAAAAAGTGTCCGAATATATATTACTGTGGTTCACTGTACATCCAAAATGACGAAGCATAAGCTCGCCGTTATGCCAATGGTTCACTGTGTTATATTTCTAAACTATGAAGACCTACATTTCGATCAGCTGGCATAAACGCTGTAAACGTCGACGTCTCATTGACGGTGACTCGCGAACATCCCGGCCAGCGTACTGTCCACTGTTAGTACAGCTATGCAAAGCATCAATATCATTTCTTTCCTGCTCTCGAGACTCGTAAAACGAAAGTTAAGGCTGCAGTAAAATCACTGTCAGGAATAATCCTGCTGAGCGAGCCGGGAACCTAAAACCCACTCGTGGAAGTTCATCGAAGCGGCGATAAATGCACGAATTGTTGTCAATTTCCGTGGACATAAGTGGAAGCGGCTGAAGAAGAAGAAGACGACGACGACGAAGAGAAGACGAAGCAGCAGAAAATGAAGTTGAACGAACTGGAAGAACAAGAGAGAAGGAGGAAAAAAGAGAGTCGATGAAGAAGCGGAGGGAAAAGGAGTGGGAAGGAGAGAAATCTCCAAAAGGTGCCGCGTGCACGCGGGGAACGCATTATATATGCGATCAAAGAGGGCAAGAGACGCGAGTACACGAGAACATGTGGGACAATGCCTGTCACCTCATTCACGTCAAGTGAGCTCGAGGACTACCAACTTCAGCCCCGTCGTCGTCGTTCCGTAGTGGCAGAAGAGGAACCTGGTCAGAGGATCAAATTGCATCTCGATTCGTGCATCGACTTCTCTTTTTTAACCTCGCCTTCTTCTTGTTCCTCCACGGTGTGCCGGCCGTCCACCTTGTTCCTCGTTTTCCTCCTGTCCGTTTTCGGCATCCTAGCCCAGCCACGATAGTGGTCCACGCTAATCTTGCCTTCCACGCGGCCACCAAGTACAGCAATAGTTTCAGTATACACTGAATCCAAGAACTATTTCATCACTAAATATCCAACTCTTAAACTATAATCCTTTCGTTCAAAAAAATACTACGGCAATTAGACTCATTCTGAAGCTTGAAGCGAAACGGAGAACGCTTTTTAGTCCAAGGAACGTGGCCGAGTTAATAAGCATTGAAACAGGCAAGGCGTTCCGAGCAACAACAAGGTTTACGTTAAAAATGGGCTACCTGTTACCCAGAATTTCCTCAGGGAAAGTTGCGTCCATCTACTTCAATCGAATTACTTTCACTCGGAGCGGACAGTCTCAAAACTCGATTTCGTTCTTCTATTGACCGAAAGGGGGCTTCACTTTCACTGGCTGAGATCCAGGTCGTTCAGGGATTTTCGTGTCGGTGGCCAGCAGCGGCGGTATAAACCGCGGGCGATGTCTTTATTAATGAACCGGCCGGGAGCAGAAACGATCCGGTGGAAAAGCAACGATTCGGGGACCCACAGCGAGCTGGAAATCTGAATCGGCGCTGATTGGAGGATCCGCGGTCTTGTTTGCTTTTTGATCGTCGAAAAATCCAGCACGATGAATAGGCGTTCCAGGAACGTGTTCCCGACTCGCGGCGTGTTCGATACTCGCCTCGCAGAGGAAGAAAAAGTGCAAGGTGAACGGAACAGGCTCGAAGAGAGATAATCGAAATCTAATGTAGCCCCGATGAGAGATTATTTTGCACAAATTTTTAACCGGACGCGTTGGAGGCGCCGTACGGTGTTTCTGCTATCTGTCCGGGAATAAAAGTTGTTGGGAGCGTATAAATAATCGATTGGGTTGAAATATTTATTGATTGATTGAAAAACATCGACGGTAGCGTGTGATTGCCACTAAAATTTTTTTCTTTCCAGGTACTTTATTTTAGTATCATTCGCAGCTGTTTTAAGTTAAATATATTTGCAGCTATTTTAAATTAAGAACGTTGAAGGTTACAACATCTCACAATTGCATTTACAATGTAAACTTCTTTGTCTTTCTCTATTCTTCTTCCTTTTTATTCCTTAAAATCTCCTCTCTTTCCTTGTTTCTTAAGTTTTCAGTTCCATAAGCAGATCTTTGCGGATACTTCACTATACTATGTTTTTTGTTTCTGAAACCGTTTCTTTCATTACTTTCCGATTTAATTTTTGTCATATCTTCTTATTGTATCTATAATACTCTTTATCTAGAATCGTATCATATCTACTTACGTGTATCGAATAGGTATCTAACCTAAAACGTTACACTAGAAACTGATCTAGAAATTCACATCGCAGTATTAGGGATATACCTAGTGATTTTTGTGTCGCGGTAATGAGCTCCTGCTTCACTTTAATGTACGTAATGTTGTTTCTTGTATATTTTTATTGTATCGAAGTAGGTATCTAAACAGTAATAAATTCTCCCAATGCAATTTAAAGCAATATAAAAAATGTCCTTTGGTGATCAAGATAGAAAAAAATGGTTTTATTTTTACCTTTTATAAAAAATGTTATTTTCAAATACTGAGATTATAATAATATGAGAATGATTGGCAATTTTGTTTGTCCCGCCAACGAGAATACAAGCCCATTGAATTGTATAAATTTATTCCTAGCAAAATATTTATTCTTATGTATTTTAATCTCGTCTGAAAAAATACTGCACTAATAGGTGCATCTACCTAACACTTTTCAGTACCTCGTCATAAACTATTTGAACCGTTCCCGAGGCCCAGTTAAATCACGTTTCACGCTTGAATCCGTTCGATCGAATTATTGCGCACCTGTCGGGGGGCCAGCCGACGGAACGATTATCCAATAACTGCTGTCCTATTCATGCATTTCTTTATAGGGTCCCGTCCTGTTTACATAAATAAATAACTTGGGAAGAAGAGGAGCAAGAGAGAAGCGAACCAATGCACACGGGGCCCGTCGAATTCCATTGGGACCCGACTGCAATCGGTGACTCCCTGTATAACGTCATATACCGCGTGTCGCGAAAAAAAAAAACGAAGGGCACAAGCGCGACGAAAACTGGTTTCGCTCTCTGAGTCACCGTCTATAATGATGGGCCGCCAGGAACGCGGCGGAGACTCGCTCGTTGGTCGAAAAATTTTTCGTAACCGCCGCCGCCGACTCGGCAGAAAGGTGGGAGGTAAATAAAAGGAAACAGGACTAATAACGCGACCGCGTTTCCACTCGTTAAAGTGTCGAAGCCTGTCAAGTTCGATGGCCGATAGACGTGTACCGTGCTTCGTGCAATTACGATTTCAATATCGAGACGATCGCTGCGCCACACAGCACTCCGCGCTGCACTGGGCCCCACTGCGCTGCACTGTGCTGCCCCGCGCCGCCCCGCCGGTGGGACCGGCTGCTTTTTCTTCCATGAAATTGCCACAATTATAATTCACTAAAGGTAAGATACCGTGACTGCTTATTTGCTCCTGTTTTCGTGTGAACTCCGTCGCGGCAGGAAAATAATTGTGACTTCGGGACGGGAACCGCTGCTGCGTTGCTTGCATAAAGTAGTTGCTGCAACAGTTGTTTGCTGATCGCCGTAACGATAACGCACTCAAAGAAATTATATAGGGTACCCGTCATAATGGTTCCTGCAATTTTCAAGCATCGACGAAGCTGGAACAATAAGAAATGCTTTGCACGAAATTGGATCTGCTTTGCAGACAACAAAATTGCTGTGGAATCGGCGCAAAAACAAAGAACGTTTTTCATGGCACGGTATGATCTTGCGTTACGTCGAATTTCAATATTCCGGTTGATAGTTGTAATCTTATATAATGGGAGAAACCATCGTTCCACGTACCGGTGCGTCCAAAATGTATTTGAACACTAAATTTCCCGGCCTCGAGAAATTGTCGATATTTGAACTATAAGAATTTCTCATTTTAAAGTTTGAATCCTCTACTTTCTTCTTTCTCTGAGGACGTCTGAAATGTTACAAAATGTATTCGTGTTAAAGAAATAAATTATGGACTGCTAAAGTACTTTTTAAACTTATTTTTTCAATGAAATTATCGTAGTTGAAATATTGACAATTTCTCAAGAACCGAAAATTTAGTTTAGTGTAGTGCTATACGCGTTTCTCTCGAAGCTATATTTTTAAACTAGCTAATGTTCAACGAATTTTGTCCCTTACACGTTTCTCTAGAAATTGCAGATTTTGACTTTATTTTTCATTTATAATATTTTTTCAATTCATATAACAGTCCAATCTGTCAGTTGACAAAAGTTAATTTTTGTATTGAAAGCGTGAGGCTTGTCAAATTTTCGTAATTTTTGTCGGATTTTTGGTACAAGCCCATTTTTAAAAATTAGTTTGTAAGGGCCCCGATGGTTCTATTTTCCGTAGATATTGCCGCAAGAAATTTCTATTCAGGGGCAATATTCATTTCAGGAGCTAACGGTGAATCATCCCGATGCCAGAGTCCGGTAACTGGATACCGGACGAAACTTGTTCGAATTGCTCTGGGAAATGAGCGACTCGTCGAATGGAGCCCGATCTTCCACGAGCAAGTTCGAGTTTCACGTCTATTGGCGTGCGTTCAGCTCTTATCCATCGACTTTTCTTTTACGTGCATTCTCTATTTGTTGAATGGCGCCCCGTTATGGCTCACAACGTGAATCTTGGCCTCACATCGTGGGAGTGAGCCGAAATCGAGTCCTGAGGTCCCGTTACCCTTTTAGCTCTTCCACTTTCTTCGGATGCTAACCCCTTCTACTTAATCAACTGCGTTTTTTGGTGTATTCAAAAATGCTTACGTGTGGTGTTTAACAGTTTGAAGTAAGTGATAATCAACAGTTTGTAGTATGAAATAATATTTTCAACGTAATAGAATTAGGTTGCAAAGAAATCATTTCTATTTTGCTTTTTATGTATGAAAATGATTAAAAGTAGAAATAATTTCTATTTTATTTTCAACGTGTTAAAATTGGAATGGATAGAATTATTTCTATTTTGCTTTTGACGTATGAAAATGATTAAAAGTAGAAATAATTTCTATTTTATTTTCAACGTATTAAAATTGGAATGGGTAGAATCATTTCTATTTTGCTTTTGACATATGATTAAAGGTAGAAATAATTTCTATTTTATCTTCAACGTATTAAAATTAGAATGAGAAGAAATCATTAAATTATACAAATATATATATTAAAATTATAGAGAGTAGAAATAGTTTCTATTTTATCTTCAACGTATTAAAATTATTAAGAGTAGCAATAATTCCCATTTTCTTTTCAGGGAAATGGAAAGCAATTTTTCATTTAGTTCGTGCTCTTTCCAATCAATATAGAAAATTAGTATTACATATAAAGTTCCGCAGTCTAGTTACACTGAATAAAATTCTACACATGATCACGCGTATTCGTTTCCGTGGTTCGGTCGGTGTGTCTGATTCAGCGTTTAAAAATTGTAAGATTAATTTAAAATAAAGTGGTAATTACGCATGTCTTGTATTAAATTCTTACTTGTAAATACGTGTGTTGAGCGAGTCCGGAAGTAAATCACCCATAAAATTAAGTGTACAACCGTTTCATATGGCGTGAACAGCAATTACGAGAAATCTCCAGTTGGAGCAACGTGAAGGTCCAATTAACAGAATTGTTGCTAATTGAAAGCAAAACCAGTTTTGGCTTCCAGGCCGTAATACTAATTACACTCGAACGAGTATTAAAGTACATTATCTTCTCAACTTATCATTCGCCCATTTTACTCCGCCAACTGATCTTTAACTGGTAGTATTAATAAATATCGGAGTAGTATCTCGTTTTTCTGCATTAATCGAAGTGGTATTTACCGTTCGAATATCCGAGAAATACGCGGGTATTTTTGTAACAGGATTGCAATCACCGCTTGGGAACATTAAATTCAATGTATAATGTAAAACCAGTCTGCTTGTTTCAAACAAGTGCCGCATTTTCTACAACGTTTTAATAAAACTATATAAAAATGACTTTTCATGCATGAACCGCAACGTTGTTAATGGACTTTCAAGGAATCATCGATGTATCGTATTGTTTTTTAACTAAACGATACAATATTATTGATTTAAAATATAATTAAAGAGTTAAATTGGAATAAGGGTGAATTATAAAATTTACAAACTTGATTTTTAATTTTCAGTAAAATGACACTAAAAGAAAATCATTTTCATTCCAGTGAAGCTTTATAAAATTAGTTTGGACATTCCTCATTACTTTACAACGTTGAAAATAATTGCATATATTACGACAAACATATTTTGTAGATGTATTCTATATGTTAATTATATACATGTTAAAAGTTCTTGAAAAAACTCAAGTTGTTTACTCCCTTCTAAAGGGTGTATGGAAACTTTTTTGACCCTATTTTCTACTCAAACTTGAAAATCAATTTTTGTTACAATATATTAAATAAACCAAACTATGTTAGGATCTACAAGGTATAAGAAGGTTACACTTTTATAATCTTACCCCTTTCCTATTCTCATATTAGTACTGTATAAGTTATTTATTTTTATTTATTTATTATTTATTTCGACTTTTATTTAGAAATTTCAAAATCGATTCACTCAGTATTTGGCATGTCTTCGCTTTGAGCTTACGACAGCTTGTTCCTGTTTTTACTCCTCTCTCTCTGCTCCTCGAAAAGAGTGAAGGCCCGCCTACTGTCAACCGGCCCCGTGATATGGTGATGATGATGATGGAAGCACAAAAAAGCCGACGAAACACTACTCCGCAGAGGGAAATCCACAGGTTTTTACTTATTTATTACTTTCTTCCACGCGAGACAAGGTGCAATTTGTTATTCAAATAGATATTCGAGCGTCTTGATTATTCACTGTCGAGAATCTATCAAAAATCATGCGAACCCTATCCCGCATGATCAAAGAGAACCCCGGACTTCGAGATCCGCTATGATTTCGAAGAAAAGTACGGTAGAACCTCGCTCGTTGTAACCTCGTTCGTTGCACAACATTCTTGTTCGTTCTACACTAGCGATTCCTATCACTAGTTGGAAAAATAAATATGAAATTCCTTTATAATTCTTCAAAGTATTTCATAGTGTAGGTACTATTTTTTCAAATCATAAAGCTCGCCATTTTTTACATTTTTACCATGACCTCAAGACACTTAAACATTTGCACAATAATGGTTTTATTAACAGCGAAGCCTGTCTCTATTTTGACAAGCTTTTAGCGATACAATTGCCGAGCTAAGTAAAATGATCGATTTCAGATTTGTTCTATTACAATCATTGGAAATTTAGAAATGTTTTCTTGAGAAATTGTTTAATATTACCGTAGAACCTCGCTAGCTACAACCAGAGTCACCAGATCAGGGAAAGAAGCTACCCTCTCTCTGCCAGTACTGTATGAGTCACGTGGCATTGTGACACGACAGAAGTGTTGGGGGACAGCGTCATAGAAGGGGAAGGTATCATGGGGACACAAGTCTTAATCTGGTTGCAACCTCGTTCGTTGCATGTTAGTGACTCCCACCACTTCAAGGTTCTGTAACTCATGGTGAGGATTGTGGTGGCTACGTAGAAAGAAAAGAAGATCGATCCTACGAAGAGCCACTCGTAGATACCTCTTGATACCTCTTTCGTTGCATAACCTCAATTTTTGTACGCATTTTCGGTACCGTTTCGTGCAACGAGCGAGGTTCTACCGTATTTTGAAGCTAATTTGATTTCCGAGATAGTCGGGGAGCCCAACGTTTTACGTGGATATTAGAAAACGGCCTAAGCAGGGAT
This sequence comes from Lasioglossum marginatum, assembly GCA_028455795.1. NCBI lineage: Eukaryota > Metazoa > Arthropoda > Insecta > Hymenoptera > Halictidae > Lasioglossum > Lasioglossum marginatum. The sequence goes on from CM052246.1 coordinate 2,622,773, forward strand.
ATCAAGGGTACGGTGCACCTGAAGGGAAATTATCGATAATGGCGCGGTTGTTTTCTTTCATTTATTACATGTTATCATGGGTATAATAACAGCACGGCCCCGGTAATAGCAATAGTGGATCGTCGGGATGTTTACCTTACCCTACAGACGATGTAACTGTCTCTGCAGTTACTCATTTGCCCGCAGCAACAATCAAACGGCGCGGCGTGCACCTATGCAACGCATCCCCGGGATTTCTTATCTGTGTGCCTGTTGCGCATATTAATCATTGTTATTTTCACTTACTTTGTAATCCACCGCGTCAGTTCTATGTCACGGTAATAACGAAATATTGGCCGACAGTCTGTAATTTGGAGTTTAGAGCCTGGCGAACGTATCGTCCGGCGGGTAGTCATTACAGAGACTTTGTTACGTTACGAATCGAGGCTGGAAACGTTACATAGTCGCGCGGAAGCGCCATTTACCATTCCTGTAATTTAGCTTTTCGTGTTTGCGATTCTTTTGAATTACTAACACGCTACACGTTCAAACCAGAAGAAAACATCCCGTACTTTCAGGCTGTTACCCATGTAAGCTTTTATTTATCGTACTTGTTAACCGTATTCAACTTGTAATCATGAAACGCTGGCTTATCTTCGCTTTTCATCTCAAACGGCTTCTATTAGGGTAATTCTCGAAAAATGTGTTACACGGTATCCTTTAAATATTCTGTTTGTTAACTCTCTCACGGTGGAATATACACACAATCCAAAATGTATTTGAACACTAAATTTTCAACTTCTGGAAAGATATTTATATTAGGTTGGAAAAAAGGTTCGTAGCGTTTTCAAATTTAGAATCGAAGATAAAATTAAGGTCTTTATTCATATGTTTATTCAATAACACGAGAAGTCACCTCGAAAGTGGCAAAAAGTAATAGAACAGAATGGAAAATATGTTATTGAATAAATCTATGAATAAATATCTGAATTTTAGCTTTCAGTTTGAATTTACAAACGCTACGAACTTTCGTTCAATTATATAAACTGGTATAAAGAAATTGTACGATAATAAAATTGGACTCGTTTCAAAGCTTGAAGACTCTATACTTTCTCAATCCATCACTCATTATTTTGTAGATCTTTTTGCATGATGTAACGCAGATTTGGGCAACTTGCGGCTCGCGAACCGTATTCTCCTCATCCTACTCCTGGGTTAGGTTAGGGCTCTCCCCACCAAACTCCTGTGGAGGGTAGGGGGAGGGGGAGATTATGAAATAGTTGGTAGAGGGGGAACCGGTGTACTAATTGTGGAAAAACATTGCAAACATTTTTTGTGACTGAATTTAGCATAGATTTGAAGATTGAAGCTTACCCTTTACAATGATCCTCCAAAAGCTGATTTTTTGGTCGTTTTATTCAACCCTGAATGAAAAGTGTCCGACCAACTTTACAGTAATACACAGAAGGTATGGACATCAAAAAAGAGTTTAAATTGGTAAAGTTAATAAAAGGAGTAATATATAGAATGTGTGTTTAATACCCGTTCTTTGGCTTTGACGCTCACAACTTTTATTTTGCATAATGATCTACAGTCTGGTTATCACGTAAAGTAACTTCATATTCATGAAAATCAGCACACAATGTATCGTACAAAGTCATTATATAAGATAGGTAAAAATTTACAGTTACTTTAACTCTTCTACATTTTTTAACAAGACTCCACACGACATTTAACTTTGTAATTAGTATTTAAAAATTGTCTGTATCAATTGCAAGTCACTTGAGAATTTCTATCTTTGATGATTTTGGAAGGCTGGAAGTAATAGTCTTCAATTCTTTTAATCTTTTTACTATTTCTATCCGCATCCCATTTATAATATTACAACAATTAGTTTTCATATTGTCTTAGAACAATTAAAAACAAAATAGAATATAATTTTCAAATTATAATTAATTTTCATTCAATTTCTATTTTGTAAAAACAATTATAATTCATTTTCATTTAATTTTTATTTTGTAACTGTTCTGAAACAATACGGAATTTGGACATTAGTTCGAAACTTCAATAAAAGTTTGAAAGTATTCATAAATGTCAGCTGTTGCATTCTTTTGAACAGAGAATTCGGGTACATATTATCATAAACATCAGACGGAAGATTCATTAAAGGAATTCATTACGCGCGCTAAATATTGCGCCATTGTTCGAACGCGCGATCTCGTGAATAATAGGCCGGTGTCGCCATAAACGACAGTTTATGATGTATCAGTTATTAGTCTTCTCCTAGAAGGGCACTTAGCCCGGATACTCATAGCCGAGTGGCCGGCGCCCGTATATTTTATTCATGAATTACGTGGAACATCTCACGATTAGGCAGGATACTCATGGAATTGTTACCTCCTTGTAATCCGTAACGACTTGTTTATACCATCTCCGTGAAACTTTCGCACGATTTCTCAGCAGGTAGTGTTTTTTTCTTCCATTGTGAAAATTGTTCGGATGAAGCTAAGTTTAGCAGCTACACGATCTACTACTACTGCTACTACTGCTTACATGCTCCGTTATTTCCTCTTCCCGTTTCTCCGTTTATTACTTGGCAATTTATAGCTTATCGAAGATTTTCAATCCAATTATTTGAACGTTACTTCAGTGGTTAGAATAATATAGAAATAAAGAAATACTCATTGATAGATCAATTATACGAAACTGGAAATTTAATGAAGGAGTGGAAGAATGTTGTTATTTTACATATTTTTGAACCCACTTTAGCCAACCCAGTTTAGTTGAATGTAGTAAAATGAATTTTATGCACTTTGTTGTTTAACTCTTATGTCAATAACCAAAATTTTTTACGATGTTCGTTCGATCGATTTTTTATAATGTTGATATAGTTTCAACGCATATCTTTATAACTCAAATATAAATTCATCTGTGATCATCCGAGAATATAAAAATCTACAATAATTTTGTTATCTGTCAAGAAATATATCAAATATGTAAAAAGTAATTGAAAATGGGTACTCAGGTACAGGGTGTCGCAAAAATATCGGAGAACTTTTTCCTTAGTGAAAGTTCGTGGTGAGAATAAAAAAGAAACATAATGAGTGAGAGGCAAACATGTATGAAATGAATTTGGTAGTGTGAAATAAAGAAATGAATGCATGAAAGAGCGTTTGTTTGAATATCTGTCAGTCGTTGATTGAATATCGTTTGGTTCGTTTATAAAACATTGATAATTCCATCCACTGCTTGAACACTATTATATGAAAATTTTCTTTTATCGCCCAATCGCACAATTTATTCCTACAATGAAGATTCTAATGTATTCGAGATCGGGAATAGTTTTAGAATATTCGTGGAATAGGAGAATTGTTATTGCTTAAACGTAATTACTCGCATTTGACGCAATTAATGCACTAATAGCTGCATTAAGAATAGGTTGATCGCCGTGAGCCGTCGTTACGATGCAACTTTGTTGTCTGCCGTGCACAATGATGTTTACGAGCGTTTATACAAGACGAGATTGCTGATCACGGTGCATAAGTGTCCGGTGTACGTAGCTGCAAGGGAAACGGTGTTACCATAATGACTGTAATATTATGACACCGAGCTATGGCTGGTTCGTGTTTATCAGGGATCTGCAGTTGCACTCGCTCAAAACAAGCTCACGGGGCCGGTCGAATGCGATTTAATCGTCGACACAGTGTAAACCATTCTCACGTGGAGTCTTTCTTTTAACGATTACGGTAATTAGCAGCTTCGTTCAAATTTTTTGCCCGCCACCAAACCAGTCGATTATCGAGATCATTTTACCATTTCTACCTGACAGAAAGGGAGAGAGAGAGAGCCTTTACCGACGCATACTCGCCGGAGTGAATCTAATCTAGTGTTTGCGGCGACGCGTGTTTGCATTGATAAACTTGCACGATAATGTTTGTCATTACCGTTATCGACAGAGAGACCGAAAACGCAAAAGGAGCATTAATGCACCTCGCCTGTTTGTTATACGGATTATCCTGTCGGGCTCGAAACAAGATAGAAATATTAATCTTGTGTAATATAACATTGTAAAAGGTCACTCATTGTAAAAGGCTTAACGTGCTCCACAAAGTAAACTCGTGAGAAATAATATTTCTGTTTATTACTATGTAAGAGTTGTATTAATTATTTATTTTTTATTATAATTTGTAGAATAGATTATATAATAGGGGAGATACATATATGAATCGATTTAAATATTTATTAATTTTATAAATATGAATTATAAATGAAATAGGTTTATTTAAAAAGAATTGTAACCTCTTTTATCTTATGCACCCAATTTGTGTCATTTTTTAACGAATTATAGAGAATCATTATGAACTATAAATGGTATAGGTTTGTTTTAAAAAAAATTGTACGTATGTGTTCTTCTGTAGATATTTTACACTGCTGAAAACTTCTATGGCGATTGCATACGTCTGTTTCTCTCTCGTTCGGCTAATAGTGTTTCACCTCGAAGTGTGACGGATCAGACTCATTCACCGCACAGCAAAAAGTCAGCGACGCACACCTGCCTGTTTCTCGCTCGCTCTGTCTCTAACTCGGCACCCCCAGTTTACCCGAATAGCGTTTCACCTCGAAGCGTGACGAATAAGACTCATTCACTGCCCAGCAATTGTGTACACGGTGCGCCTAAAGAAGTTTTCACTTCAAGAACCTCTCGTTCAGCATTCCAGACCGGATCCCGGAAGATTTCGGTTCTTGTCGCGGAAACGAGGACTATTCCAGGATCAGAGTCTCCCCGGGCGAAGCTCGCATTCCATGTGTGTGTCCCGATTTTCGCGTGCAGAACCCTCGGTTCCCGTAGTTGAGACGGCGGCGTTGAAGGCAGCTAAGGAGTCGCCCGGTGGCACGTGGCGGTCGCGTTTTTCAATAATAGCAGGAATTAAAGTCCGCAGAGAAGGGTTCGTCCGGTGGTCACGTTTCGTTCTCTTTTCCTTTCCAACCAGCCGCCCTTTTTCTCCGTCTCTGTCTCCGGCGAGAGTTCTTCGACTGATTTTTTTTCGTATCCTTCCGGGACACAATCGGGGTCTAACGCGTGCCCCGTACCCATGCCCATGCCCACGGTCGTGGACAGGCTGCATGTACAGGCCCATCGCGACACCTTTCGTCTCACTTTCTTGCGGACATCACGCGTTTCTTATTCTTCTCTTTCTACCACCTCTGCTCGCCCCCTTTCATCGAGTCTCTCCTCGCTACTATTCCCTGTGCAGCGAGGTTCCATCGGGTCCAGGTAGCCTAGAATCCTGATTATGCCACATGGACCATCCGCAACATCCCGGAGCGAAGCTTCCACCTACCCCGGGACCGGAGAGCCGTTCGCTCTTACAGTTTACCCAGGTAGCCATGAGACTTTTATTGCGACAGGTTGACCCATTGATCTGCTTTCCGGACCGTCCTTTTTTTACCAGACCCCCCTCACCTTTCTCTCTTCCTCCTCCTCTCTTTTTCTTGGCCCTGTCGGGCTGCGATTCTCCTCTGTCACGAAACATCATACTGCCGAATCGTGTTCCTTCGCCACCCGATGACTTTATTTCTGCTCGACCTACCCGCCCCGAGTCCTGCCGGGTCGACCCGAATAGGGTCGGGACACAGGCACAGGAAGTTTATCGCAACAGGTTGCATCCACTGTTTATTGACCTCGGTAATTTGAACTCCGATCTTCCGGGCTTCAAGGCTGCGAGAGTCAAGGTATAGGCTTCGTGGGATGTTCCATGTTTGAACAGTCAAGGACAGGAAGATAGGACAACCCTTTATAATTTGTTAATTTTTATAACATCAATGAAATCTTTTGCATATGGGTACACTGATTTACACTGTTTTTGTTTATTTGCAGACAATATTTTGTAGAGGCTCCTTTACTTTTTATCACGGAAATTATTCGTTTGGGCAGAGATTTGCATAATTTTTTAATTATTTTCTGTCGTATTAATTTCTTTATAAGAATTAAAAATCTTCCCTGATATTTTCAATAAACGCTTGGAATGATTGTTGTTGGGAACAAATTTGAAAAAAATTGGAGTACGAAGGATTAAGTGAAAAACAAGTAATAAATTAAACAAAAACGTTGGATAAAAGCGAAGTCGACCGAATCTTTCTGCCTGCGGTAAAGAAGTTAGAATATTAGCAAAATTGCTACATTACTAAGTAGAATACGCTGTGTCACACACATACACATATAATATGCTAAAAATCTAAGAGATTATGGGAAAGCTAGAAAAACTAGAAGACCTCGTGTCACATTTGAACACGACAGACTTTCAATTCTGCGAGTTGCCTCAAATTCCAGTAAATTATAATTTAAAATAACACTTCTTAACGAAAGACTCTGTGCAACTCGGAAAGTAGGGTTGTTTTCACCGGGGTAGCAACACAGAGAATTGATTATTCCCTATAATCAAGATGAATCGATAATTTGAGGATCTACAATATCTGTCAGACATATATCGTATCAAAATCTCTGTAATGACTACGAATTCATGTCATAAGCCAGGAACGAAGGTGTGCACGCATACATGCGCAACGCGGAGCGACGGCGGCAGGAGTTCCCTGGCGGAAGAAAAATTGATCAGGCGCCTCGGAGCGTGTTCCTGGAATTGAATCAAACAAGTGTTACCACCCTCTTCGAGTATAATATATCTTCCACCATTCTGCAGAGGGCCGAGACGGATAGCTCCTGGCCTGTACCAGGATATACCTGATCCCACGTAGAGATCTACGTCCGTTTCAGGATTTTTCTTTTTTACGTTCCGCGTTGTATGTATGCCCCCGAGATCGAAATTGATGTTTTTACTCCTCAAATTCGCCGACGAATACGCTGTTCCGCCAACTAAACCCCTCCGATGTTGTTGCACCGAGGACGTTAAAAATGATTTCGCGAATACATGTGATCAGATCCGATTGAATAATGGTATTCCAAGAACCGATTTCGAACTTCGTTCTCCGATCAGATTTGCCGCTCAAGATAAGTTACTTCTTATTCTTTTGTCCTTCAATGTTTATTATCTTATGACCGAACTCTGCTGTAACTTTCGACGCTACAGTAGCGGACAAAAGTTTAAATCGACCATCTTTTCAGTAGATCATCGCATTTTATCAGAGATACTAAACGTTGAACAATTCTTAATTGTTCTTGACATTTACACATATATTCGCACTCTATCTACGAACAACCTAGACTCTTTCAAAACATGAACACTGTTTGGCAGAACGCGCATGAAACTTTCAATGCTGGATTTGCTGCGGAACGTGGCACTGAGAATGTTAAACAGTGTCCACGACTGCTCATGTGACCGAATGTATCTGTTATTCAATTTCTCGTGTCAGAGAATCGTGCTCGATCAAACGACGATGAAAAAGTGGCGGCGGCGATCGTGACCGCGCGGGTTGCGCCGGTGACAAGCATTATCCTTTCACGCGATCACCTTTGACTGACAAACCAATTATTCGGCGCTCGGCACTGGCGAGCCAACTATTTTATCAATCAGCAGAGCTTCCCCGTGGCCAGAAGAAACGAGACGATGCGTTTGTCCGTGGGGACCGAGAGACCTCGGGAAAGAAGAGGACGAGAAGGCGGTCCGGGATAGTGACGATCGGAAGAGGACGAACGAGAAGAAGCGCGGGTGTTTCTCGCCGAAGAGAGCTATAATAGCACGAAACATAATCCCCGGGTGAATCTAACGAGTCCTGGAAGAGCGAGGGGAGAAGGAGGCTGCGACGAAGCTGGACGACGGATACAGAGTTGGAAAGAGAGGGAAGAAAAAAGGACGAAGGACCTTGCGCTTCTGAACGGACAGAGACCGGACACGTTCCTCAGGTGCGCAACGAAGATACGACCGTCAGGTTGTAGAACGAGCCAAGAGAAAGAGAAAGAGTAAGAGAAGTGAAAGATCGAAAGTCGGAGAGGAAGAGGGGAAAGCGGTTCGGCGCCTCTCCGATCATTCTTCAGTCTAGCGCAACGACTCGCCGGCGTTTTTGCCGCCGCGGGTTCCAAGAGATGTTCCAATTGCTCTAATGGCGGGCTAAAGAGAAAAGCCGTGCCCAACAGGTACTTATCTTTTCCCGGGTTCGTGGGTCTCCCTGTGAAACCCTCCACCGTTATCCTTTCCCACTATCATTTCTTTATCTTATGGCTATAAACGCCGGAAAACCAACAATCTTATCGATGCCATCGTCAACGTCCTTGGAATTCGGATCCAAGAATATCCGGCGTTCAGGACTCTGCTAAATGTCTTGATCATCCTTTCTTTAGCTTTTTATTGCAGAAATTAACACTGGATTTACGGAGGACTAAAAGTAGTTAGCAGGCAGTGAAAGATTACATTAACCTTATTAACAGGAATGTGTCCACTCAAATTTTCGACAACTTTTGTCATAATGTGTTCAAAGAAATAAAATCCCCATAAATGCTTCTTTAAAGCATAATTCTTCTAAAATATAAGAGTAATTCTCCATAAATGCTTCTTTACAATTTCAATAATGGACGACTAAATGTAGTTAGCAATCAGTGTACGTTTACATTAACCTTATATACATAATAGCTTTCTTCTTCGACGATTTTTTAATCTAAATTATATTTATCTAGGAACCATATGTGATACATAATATTAAATAATATATCTTCTATCTACAAATTCTTTAAGTTTTATTGAAAAATTATGAAATGTGGGGGATCTATTAACACATTTCATAATATGGTATTTATAGAACAGTTCCCACGACAAACCAGAATATCTCTGACGGTTTTCATATTTCATAAAAGGAATTTTTTCTTAAAATAAGTTTAATCGCAAACATCTTAATCATTATTTAGTTCCATTGTTTTAAAAATGTTCAGTCGTGAAAGTTAATGTTTGAATACTGCGAATTGTATGTGCATTGATAACGAAAATAAATTAAAATTTAAAACGAAGATTAAAAGAATTTAAGGACATTGATATATTATTATCAACTTATTAATATTAGTAGAGGAAAAAGCAAATATTTGGAAATAAACGTGGTGAGCTGCACGTTGGTTGGCTTAAAACTGAAGCCATGTGAACGTTAAGGCTGAACCACACCATACAAAGGCACGACGTATATCAACGAACACGAATCGAAAGAAATGATCGGCGATTCAGCCAATCAATATTTGGCGGTAAATTCAAACCACGGCTTGTCTTTATAACCTCATCGCACTTGCTTATATACTATTTAGATGTTATATTGATGGTATATTATTAGATGGTATATTGGTATATTTTATTTAGATGGTATATTAGATTATATTATTAGATGGTATATTGGTAATTGGCATTCAAAGTATTTGAAACGAAATTTCATACTTGTATGTATGTATGTGGGAACAACTAGGTGGTAGGTTTAGTGTTAAAATTGGCGTGTTACACTTGGGTGATGTTTCTTATACCCATGAACCCCTGCGATGACTCTTCAGTTTTATTTCGACTTATAGAGGTTCTCGCAACGGAGCGGACAGGATTATACAAAATCGTTGGAGAGGTTTTCGAGTTATCGAGACCCGACTGTATAATCGAAGGAACGTTGGTCAAGTCTTACAACGTCCGAATAATCTCGGCATAATAATTGACACAGTTTCGCGAGCGGAATGACCGTTGCATCGCGCGGCGCGCCGTGCTTTCGCGGACATTTAGATAAAATCGATCGGGGGCCGTTCGATCGAAAGTGGTAACTAAGAATGGAGATAACAAAAGAAGAGAATGGCCGTTCCCAGGTGTAATTACGTTTCGAGTCCAGAGGCCAACGGGCGCGCTTATTATATTTGCCGTAATTGCCGAGTCCCGATTCAATTTGATCGCAGTCGTAATCTCGCTAGACGAACTAATTGCCGGCGGCGCGTATCTGAATTCGTGTATCTCCGGCAAACTTGGCGAGAAATTGCCCATGGTAGAGGTCCAGCGCGAGAGAGCGAGAGCTGCCAGGGAGACTCGAAAACGCCATCATGGACGCGAACAGTCGAGAGTTACCGGGCTCAACTATAATCCTATAGCACGTCGTCATTATGTCTACATCGTGGGTATGCGAGCGGGGGCCTATTATCTCGTTTACGTCACGAAGACATTGCTCGCGTTCGTGCCCGGTGCAATTCAGAAAATCACTAAGAAATAATAAGTCAGCGGATCCTGGCCTCTCTTCTTCTTCTTCTTCTTCCTATCCTGCCGATAGTAATTACCCCCGGGACGTGTACGCGGATACCATCCTCCGTTGGATCGCAATTCTTTCACCCTACTTGCTCCGAACAGAATTTTGGATTCCCTATTCCAGGAAACTACGATGCACCGTGGGCCAGCAAAACCTGGACGAAACTCGAATTTTTTTACCTCCTTAAATTTATATAATAAAAAATAAACTTATTAACTTTCCTCTAATTACAAAGAATATTGCAGAGTACTCCTACAGTGAGTTAGAAAGTACCATGAATCGGTATCCTTGCAATGAGAAATTATTTATTGCTCGAACGCGCCAGTGATTTAAGAACGTTTGATAACCGTGTGACTATAATTACATTGAAAGTGTATAGGAAACGGTTTTCCTACAATATTCGATGCATGAAAAACTTGTGAATTTTGGTTGCACACAGATCATGTATGATCGCGGAAGTATCGTATATGGATTCTAAGGAAAATTAAATGGGAGTTGATCTTGCTAATAAATCTAGCATAGTTATGTACGTATCACTTCCTACTTCGTGCAACATTGAACATTATTATAGTCTGGAACTGTCAGCGAGGCATTGTTCCACAGAGCTGAGAAACTCTTGTAACTCACTGTTTAGATTCAAGACACGTGAAATGCTATGTTGCAGATAAGCTTGCAACTAAGTAAGTCCTCCACTTTCTGTCTGCATTCAGTTTAGACAGTACCATTCTATGTAGACTGCGATATGAGATTTAATTAAACTGTAGATTTTGATGTACATCATTTGTAATAGCACACTGCTCGACTATGTACAAGCTGGAAATTAAAAGTTTTTCTCGGATCAACTTTCTTATATTCTCTACCTAATTTAATATATGTAGTTCTTATTTTCAACGCTTTTCTATTTCTTAATTAATTATTTTTTAACGCTATTTATACGCTATACATATGCGTATACATTGCTAAACCAAACAATTCAATTGCAAGGTCTTGATCCAAGGGAAGACGGTAGGGACAATGCACGTGTATTGGCAATTATTAGGATGCGGCAATTGTGGTAAGAGAAGTGCCTGCAACAACTGTTCTTATTACCATTTCACAGGAAATCTGCTCTATTTGCGGCTTTGCCGAGCAAGGGCTAGGACCCAGCTGCTAATGTTTTTGGGAGTAGTTCTAGTCAGGGTTGTTCCATTCTAGGATTTGCTTGATATTGTTTCCATGAGAAACTTCCCTTTACAGTTTGCTTAATCCTCGGATAGACAGTTACATATTGCCAAAATTAATCCTTAACGAGACTGTAATGGGTTTATAGAGCACGTAAGTGTAAATGTAATTATTGTAATTACAAAGGTATCATATGAGGCATTTAGCATCAAAACCAGCATCAATCCATTTTTATAAATTTTACACGAGAGACAAAAAACATTTCACGCTCTGCCCATTTAATTTTTCCAAAAGAATTTATTTTCGTTTGGACAATCTTTGGTGTACGATTCCAAATCTTTTTTCTTTTTTAAATTAGCAGTATTGTCTAATTATTTGTAAATAAAAATAATTTGGATTAAGCTGGTTTTGTAAAAATGGGGGTCTTTTCAAGAGACCTATTTTTATATGCAGTGAACGATTTTGACCGTGACTCACTGTACACTCGCAATGCACATGGTCGCGAAAAAAGTCGGAAAGCCAGACGAATGCCAGGAATAAAATACATAGTTGTCGGCGGGGGTCTCTCTACATAGCCGGCAGGCCGGCAGTCGCAATAAGAAGAAGAATCTGTGGCATAGGTGGTATAAGTGGGTCACTGTCGCTTTCAATTAGGCGCAAAACGGCGCGTGAAGAAGAGCCTTCTTCGCACATTTGCCGGCGACATCTCAGCCGGGCAAAAAGCAAACGACCCTCCGCGAAATCGTGTCTCTTCCTTCCACTTCTCCCTTTTCCTTCCTTCCCGCGGCCCCTCGCCGACATTAAAAGACCCTTGGCGCTTGCTTCCTCGATGGGTCCCTAAGTTTAAGAAAGGTCGGTCAAACTCGTGGCTTCGACTTCCCTTTCTGCTTAACGATGTCGCGCGACGGCCTGCTAAACCTTCGCGCCATTTCAGCGTTAGAGAAGATGTTCCGCTTTAGTCTGCTTCCTTCGGTACATCATCCTTCTTACTTGCGACTGCTCGCTTTGTGAAATCCCCTGTTTCAATTTCATTGTGTACCGCGGCTGCTCCAATTATTAGGGCACTTGAAGTATATCTATTAGGTTGTTGTTGTTGTTGTTGATATTAACCCTCCATATGCTACACCGCACAAATATAAATTAATAGTCATTTTGAACAAACTAAAAATTTTGACTTTTGGCGCGCTAAACTGGCCAAGCGCCGGAGTCATTCGCGACTCCTAGATAGGGTTGCCATCTATACAATCGCGAACCCAGGACGAACAGCATAAAAACCTCGGACTTTTCCGTCTGAAACCCGGACACTTTTAACTAATTTTTAAGTTAATTAAACTTTTTGATCGGTCACATTCTTCAATTACAAAATTATCATTTCCATTTTGTAATCTTCTTCACCATCGATGAATAGTGCAATGATTAATCAATATGTGATTTTGATGGGAACCTAGTTACTTCAAATTTTTATTATTATGTTAAATAAAAGGGTTGAGCTATTGGTCAGTATTTGACGAACATGTTGCACACTCGTAGACCGCTTTAAGATAACGGCGATGACGGAACAAACCAAGGATCGGTTGGATTTGACGAAGTGCCGGGTCCCTAATCCCATGACTTTAATCTCTACTGAAAACCGACCTGGGTCAACGGGCATCAACCGAGCCACGAGTTTCTGTTCTCGTGCGTGTCATGAAGGACCTGAACGCCTGAGAGGACCACGGTCAGATACCATAATTTAAAGTTACTCATGCTCGTTTCGGTGTCTTAATCTTAAACCATTTAATTCGTGCTTTTTCACCCTACTGCGTTCGTGGCGCTCTTTCCAATCCAACCACATTCGCATTCCTTTAACCATAATATGATATTTGTTAGGCTAGTCTTCAAACATATAAAAATATACATTGACAATTTCTTTGTAAAATGTATACTTCGAAGTATTCTAGTTTGTCAATGACTAGGTAGACAATCCAGCTTTGAACAGTATGGATAATGTTGTATGGAAAAAGTTGTTCAAAATATGTAGCTGCATAATATATTTAAATTTCATCAAAATCAGAGAGCAGTACCTCTTTGTAAATAATTAACCAATGAATACTAGAAGCTTAAATAATAGAAGGATGAAGAATATATTTTATACAATTCAATAAAACCACTATTTGATTCCTACGTCAATTGATTCCTACAGCAATTGATGCAAACAATTTCTATTTTGCATAAAGATCCGCAGAGTGGTACAAATGCAAAGATCAGTAACCTTGTAAAGTAAACATGAGGGAAAGTTGGACGTGGGTCTGAGCGGACCCGAAGTCTGTCCCGTTCGGTCGTGAAGGCGGTCCGAGGGTTAGCCGTATCGGTTATCGAGGAGATTGATCCATCTTCCCCCCATCTGGCAATTAATAGTACCCCGATTAATGTCACCGTGGGGGTGACTGTTGATCGGTCCTCAAAGGGGGCAAGATCAATTCCGGGCAAAAAGACGATAGTCGGAGGTCCGCGGTCATAGTCTACGGCACTGGTTGGCTGCCGGAGAGATACACTTTTTATGGGTTTCTAGGCCGCTAAGGAGCGAATGAATGAACACGGCTCTTCGTAATCCATTCATGCTTCAAGAGGGTATACCATCCTCCTTCTCCTCAGACTTCTTGAAGGAGATCGCAGAGGTTCGAGAGGGAGAGAGCGAGCAAGAAAGAAAGAGACACCGGGATCGAGAGATGGAGAGAGTGAGAGAAAGAGAGAAAGAGAGTGAGAGACAGATAGAGTCAGAGACCCTTCATCTTCTCGGGATCCTTCCTTGTAACTCGCGCTGTTATATTTTGTTTGTCTGCTTCCGAGGAACCCTCCGGACCTCCTTCCTCCACCTGCTTCTGCTCCCACCTCCACCTCCTCCTCTTCCTTCACCACCTCATCCTCCTCTTTCCCTTTTCTCCCTCGTGTTAGACCTCACTTAGACCCCAGGATCTGGGTCAGATTACATGTATACAACTTGTTGAGGCATCAACCGTGGCCGAGGGTGCGGGGACATCGTTCGTCGCCAGCCGAGCAATTCGCAAATCGAATTACACTCCATCGGCAACCTTCATCCACGACGTCTCTCTTCGATGATTCTTTTCCGCAGCGATTAGCTAGCATTCTCGCGACTCCCCCGACGTTTATTCCCAGCTAACTTGCAATTAGGGGATGCTTCTGTGATTTCTTCTTCCATTCAACCAATCACTCTTATGCGCTTAACCCCTTGCCCTACAATGTCGAGTCAGACTCGCGATTGCGAACAGAGTCTAATAAATATGTATGTTATTTGTCTCCTTTAGACCGGAATAAAATTCTATTTTGCTGTGATCGATATAATAGCCTCTGGAGAAAACATAGGAAATTCTAGGAAATTCTGAACGATGAAAAATTTCGAATTCTGTGTATTCATAAATGACATTTTTGTTTGGCCCCTGTTTGGTGCGAACAATTTTTATTTTGCATGGAGATCCGCAGTCTGCTAATAATCACAAGACAAATAGTCTGAGGGGTTAGCCCCTTGCAGTATGCAATATTGTGCCAGATTCATGACGAGATCTTCTAATAGAAACTATCTGATGAGTGTAAAAGATTTTCAAAGACCTTTGAAGAAAAAGCAGTTTTCACGAAAACGGAATCTATCAAAACGTTGGAGGACGATTAATTGATTAATAAAACTGTCATTTTGTAATGTAAATGTAATACTTTCTGAAAATGAATGAAACAATGAACATTACTACATATTCATTTATATTGCAATGCATGTTAAGATACTAATTTAACGCAAGAATCTTTATGGGTGACTAAATAAAAAAAATGAAATCAATCGAAAATGAAAGTGAAGACAAGTATAAGCGCATATATACATGTGGTGTTTCATTTATGTCGAACATCTTACCCAATTCTCTAAAATCTGTGAAACGTTCTAAACTCTCGAGTTTATAGAGCCACTTGACTCTCGAGTGACCGAACCACTGTTATTTGATGGTTCATATCTTCACAGCTTTCGACGGTACTCGAAGATTTTCTGGATGTAGTTATCTTCTTTAGAACCGAGAACTTTTATGTACAAAGTGGTTCTGTTCCAAAGTTTTCAGGGTTATCAATAATGCTACACTACATCCTCGTAGTTAACGTAAAATCGAATCATGATCTTCCCACGGTTCACGATGAAACTTTATTTCGGAGACTTAAGTCCCTGAGAACAATTTAACTATAGCTCTTAATATTAAAAAATGCAGAAACATTAAATGACCTTTAAATTGACCTTTCCCAGTAATTTGTATATTACGTTAGTTTTATAAAAATAAACGGACTTGAACACCTACTTAGAAAAGAATATCTTTGGCTTTAACACTCTAATGTCAAAATATTATACACTTCGCGATTTTATACTTATACAAATTTTTTAGTTAACAGGATTTTCCAAAATAAAGCTAATCACTAGACTGCGGATCTTTATGCATTTGCGATTTATAAAAATTTTCAGAAAATGCTGGAGTATCAAATTCAACAGAACTTAGTACGATTTTTATTTGTTTTGAACCTACAAATGTTATTATCATAATGAAAGTAGGATCTTATTTGGTGCCACTTTCTTAAAATTTGTCTACAAAAATTGAGAATTGCATAAACATCCGCAGTCTACTAATCACATTTTCATATTGAAGAAATCTCTATTTGGGTTTAATTTTAGATGAATATTTCTGTTGAAAAAGATATTTGGAAAAAATACTAATGTTCAACGCTTTTCTATTTTTTAATTAATTATATTTTAATTTACAATTACTCTATACATATGCGTATACAATTGTTTTTGTAAGTGTACAGATTCTGATATGACCTGCTTAAAAACAATTAATTATTTCAGGTAGGTCTTCATGCCCGAAACCAGTTTACTACTTCTTCATCTGCACTGTATTTTTTTTTAAAGTTTTTTGGGAACCGAAAATAGTATCGACTGCTGCTTGACACGTTTCCATTAACATAATCGAAAATAATGTTGTCGGTCAGATGAACAAGATAATCGCAGCAGTTCGCATAATCGTGTCGAACGGTTCGATCAGGTTGAAAAATTGAGAGGTATTGAAGCGTTATTTTCATTTTCGTCAGTCAAAGCATGCTTTATTTGTGAACATAAATATTCCCCTGCGGTTCCTCGTTCTTCTCGGCGAGGCATTTTAAGGAATAACAGTATATCAATGAACGCGACTCGTTTATCAAATCAATTAATTTGGAATATTCCCCCGGACGGGCCGCATTTCGAGCGTTGCGTTATCGTATAATAAAACATCTCGTGTTGCGGTGAAATATTCCACGGGAACCAGTGATTAATTTAGTGCGAATAAAAAAAAAATGGTAAAAGTTTATTTTAACCACCGTCGCGACGTGGTTTATCGGTGCGTTGATCGGGCCGGGTTACCAGCCGAGTTTCGGTGCAACCTGGAGAACGGCATTCCATCGATTTCAGTTGCAGCTGCTCACTGGTAAATATTCGTTAGTTCTGACTAACAATAGATTTGCCGAAATTTTTCGCCCAGAAAACTCCCCATTGTTCCTTTATTATCTGTGTAACTAAACAGGCCGAAGTGCCTTGTTTCGTATTTTGTTACAATGATCATTTTTATAGAAATATGAACAATCCTTATGCTTCAAACGGTTTTATCTTACATGCAGAGAAGATCATCGTCCATTCTATTATTTTTGGTCAATTAGAAATGTTAAAGTAACTGACTTCGTATTTTGTTACAGTGATCATTTTTATATAAATATGAACAATTCTTATACTTCAAACGGTTTATGTCACATGCGGAGAAGATCATTGTTCTTTTATTATCTTTGGTCAATTAGACATGTTAAAGTAACTAACTTCGTATTTTGTTACAGTGATCATTTTTATATAAATATGAACAATTCTTATACTTCAAACGGTTTATGTCACATGCGGAGAAGATCATTGTTCTTTTATTATCTTTGGTCAATTAGACATGTTAAAATAACTGACTTCGTATTTTGTTAGGATGATCGTATTTATTTCCAAACGTCTTATTTCCTGAAACGCTTCATAACTAAACTGTGGATTATTATGCAAGAGAAAGAATTTCCGAAGACAACCATGAGAAAGAGGAATTACATAAAAATATTAAATTTTATAATACTAGAAGAAATCAACGTTAGCTATTGATTTTATGAAGGAACCATATTAAACAAATCTTTTTCACACAATCAGTAACAATTGGGCTTGACTCTTCTCCTAAAGAAAAAATATCATCTACACTAGTCCTCTACATACATTCTGTTTAAAGATATTTCCATCCCGAATACTTCAGGTTCTACATTCACTCTTTATTTTTCGACGTGAATGAACGTATTTCCAAGCTACGCTACTGATAATTCTGTACGTTCAGCTTCTGTAGATAACATTCATAATAAATTTCTTAGAAGCCACATATTTCGTACTCGATAAGGCCGAGTAATTGACGGGCAGAAGTTCCTTGGAAATATAACTTATTTCATTAATACGTTCACTGTCGGCTTGACGATTATAAAAATTCCATATAATAGAAGTAATCTTCTGACCTCGTGTAACCTTGAAGGTAATTAATGCCGTATACGAATGAACTCGTTTTGTCACACGCTATCATTTGATACAAAAAAATGCATAGCATTCCATCCAAAAAATTCAAATTGAAAAATTGAGATTTAAAAAATTACCTCCTCTATTTTTTTTCTGACTAATAGTAGCAATAAACCTGTAGATTGTAATAGTATTTCTCGATGAAAACGCTTACAACAACCTAACAAATGCGATCGAAGAACTTCTACTGATAAGCAATGCCAAAGTGCAACTGCAGTTTGGAACTCCGGCATCGATACAATCGCAGTTGGAAAAAGGAAATGTACGAGGGCGTGCTGTGGTTCCCAGACGCGTCCAATTAATTCGGCAAACTCGGCAATTAGCGAAATTATTAATAAAAATAGTAATGAAGCTAAATCAGCGGTGATAGAAGCCTTCCTGTGCGGTCGTTGGTGGGCCATTGTATAACTGTGATGCACCGTTTAATAATCGGCAGCGTCTTTCAAATTGTATCTCAATTGGCGACAATAATAAAATTCGACGGTGGCGTCGATGCGCCGGTTGCCTTGGCGTGCGTCATTCTCAGCAAGAAAGTCGATTAGCTTGTCTTAATTAAAGGCATTGCGCGCGCCGCGCGGTTCGCTATGTAACGGCGTTGATTTATCTGCTCACTGCTGCTTTTTCTATTAAATAGAATGGGCGACGGAACGCGCTACTTTGCTCTCCTCCCGTGAGAAAATCAACTTTGTTTCGCGTCTTAATTATTTCCCGAGTTTATTGAATTCAGATTGAAACGGACACTCTGCGATTTCTTATTCGTTTTCACACGCTTATTTATTCATGCGAACGGTATGTCTAATTCCATAATTATTTCATTGCCTTCTGAAAAAAGGAAATTTTAATTTCATATCCCGGGACGTATGCACATATTCATTATCCGAGATTGCAGTTTATTATTATTGTATTTCACAAAGTCAGGGTCGTACCAGTCGTTTATACTGCTCATGTAATATATTAGATACATATTCTTCGCTGCATCTTATAAATATATTTTTATAGACTCATGTATATGAAATCACTTTTTATGTTGTTAGATTCTGTTGTAAATGGTTCTATTATATATACTGCTTACAAATTGTGAATATTTTGTGGTAAGCATTCATCATTGAAAATTACGAATATTGTCATTATTGATATACTGTTAACGTCATATTTTTCGATGATTTCTTTTTTTAATCAACGATAGCCGATTAACTTCATCGATCGATTGAATCAATCGTCGATTTTTCAATGATTACCTTTTTCAATCGTACACATTAATCAATCAATCTTGATTAAAATTTTAATCGATTAATGCCCTGCTCTGCTGATTAGCTACAACATCTGGCAGTACCGTGGAGAACATTTTCGTAAAGGAAAAAGTTACTCTAGTACTCTTGTATTTACTAAGTAACTTCAAAACTGTTTGATAAGGTAGGGTTAAATTCTTATCCGTAGGAATAGTCTTAAAATCAATTATCCTATGTGTCGCGTATTTTTCTAAGAACTGTTTCTCTCGCAAGTTTAACAAAAAATTGTGGAAATTGAATATGTTTCTCTGCGAGCAATCGTAAACTTAGAGTCGACCGTCGGGAATTTTCCGTGTTCATAAAGCACATTTCCCGTGGCCCACGGTCGCCCGGGCGGAGTTCGTTGGAATGAAAACGTCGTTCGCGGCGAAATTCGTGAAAAATGGAAAAATCCAACGACAATAATTCCGCGCGACGATGTCGAGACAAGAGTAATTGGCGGAAGGAAGGGCCGGATGCGGTTCGGAGAGAGAACGGCTGAAAAGGAAGAGACACGGAACGCCAAATGGCTAGAGTATTGCCGACATGGATTGAGCGAGACCACGCACAACTGAGATTATATTCTCATTAACTCGAACTCTGGGATGAGCAGGGAAATCATTGGGACGAATGGAAATTGCTCTAGGGGTTGGATGTTCGACGGCCTCCTGGATTGAACCGATGATGCAAAAGGATCCCGGATTTGATAGCGAACAATTCCTTTCCTTATAGAAAAAAAACTTCTTCTTTATTACTGTGAATGATTTCGTAATTGGAAGTCGAGTGAAAATAACCGTGTTTGAAATTATATGAGAATGTTTATAACTGCGGCGAGGAACTGTGAAACTATAGTAAATGGTTTTGTGTGTAATTCTTCCTCAATGAGAAAGTTTAATTAATGACTGCGGACCTTTATGCAAAATAAAATTTTTATACATCAACTGCAATCTACAGGAGCTAAGTAAAAATTTATTTTGTTCATTAATAATTTTTATATGGTCAAAATAGTATTTCGACACTATTAAACTCTTTTAATCGTTTTAATGTTTTGGATTACACCTACTCAGTTTTGTCATAAATGCATAAAATCCGCAGTCTGTTAATGACTTTTCGTCATTCGTTTATAATGCGTTTGAATTTTGCTACGCTTATTATGGGAAACATTAATTTATGTAATAGTGACGTAATCTGAACATTTTACTGTATAATAATTCAGATTTTTGTTATAATATTATGGATTTATTTGGAGTATGTATAATTGTGTTTAAGATAGCTTGAAGATCAAAGTGACATGCGCAGCTAAAATGTTTTGTAAATTCCAGTTTTATAAAATCCATTCCTAGAAACTCCACCTATACTTTCATATTATTTATAATTTTGTGAACGAATATAAATTACATTTGTAAGTTTCATACAATTTAATATAGTGTTTGCTTTATTTGAAACCTACTTTTAATCAAAGGATGTTTAACGTTTTTTAAATAAGAGCCATTTTGTGGTACACATATAAGAGAAAGTGTTAAAAATGTTATTTTTTCTGCTCAAAATGTGTTAACAATGATTAAATTATGGATTTATTTACAGACAGGTTGACTGACATTATTAGATTGTTTACCATTGTTGCATTCGCAATAGAATAATTATAATAATGGTCGTCAAATCAGAAGTTTCATGTTTAAATAGAATTGTTAACATGATGTTTCTGGGGAGAAAAAATATAAGCGTGATTATAATCTATTAATTTCACAGAACAATGTTAGTTATAAATTTTAGTGAATTAAACTTTGACGTATGTGTGCACGTCCAATAAATATATTTATGTCAATAGAAAATTAGCACTTAATAGTAACGGTGTTAAAGAATTGGTGAATAATTTTTTAAATATTCGGCCGGAACTGTTTAAATTGTTCGAAATAGTTTCGCAAAGAAGTACCGCAATTCAGAGAAACGGTTTCCTACGAGAAATCATCGAGTTCGTTTTCCACTTCGGTGACACAGTCTCCGAGATTGATGGAACGGGGCTCGGTGACAGGAAAATTGAAATCCTCCACCTTCTTCCCCACCTTGAAAGAATATATACGTATAGAACAAAATGGAGTCTGAGTTGCAGAAATATTTCCGTGCGCTTGCATTCGGTCGATATAGCTTACTGCTACAAGAATCTTCCTAAATGAACGAGTTGTTAAGCAGATGTTTCAAAATAAAAATAAGACGAACGCTTATAATTAGACTAGAGGACATTTCTCGAATATAATTGGATGTGAAATATAAATGAATATAAATCGAGAAAAGAAAAAAATAATAAAACAGTATACTATGATAAAATAACAAAATTTTTAAAGAATATAATTAATTAAAAATTCTTCTCTGTATTCAAATAACTGTGGCTTTTTAAATAAAATAAGAATATTCTAAGCAATCGTGAGATATGTAAGTTGGATGACAAACAGAAAAACAAACAGACAGACAAGAAAGCGAGCTAACAAAAAAGTGGTAAAATGTTCTATTTCAATTATTGGGTTGTAATATAAATTCATTCAATTGCAAATATATTATAATTTGAACGATTTAGTTGGGACTGATAGGTAATCAATTATAATTAGACGAAATATAAAACAGTGGAAGATTAGAGAAAATTCTAACAATATTGTTACATTGTTTTCAATGTATCGAAATAATTAAGGTGTGAAATTAATTTTTATTTAAATCCTGCTTCCCATCATTGATGCAGCACAATAATCAGGACTGTTTGGTGTCTGTTCCGCTGAATAAATTTTGCAAGCGTTTCAAAAGCATCCGAACATCTCGAATGCAACTTTCGAGCTGGGATCTCTCGTATTGTTTCCATTTCTCCGAGATAAGACGCGGCCTGAAGCAGTTCCATTCAACTCGCGTTTCCCATCGACCAAATCCGTTTGATATACCGGGTGGTCGGGTCCGCGGCGAGGTCACCAGTAAAAATGTATAATCGTCGAAAGAAGAAAACGAAGCGCCACGCCGCGCCGGGGGAGTAGAAACGACAAAAGGGCTCCCTGTGAAATTCATGATTCCGTCCCGTATATAATCGAATTATTCTTCATACGGGTTGGAACATGTGCGCGGGTGTGACGTCATGGTCGAGATAAACGCCGGAAAGCGGCCGCGAGATTAGAGGAGGAATTTCTGGCGAAGGAACGAGTCAGCGCGATTTCGTGCGAGCGAAGAAAAATGAAGCGTAGGAGAACGAGGACTCGGCGAAGGAGACGAAGAGGACGGAGAGAGACTGTGGACCTGTGAAACGTAGAGATAGCGAAACGAGGAGAGTAGGAACGACAGAGAAAGAACCAGAGAGAAGGAGAAAAATAGAGTGAGAGAGTGAAAGAGGGGGAGTTGGAGAGGGCTAAAGAGAGAGACAGAGAAGTGGCAGAGAAGGGAGAGGGAGCGAGAAGGCGCCACGAAATTGGCAGTCTAATAAAAGAAGCCTGGGAGGAATCGACTGCAGCGGATCGATCCGAGACTGCATTTTCATCGTGATAACGATCGCTCATCAAGGATATACCTACTACTTCTTTTATCTCCTCTATTCTTGCCCCCACCAGTCGGCTGATCCTTTAAAGCGATGATCATTTTAAGGTATCGCGGCTTTGCCGTTCCATCCTCTTTTCGTTCGTCTCTTTTATTTCGATTTCCGTACTTGGTAGTTTTATTTTCACCCAGGACTGAGTCCGTTTTTAATGATAGACGGATACTTTTTGTTTTCACGGGCTAGTGTCCGGTTTGTTACGAGGCCGGCCATTGTATCGGGAACGATAATTAAACGTTGCGGAACGAAATCTGTTCACCATCCATTTCGCGCCGATTCGTTTGAATATGTGCCCCTGCGGTCACCCGCGGCCATGTTAATTGTAATCGTGATTAGATCGGTCGCAAATGCTAACACGATAAATAGACGTTTGTCTATCCGAGGCGACGCAGTCGTTGATGCCTGACCAGCTTCTACAACGTTAATCCATCAGGAACCAGGCTAGAGGCTCTTTCAGTGTAGCTCAAGATTGTGATGTTACGGAGGTCATTATAATTTGATGATTCAGACTCGTGTACTAGACGAGACTAATCTCGTGTAATCAATTTTAAAAGTGTATTACTATATTATTATTAGACTGCGGATCTTTATGCAAAATAAAAATTGTTTGCTTTGGTTGCAAGACACAGGAGCCAAATAGAGATTTCGTTTTTCTTTTAATTGTCTTATTAAGCTGAAATTAATACACCGATGTCCTTAACTCTTCTTAATTCGCCCGCTCCTTTAAATTGTACGTTCCCATTTTTGTCATAAATGCTTAAAATCCGCAGTCTAATTATTACATTAAAATTAATTAAAATAATGATTTTGTAAAACTACGAACGTATAGATGAGAGGAAGAACTAATTCGATGATATCGAACATACAAATTCTTTATAGGCAGAAACTTTGTAAATATCATAATTTATCGCTAGACAGTGAGCTTTATGCATTTATGACAAAAATGAGTGGAACAAATGCAAAACAGTAAGAACGTTTAAAACTACTGTGGTATTATTGTTAGGTCATTAAAATTACTCAGAAGATAAGTATTGCAGCTCATATGTCTTGTTACTGACGTTAACAACTGTTAGTGTGCATAAAAATCAGCAGTATAACCTTCTGTATCATTATCTACGAATATCCATCTAACAAATTTATAGTAGAGCAAAAATGGTAGCATAATACACGTATTTTTTATTGTTTCTAATCGGCTGTAATCCTTTTAGTGTCCATCGAAAAATTACACTTGATCGGAAAATGCTGAGTCAACATGATATTGAAGAGGAATCCATAAATTAGACTAACGTAGCGATTCTAATATAATATAATATAATTAGACAGCAGATCTTCATGCAACATAAAAATGTTCTATCTGAATTGCAACAAACTGGAGTGAAATTACTTTCTTTCTTAATATGTTTAACAGCAGCAAAAACTTTGAAACTCTTGATGACAATTTATAAGTTTTACACTCCAAGTACACCATTTTGCAAGCCAATTTTACCTTTCTGTAAATTGATTTACCGAAAGGTGACTTGCAGGGTGAATTTGGAATGCTAAACCTGTACAGCTGGAATTAATCGAAATTCAGTATGATTCCGTATTAAAACAAAAATATATGGATGTTGTGATTCTTTCATTTCTACAATTATTTATCTGTCGACCGATTTCCCAATATGTTATGTGCAATTAGGCGCATTTCAGCTATGTTCGGCAGCAGTGGTAGCACATTGTGCGAGCCACTATTTTCAACATTAAAAAATAATAAAACTGCAGAAAGGTCAAGATGAACAGACCAGCGTGTACAATTAATTTCAAAATTAATTCCAGTTCAACAAATTCAACCAAATTTTGAAAATTTGATTACTGAGAAACATTGCCAAGTATCTTCGAAACAAAAATGAGATAGTTTTATTCAAATAAAGTAAACTTGAAAAAAACAACATTTGTACGTATGTTATTTTGTATGTGTAACAGCAATGTTAATAAAAAAAATGTTTCCTTTTTATTTCTAGTCTGCTTTTTTCTATTGCGGCCCTCGAATTAATTTATACTACTTAATGAGGCCCTTGGTAAAAAAGTTTGACATGCCTGTTTAACAGGTTCAAAAATAATATAATAGTATTTTTAAATTTTAATGCTTTTTACTGTTTTAGATTACACCTACTCCGTTTTCTCATAAATGCATACGATCCGCTGTCCAATGATTAGAAATCTATAAATTAGACTAGAAGAATTCCGCAACAACAACCAAGGACGGCACATCATTGTTGGGCAGTAGAAGGGTCAGAATTCAAAATCAAACGAACATGTTGCATAGGTTGCATGAGGAACGGTTCAAGAAAGTGTTCGTGGCAAGAGGTTGTTCACATCGACGAGTCACTGGCGTTTCAAAGAATCGGTGGAATTAATCGGTCTGTCGGGGCTAATCAGAAGCTCGTTCACGGTCCGGATCCCCGAGCGAGATCGCCACTTAGGGGACGGCGAATATGCTCGATATCTTAATTTCGAACAGCGTTGTCGCGTGGAGCGTTCCTCGTCTGTCGACGGAATCGGGCCGCGCGGTGGAAACCGGCCCGAAGGCGACGCGGCGCGACGCGACGAAGCGCTAAAAACGGGCCGCACGGATCTTTAATTTCATATCGGAGCGGAATAATGAATTCCGGCGTACGGAACGCGCCCGTTCCCCGATCGTCTGTGGGACCGTAAGCGCAATCTCGTCGGGTTTTATTGGAGCTTCGAACGATTCTAATGGTCCGTAAAGGGAAAGAGTCCCGATACGAAAAGTGGATCCCGGCCCGTGAAAGTTGGAACGTCGTCGTCCTGACATTTCCGAGACATTTCATTCGATCGCCCTGGGACCAAATTAAAACGCGTCGCGGAGGACGCACCGTGTTCCCCTCTCCCTCTTTTTTATTCAAAAGTGTCCACCTTTCGGTCATTAACCATCGCAAAAGAACGCAATAAATGTAAGACCTTATTTATAAAAGACCCTGCAATTTGCGTTTAAGCAGATTTACGTACGCTCGTCTCGTTTCGTTCGTTTAACTCCCGCGTCAATAACCGGTTAGCCGCTTCAATTTGCGTTTGACATTTTTTTGATGTTCCCGTTCCTGATGCGAAACCACTTTTGCTCTCCTTTCTTCGGGTGATTTCACGTTGATTTGCAGTGCCGCAGCCTGGCGATCAGGGGGCCTCGGGCACTTTGGCGTTCGCTTGATTATACTTAACCTCCCACCTTTAATCCAGTGCAGGATTTTGGTCATTTTGTGACTCGTTAGTTCGGTGAATTCTTTTCGGTGAGTTCAATCGTTTAACCCTCATACGCTCCTCGGGTGAAAATTGATCCATTTTCTGTTCCGAGATACTGTATTATGTTTGATTTCTTTCTAAATGTGTTATAACTTGGTGTATTTGTCTAAAATATCATATTATATGTAAAACACAAGTCGATGACATTTCCTTCATGATAGTAACGTCATAAAAAAAAGCAGGTGACGGAGGAGCCCCTCGGGTGATATTTCGCCCGAATACCCGTAATAATAATAATAAATAAGAAATACAGAAAAGACCTGTACTACCCAGAGGTGAAGCAACATTCGCTGTAGTAAATACGTTACAAATCATTGCTGGTCCATCAAATTTACCAAATGCAAAAAAAAAGGAAAATTACAGGTTTAATTGTAAATTTTAATTTAAAATTACAAGGCCAATTATGTGTAGAGAAACTGTGTAGGGACTTGCGAAATTTGTAAGAATAATGTATGTGGCGAGCATAAAAATGCTATTTATACATGTAGTAACTGCATGATATTATTTTAATGAAATATATTATAATATATAACATTAATTGAAGTGTGGAGCAAAAATGGGTGAAATATATTACGTAAATATATAACGTATGAATTAACATTAATCGCTTTCACAGTTTTTGTTTGATAATTGTTTAAATTACCAACATACGTTAGAAATTATTAGTAGAATTTTATGCATTCATGGCAAAAAATGAGTTGGTAAAACACAAAATAGAAAAAAAACATGACTGTAATAGTACTGGTACATGATTTACAACCTATTCAAATTATTAAGAGGAGTAATCAATTTTGATGTGACTTCTATTTCTTGTAATTAATAAAAACGATTTTCATTTTGCATAAATATCCGCTATTTATTAGGAACAAATGCTAAATAGATTCAGTCTTGTGATTTTTATAAAACAACGTATACCGGTCGCATCGTACGAGCACAAAAGCTCTGTACAGTTAATGTTAATAAAATTCTAGTGTCTCGATTTAGTATTATCTAGTGTTAGGTGACTTTTTTCAATACACTCTAGGTATTCATGGGAAAGAAAGAAATTTGTTTATAAGGAAAAAATAGATGAAATTAACGACTAAAGCTGATGGCTCCGCGACCACACTAAAACACACAACAGACCTTCCATCTTCTTTTCATCAATTCAACGCGGCAATTAACATACCAATTCCCTATCCGCACGGTACTCTGCCTTCTCGTGTCTCTTTTATACTCCACTAGCCGGTTTGGTGGTGTATCCGCGCGGATAAGAAAAAAAAAGCGAAGAAAAGAGGCGGTAGAACGCGCCGCGGTCTCATCAGTGATCGGCGCACAAAGTCCTCTTTGTTTTCTGAGACCGCGAGATCGGACTTCGTCAGCATTCGCGCGTCCCCAAGCCGTGCGTCTCGATCGAGTAGACACGTTAATCGATTTCGTGGATGAAGTAAAGGGAATGAAGGAGAAGAAAATTGAGGAGGGGTGACGCGAAGCCGATAAAGAAATATAGATCGAGTGACGAGGGAGAAATGAAGGAATCCTGACAAGAAGGATAGTAATTATTCCGGCCCGGAATGAATCAACGGGAAGAAAATGTGTGACCACAAATTTAACAGTTTAACCGCATCCGTTCCTCATTTTCGCAACTTAATGTGTCACTCGTGTGTCAAATTGACGGCAAAACATCAAATGGAATGAAACGGTAAACAATTCAATTTCCTAATTATTTTCAAGTCTTTTGAAATTCTTAGATTTTTCCCAGTCTTGATTCCATAGGTTTGCGAAGGTTTTAAATATCAAATGTTGGCGTGAACTTGAAGTAGGGTGGAAGCAAGATTTTGAATTGTGATTCTAATTTTGTTCGATTCGATATTGATCGAATTTATGAAAGATAGTAGATTATTAGCTTGAAATTAACATTTCATAGAATATAGATTGCATATTACATAGATGAATAATTGATGAGAGTTAGTGTTGCATGAACTGCTTGTGACAATAATCTAATCTAATAGTATTCAATATTTATGCCTAATAAGTTGAAAGTCACATAAATATTCAATTCAATACTTAGGTTGAATATTTTTTAAACTATATTGAACTAGAATTAATATACTGATAAAGAAACAACACCCAATTCTGATTCTCAACACGTACGTGTTATACTCGTATTAATATTCGAACTGCTATGAGAAACAAAATAACTTTTTTAACTTTAATTTTGACTCTATTGGAAATTTAAAAAATAACTTTCGTAGATTTGTGTCAGTTATAACTAGATTGCGGATCTTTATGCATTTATAGTTTTTATACATTTTAGTATTTATACATTTTCGAAATACTAGAAAACATTAGTGACGTGTGTACTCCATTCTTATCATAAGAAATTTTCCAGTTGATAAATTGAATTTGTTCCTCATCCTGATTTTTGTAAAGCGGTTAAAGTCATTATGAGTTATAAATGGTTGAGTTAACAATAACGAAATCGCAATTCCTCTCAACTTTTGGCCAGCAAGGAGAACTACAAAACGCAATTTTTAATTTTTCGTTGCAGGCAGATTACGATTATTTTCTTCACTATCCTGACCAATTACAATTTTTCCAAAAATTGTTTGTTATCAATTTAATCCTGCTTTTCCAGAAGGAACTGTTCGGTTAAATAATCTGCTTTGACCGAATATTGATATGAATCGCAATCACTGTGAATCTTTTCAGTAGAAAGTATAACTAATCCCAGAGTTCTAGGCAAAACTGACTGCAACGGCGATCCAGATTTTCGTACCCAGACGCCACAGTCTATTCAAGCCAACCCGGACTGCTCTGTCCTTTGAAAGCCTGATCACCCGATAATAGAAACAGTACCTGACTGAAAATGGAAAATCAATCGCGGGATACATACTATTGAATCCGTAGGATCTCGAAATAAAGAGAAGGTTCCTGGGAGGAAAGAAAATTAAAGCGAGAAACGAGAACAGAGGTCGTTCCTCCTGGCAGGAGGATTCGCGGCGAAATCGGCGGTTAGAAACGGCCATGAACCATTTTCGCCCTACGAAGGAGCAGCGCACACAGCACAGACAAAATAAAAATTCCACGATGGGTAGGAGGAGGAGGAGGATGGGGGCGTGAGGGAGGCGCGAGCAACAGGGAGAGAAGCAGGAGAAGAGGGAAGAGGAAAAGAGGGACGAAGAGGAGAGAACCCGGCCAACTTCTCTCACCCGGTTTGGGCTGGCTTGGCCTTCCAAGGGGCCAGCCTAGACTCACGATTCTCATCTCTTGTGTTGGTCCACCGCGAGACGAAAACTCGTACGGTGCTTCTCTTCTTCGTCCATTCCGTGGTGCCTTTTTCTTTCTTCTACGCTGACGAACGATGGCTAACGCCGCGTTAGCGTTCTCTCTATCTCTCTCTGAATGTTCCTCTCTTTTAGTCGCTCTCTACCGCCGCCCTCTCGCCATCCCGGTCTCAGAGTCAGTCGCGATTTATTAGGCGAGCTAATTAATAGGCTAACTGGGCGCGGCCGGCAACGTGTTGGTGGCACGTCGGTGTGCGGTTTCGTGGAAATCGAAGCAACGATTTGCGATTTATTGCCGCGCGAGAGATTCATGATTCCGTGCTCGTCTGCTGAGCGCGTCTTCCCGGCTTGAAAGCAAAGGGCCGCGTCTTTTTTCCACGGCAGGCCGGAATAGAATTCGAAGCCAAAGAGAAAGAGAGAGAGAGGGAGAGAGAGAGAGTATCCGCGACCGCCGCGCCGGAATTCCTTTAATTCGGATGTTCCCGCGATGAGAGATCGATCCTGCGGCCGAATTCCTTTCTGCTACGCCGCCACCGTGTCACGGTAATTCGAGTGCCCGATACCATGCCAACCGATGCGATGGACCCACGGTGTCTGCCTCTTTGGTGTGTGTTCCTGGATTCATTAAACCTCCAAATGTAAGTTGCAAAAATGCTAATGATATTCTCCTGTGCAATGCTGCATGAAATAATGAGACACGTATTTATACACAGTCTCAGCGAAATTTCCATAGTTACACTGAAGATTTCATGTGCTTTTGAACTTTTAGTCATTGTTGCGTACAACTTTGATTATTACAATTGCTAACATTGCATCGCAAACACTGGCGAAATTACCATAGTTCCAGCCGACATATATTCGTAATTTTTGTAGTTTCTTATTTTAATTTTCTTCAAGATGTCACGACGTGAATGATTGAACAAGGAGGAAACTAAGATTTATAAAGATTTATAAAGATGCAAGTCTTTCTAATAGAGAAATTATCTTCAAAATAAGCAGATCCCATCAGGCAGTCAAAAGTTTTGTTGGATTAGGTGATTTGTATGATTAAAGCCATTCGAAAGGCAACTAATTTAGAGGTAACTAAAATATAGCTAGATATGTCAACTATACAAGTGTTAACTAAAAGTATAGATAACCGAATTGTTCAAGCTATTTGGAAAAGTAGTAGCAATATACCATATGAACATGTATATACAACACAAAATACATTATATAATAATAATAATTTTGATTTTATAGAGTAAATAATCTATTATTTATTAACTGGTACTATATACTAATTATCAGAAATACATATGATTTTTTAAAACTATATGTTAAAAAATGTTAAAAAACATTTGTC
Source organism: Lasioglossum marginatum (assembly GCA_028455795.1). Classification (NCBI taxonomy): domain Eukaryota; kingdom Metazoa; phylum Arthropoda; class Insecta; order Hymenoptera; family Halictidae; genus Lasioglossum; species Lasioglossum marginatum. Next base: position 2,653,488 of record CM052246.1, read on the forward strand.
CAGCTATTTCCTATCTCTCGAACCACCATCGGCTAAGCTCTGATAAATTCACCGTGAATTTTCCTGCATTCACAGCAATGATTTTCGAAAAACTTTCGGGAACTTTTTTCGGTAAAGCAAAATGGTCAACCGTGCAACGCACGGATGAGCAGAGCTCTCTTTAGTGCAAGCATGCGGACCGAGGGATCCTGTCTTTTCTGTATACATATATTTATTAATAAATGCAGCTATTTTTGACTATATAAGGTTGTCGGTGCAAAGCATAAAATGGCTGCAAGTAGGAAAACATTTATCTAGTTTATAACTAAATACAAAGGCTATTCCTAGAATAGTTTTTTGATAACAGTACAATTTTTTAAATAAATCTTTGATGGTTTCAGAAAGCCGTTATCTACATGTTTTACAGACATAAGCAAAGCCTTCGTTTTCACTACCATCTTCAGCATATAGATTTACTCAATCTGGGTATTGTAAGCTTCTAATTCATCTTTCTGTAGATTTAGAGAGCAAACAGCTGCAAAAATATTAGTTAACTACCCACTTCTTTTGAGATTTTATGAATGTTATCATCCTTTCTTCTCGTTCTACTTTTTGTATAAAGAACCTATCGTTCCCCTACTCTAGTCAGAATGCAGATATTTTTTGCAACAAAAGTGTTGAATTACGACAAAAATCGTAAAAATTGCTTATTACATGTATCATTTCTCAGCAAAATCCGCAGTCTAGTAATTAATACCCTGCAGATCTCTACGCAAAATAAACATTGTCTGTATTTATAGGTGAAATTCTTCTCGATCGAAAATTAAATATATAATAAACTTTTGTGATTTCGGCGCAAGGTTCGATCATTTATAAGAAAACCAGCAAATGTGCAATTAATCAAACATGTTTCTCGACGTTTCGATCCTTATATGGATCATTCTCAAAGAGACATTTTTTGCGTCTGAAAAATAATATAAGTATAATAAATTTTGAACACGAAGATTGTAACACAGCATTGTAGATCCAGTGGAGAAACAGAAATAAAGAAATAAAAAAACAACATACTTGCTGTGACAATAGAAATAAATTTTAAACGGAATTCAATATTTTCAACACCGGACTTTATTCCGTGGTGGCAGACATGAGACTGACACATGTGTTAGCAAATTGTCTGTATTGATTGCAAGACACGGGAGCCATATAGAAATGTCTTCCTTTTCTTAATAATTTTAATATGTTGAAGGCAATATACTGATATTCTTAACATTTTTACCGGAAGCCTATTCATAGAATTTTTAATAATTGTGTTATAGCAACAGAAGCTTCTTGTTTTAGATAATAATTCCAAATGAAATAATTAGATTACGTTGCTGGGAGTTGTTGGTTCACGATTGAAATTATTAATGCTGTTGAAGGATCTGTTAAAAAATTTTTAGTCATCGACTGTTATAATAATGTGTTCAATTCTTCTAATCTTTTTACAGTTTGAAATCTTACCTATTCAAATTCGTCATAAATGCATAAAATCCACTAGTAGTCAATCTGCAATTAATTTGTATTTAACGTCGGCACAGTAAAGCAGAAAAAATCAACATATCGGCAAGTATTATTCTTCGATAACCAGGATAATATAAACGAATTGACTAACCTGTTAAAATTTACGGCTAAAGGGGTTTATGGACAAAACGGGGGCAGAGTAAGTCCGCGATCCCGATGCCTGTTGCGTTTCACCACCCACTAAAGCCTTCGCGTTTGTGCCACGGGATGTCAGTTGCACGCTGCAGCAATTCAGTGTGAAATCTAAGGCGTCGTTCACATTGCCGCAACAACCGTCCTCCTTGAGTACCTGCTTTTTCACCTGAGCGTCCGTCCGACTTGTTTCCGGTTTCGATCTTTCGTTCGTTTTCGGCTCCCCCTCGTCTCGAATCCCGCAACTCAACTGGTTGTGATAGTTCATCGCGATCCGAATGATGCTAGTCATTTCCGGGCTTGGAAATCGCGACTCACGCGACTCCCGTTTCTTATTGATTCGAGGCCGGCAATTTTCCAACATTTCGGAACAGATGCAGTCCGCGTAGTGTAGATCGAGATCCGACAATCGGCGACGATTCGGGCCTGAAACGTTAAATCGAGTGGATGATTTAATTGGAAATTTTGGGACTGCATGGACAAGGTTTTTTATTCTTATAATGTATTGCAGTTAAATTACATTGTGGCAATTTCAGTTTTGTTCATATTATTCATTTATATATTTCAATTATATATTTATTTAATTTCTTACTTGAAACTGTTATATTATTCATTTATTTAATTTTATACTCGAAACTGTTATAATATTATTCAATTATTTCATTTTTGAAACTGTTACATTATTCATTTATTTAATTTTATATTTGAAACTGTTATAATATTATTCAATTATTTCATTTCTAAAACTGTTATAATGCTATTCATTTATTTCTTTCTTATATCTTTATGCAAAAAAATATTCTGCGTCGATTGTGGCAAGCAGTAATTAAATAAAAATTCATTTTATCCCTTAATAGCCATTGACATCGAGATTGACATTTGGAAAGTGTCTTATGGGTTGCATTGAATAGGGGCAATGTTCGGGCACCTACGTGCAAGCAACCTGTGCAACCTCAATGTAATAAGAGAAGTACAATTCGTTGACAAAGGACAAACTTTTCTATTGTGATCTAACCTGTTTTACTCGACAGAAATGCTATAGAATCAATGCAGTGTGAACACAATAAATAGTAAATAAGGTATAAACAAGTTGAAATCAGTACTATGATATTGATAAAAGTACATTTAGTTAATTATTTCCGAACCACTTACTTGAGTTACAAATGTATGTATACCTGTATCTCTGGCCTCTGATTCATATTCCATGGACAAAATAAATGAAATACTTAATTACACCAATAATTAAAGTGAAATTCTTAAAATTTTTAAATCTGTAAATAAAATTAATGAATCTTTAAAATACAGGGTGTTTCTCATTTTCAAAATAAAACACTGCAAGGCTTAACCAGCAATCGAGCATAAAAGCTTAACGAAAACCCGTAATAAAAAATTAAGGATATAGAAGGAGATAAATCCCTATAAAGAAAATTGATTGAATCCCAAGTTGATTCACTAACAAGGAGTTTGGTGATGATCAAGGGGCTCAAAGGAGCTCTATAAACAACGGTTGCCCGGTAAAGTAGGTTCCTTTATGCTTTCATGAATACCAGGAATGCCAATGAGTAAACGTTCGCCAAAACGGTGGAGTTTGTATTGACCTTCGACAATGTTCTTCGTGCATTCTTCGAGGGTTGGAACTCCTTTCGTACATTCCACGAGCTCCTCGCCCCTTTCCCGTTCACTCCGGGACTTCCTCGAGGACCTCTTCCTTCCACCATGGGATTCCTTCTTTCTCCCATCGCTGTTTGCCGTGACCTTCTCCAGAAGCTCGGCCAGGATGTCGTCCTTGGGTTCGGCGGATTCGCTCGTCTCCTCGGACTTCGACCGTGAGTTCGCCTGAGATTCGATCAAAGGGATTGGGGAGTCTGGAAGCTCCAGCGAAACGATCGTCAGGAACGGCGGTCTATCCTTCCGGATTCTCTCCAGCCAAGATCTATAACTGTTTCGTACACGATCACAATTACGTCGGGGAGACACGTGAATTAGACGAGTCCTTCAACTGGAAAATTGATTTCTGCCTCGGGGATGATGGCTGCAAGCGTGGTTTACTGTTACCGATAAATTTAGTTTAACTCGCTCCAGGCTGCGTAGATCGCCGTTGCTGTTTGATATTTTCATTGCGAATTGTTACAGTTATCTTGGACAGCTAGTTGACGATTGCAATTTGCGGGGAAACGAATGTACAGGGTGTAAAGAAATGTTTGGTATTGGCTGCCATACGCGTATTCTACATCTTGAATTTCAACGTCAAATTTTCTTTTACTGCTAATATTAAATTACTAATGCTCTCAGCGCAAAGGTCCGATCATTTGTTACTAGATTTACAAAGCAATTTTGCAAACTACTCAAGTAATTCCGACGTTTCGATCTTTATTTAAATCATCTTCAGGGGTTACTAGAATTGCGTCTGTGAAAATTTTGAAATTTAGGAACACATAACATTGCAAAACGCAGTACTATAATCATTTGGTTTATACGACTTGTCAAAACCGTTTAAGCATTATATTTACAAAATTATGTATGCCAGGATAATTGTTTAAAATCGAAAATTCAAACAAATGTTCAATCAACACATATATGAGTGCAGAATACTAACTATTATTCTGTTTTTAACTTATTAAAATTTTTAAGCCAGAAATAAAGTTTTATTCAATTCCTACTTGTGTTGCAATGGTTTCAGAAAATTTTGATTACGCACGTAATCCGTTCCGATCCGTTCCGTTTATTACGGAAAACGTAATAAAAACGCGATTTTTTATGCTTAGGTTAAAATAGGAGGAACCTTTATCAGGGTGAGTATTGTTCTCGACTACAGCCATTGCTTCTCACGGTATCTTTAGCAAGGAGAACAAAAGAAGGAGAGGAAAGGGAAGCGAAAACAAGTTGAACACCGTGTCACGAAACCGTGGTGGGATTTCTAGGAACGAAGCTACGGTTTTCGCGTTCACTTCCCAGTGATCTCTCTTCACGAGTCTTACGAACGAAGAAGACGCCGTTTAATAACGGGCAGAACTAATATTCTTGTTCTGCGGACTAGAAGAAACAAACGACCGAATGTAATTGACACTGTCCGAGCCACTCCAATACATCGACCGACACGAACAGAGCTGCCAAGAGGGAAACCCGAACGAAGAAGTAGAATCTTAAAGGAAAGGTAGAAAATGTCGCATGCAACGTACTTCGACAAGAAACGAAAATTAGAGGATGTCTGAGAACCAACTATCGATGATGAGGCAACTCAAAGAAAGGATTCAGCAACACGAACTTGGAGAACGTCGGGGCTCGCATGGGAAAATATTTGTCAACTGCAGACACGATCAAAGATACCTGTTGAAAAACAACGTGAAATTATCTTCGCAGACAAACTGGTGTAGGAAGATTGAAGGGAAGCATGTAATCTTGGAGAAGATTTGTAAAAATGTAATACGTGCAATTACGTAGAAGACGCACTACCATTCCTTTTTTACAGGTGTCACATTTCCAATTCAAAGGGATACATTCGATGGTTGGAAAATACCGATTTTCTAAAAAGTCATTGCCTGTAAAATATTTTTCTCTGTACATTTTCAAAGATACCTGTTGGAAAACAACGTGGAATTACCTTCGCAGATAAACTGGTGTAGGAAGATTGAAGGGGAGCATGTAATCTCGGAGAAGATTTGTAAAAATGTAATACGTGCAATTACGTAGAAGATGCACTACCACTCCTTTTTAAAGTCGTTACACATTAAATTCAAGATCAAAGTGTTTGATGACCGAGAAATATCGATTTTTAAAAAATATGTTTTTGCCTGTACGTTTCAGAACAAAAGTTACAACAGAAGAGATTTTAAGTACTACAGTGGATCCAAAAAGAATTTGGTTTCCCATTATCGAGAGATTATCGATATTTGAACTAATTTTGTTAAAAAAAATAGTACCACAATATATACCTAGACTTATTTTAAAGCGTGACGTCTCTACTTTTCTACAGGATTATAAAACACTTCCTCCCGACACTTTTAAAATAAAGAAAGAGTGGAAATACTCCACTCAAAATAAGAGTGGAAGTCGGAATAATTTGATCTGGAAAATCTTGTTTAAATAGACATGTAAAGTGAACAGTATAGAGTGTATAAATGAAGGAAGAAAATGGTTAGAAGTATCGTTTAAATTTTAAATAATTAAAATTTGCATAGTTATATATAGGAAATCTTTAGCAATTACGAGCTTGACTGATTACTGACTCGAGCTTATCATTCGATGACTTGTCTCGAACAACAGAAGCACAAAAGCGAGCCAGATCGATAGTGTCTTTTAAATCTCAGCCGAGAGTGAGATAATGCAATTGATTACGTTTCCGGGCTGGAGGAGATAGGAAGCGCGTCGACTTCGATACAGAAGTCTCGGGAACGTTCGTTAAGTGGAAGATAGAAATGCATTAAAGAGTAGGGGAGTGGACAAATGGGCGACGATAGCGTTCGAGTGAAACGGGAAGGAAGCACAGCGAGGAAGAAAGAATTCTTTTTGAGAGCCGGCCGATCCTCTTGGTGGTGGATTCACGAGAAATGAGAGCACGTTTTAAACTCGCAATAAACTTGGTAACCTTGCCCGGATCTTGGGCTCAGAGGTCAGCCTCGAAATATAATACTACACTCGCGTCTGGAACGTCGCGGTGGAGCGCAGAATAAGACGAATTCCAATGGGAGGCGGTGGAGGCGAGGCAAAGAACAATGAATAAACGCTGGCGAGAGGTAGAAGAGGACGAAAACGTTGATGATAATGGCGTCGAAATACTCTCTCGTGTTGTCGATGTGATAACTGCTTTAATAACGTCATAATACGGGCTGCGAAGACACGATCGCTGTCGTGGCTTTATTAAGTCGAGCACAGCTGATCGTACCTTTTGTGCCGACAGTGAAATTTTAGTGCGTTTAATTATGGGTTTCTACGCTGACGTGCACGAAGACACCGAGAGAGTATTGTTCAGGCCAGGCCACTACTAGTGTACCCGTTCCCCCACTATTTATTCGAGTTGGGTGGGGAGAACATAGGAATAGGGAGAGAAGTCGTCTGTGGCATCCGAGCCTGGTGTCGCCAGATCAAGACTTGTATTCCCACTCTACCTTCCCCTTCTCCAACATTATTCCCCACGCTTGCGCCGTGGCCCGGTCACGTGACGTGTTTCGTCTCTGTCGTGCATATGTCCGGTACTGGCAGAGAGAAGGTAACTTTTTCTCCTCAGTTCGTGTTCCCTCTCCTCATCTGGCAACTCTGGTCGCCAGTTTCTAAGGCTTGGTCTAGGAACCGATTAATAAGAAATATACAGCTTCTCAAAAATTTCTCGTTCATTTCAAACCGATGTGTTCGTCCACATTTAAATATTACGTTTGTGTTCGAATTTGTTTTCGACACGTAAAATAAAAACTTTTCGTCCTATAATTTCTGAATATAATCTCGGAAGAATTGTATAGCTGATATATTAATTTGTAATTGATGGTACGAGTTTCGGCATACCTCAGTTTTACGCGCTCGACAGTAAAATTTTCACGTTTGGGTTCAAGCAAATTAACTAATATTTAAGGAATTCAATGGCTAATATGTTAACTTTTAATCGAGCAAATTCTCCTTATCAAATTAATATTGCATCCTTGCAGACTGTTCCACGAATCAAATTTATGCAGAGATTTCAAGTTGAACTTAAATTACTGACTTAGTTGCTGATTGACTCTTGTGGTTTGTTGAACGAAACAGATAGGATCGAACAGAATGATCTTTTAACGGTTTCTAAGTACGCGACAGAGCTCGGCGAGAGCTCACGTGTTCTTGCTTAGAGACAGAGAGAGTGGGAGTGAGCGAGAAAATACCTCGAGGATCTTCTGGAGGAGGGTACGTAACCGGCGGCAGGATGACAGATATGGCGTGCCGGTGACTGTGACCTTGAACTCGAGGGTTCCCGCGCTCTCCTGGGGTCCTCGAGCGTGAGGCGCCGAATATAGAGCCCTGGCACCTCCTCCGCGAGCTGATGTCTTCTCCTGTACGAAGCCACAGTGACTGGTCCAACCGATTCTCACCATCGATCATCCGCCATGGTTCTTTCTTTCACTTCCTCCCTTCCTTTTTTTCCTCTCTCTCTCTCTCTCTCTTTCTCTTTTCCGTTTTATTTTCACCAGAGGAAAGAGGACGGTGGGCTGTGAACTCGATCGGTGACCTTGAACCGTGGTCCTGAGAGGCTCAACGTCGACGGAATCCCGAGGATCCTTCTTCCAGCATCGTTCCCCTGATGGGTAACATAGTTGCAAACAGCTCCGACGGCAGTCGTGTAACGAGTTCCTTGTTCTCTCGATTCCCGCCACGATCCGACGAGATCATATGTTGCAGATCATCGGGTAGCGTGCCGTGCCGTTTTGCAATTCCTCGGGGTCAGCCTCGGGGTACCTAGGTAATTGCACATGGCCCGATTAAATTATACTACTAAATCGTGGAACGGTAGGGTTAATCGCGTGTTGATCATGCCAGCTTGTTTGCGCAACGAGAACTATTTGCTGGGAGATTGTTGCTATCGCTAACAAGACCCACCGTACAACCGCAAGGAATGGGTGAAATGCAATCTCGGTAAAAAGCAAGTGCATTATGCGTTAAATGATCGCAGCGAATTCTTGCTGACACGATCAAGCCCTCGACGCAGATTTGTCAAACAGCTTGAAATTTAATTATAATTTACTGTCAGTGCTTTAACCCTCGGACGGCGGGCCATCCTTATTGTTGATGTTCAGAACCATTCATTGTTTTATCAAACTCTTTTTACATATTTTTGGAGGTACTTCTTATGGACACATTAATGTTTCTATTGTTTTCAATGCAATGTTCGTTAAATTAATTCGTCATGACAATTTCGATACTTTGGGTCAAAATAGACAATAAAAATAGTCTATTTTTGCTGGCCTGTCAAGATAACGTTCATAAGGTTTCATTTGTGCTCAACATATTTTGTGCGTGTACACAACAGTTTTATCATTTGTTTGATAAAGAAGCTCTTGTACATACAGAATATTTAAGAAAAAAAATAGATAATACGATAAGACAATACGTCATGACGCCTTCCGTTTTCATTTTCATATCTAGAATTAAACTATGCATATTGCGATTGGATAACAATATAGAGTATCCGCCAATTCCCATGAGAAACGGCTATCGAGAACAAAGCATCATAAATTATATTACGTGCAGTCAATAAAATCGAAAAAAGATCATCCCGCAAGACCTTTTCAAGGAAGAGAAAGTCTTATTCTATCGTTCCAGAACTGTAGACTAACTTTTTAAATAGATCTTGCAGCTCTGTAAATATCACAAAATTTCATTAGAAACTTTAAACTTGTTTTAGTCGGAACCACATTTGCAAATTGACGTCGCAGGTAACTCAAAAACTAATCGACCCGCAATTTCAGAAATAGCTCGTTCGATTCATTATCAGTTTATATGTAGTTAACTAATGGTATTAAATTTATAACATTCTTTTAACAATACAAAGTCACATTTTTTTTGATAAATTATAATCTAGTATCGCATGGACCGTGTGACAGTGTTCTTCCATCTTTTATAAACAAAAACATTTTATATATTATTTTGTAGATATCAAGTATCGATTTGTTTTCTAAAAAGTTGCATCAATAAAATCTTAAATAAAATAACAAACATGCCAAAACAATTTGCATCTATCAGGTCAGTCCAAGGCTCTTAAATAAAATATAAAATATATTTCTTGGTTAGTATTTTAGACTGATGTACAATTGAGTCAGGAATAAAACACTGTAACTAGTAAATTAAATATAATGGAATTAAAATATTGGTAATTGCTTCCGAAGTTCAATGAATATAAAATGGCCTATGAGTTTTTTGTGATCTCATTTTAATAAACATAAATAATAACCCTGGAGAAACGGTTTCACTGGTTCAGTTTTGGTCCTCATTGTATGTCAATCGCATATATTACTGAGTAGTTTTAATAAAAAAATTGCATCAATAAGATCTTAAATAAAATATAAAATATATTCCTTGGTTAGAGTTTTTTGGGCTAGTGTAAAATAGAGTCAGGAATAAAATGTTGTAACTGGTAAATTAAATATAATAAAATGAAAATATGAATCGCTTCTTAAGTTCAATGACTGTAAAATGCTCCTTAAGTTTTTGTGATCCCGTGATTTAATAAACACATAAATAATAATCTGGAAAAACGGTTTCACTGGTTCAATTTTGCTGCTCATTATACATCAGTCGCATTTATATTCTATTGAATAATCTCTTCTAATCGAGTCGTATTCTCCACTTAACAGATTAAATTGATCGTTCCCCGCGATCCATCAGCGGCAAGGGAGACACATAGATCGACAGGGGCGGAATCGCATCGGATCGCATCGCGGCGGGCGTTATATCAAACGGTACATCGGTTTCAGGTAATTCCCGATCAGCAGGTCGTCCGATTTCGGTAGACAGGGGCGGTCCTCGCAGTGGCCGGCTCTCTCAGGGGTCTTAGTGGCACCGCATTAAAAGCGTTGTTTAGCAGGCCATTTCGAATTTTGTTTTTCCCCAAGCTGGCTGCTGGCCGAGGTGTGGGATAGATTAGTTTTCGACCGCGCGACTCTTGGCTACTTGCCGCGGGGCCTTGACCGACTGGCTCGCTTCTTCAGCCAGCCTCCTCTTCTTCTTCTCTTCTGCTTTCTCGGTCGCCGTCGCGTCGGACCACCGGTACCGTTCCACTGAAATGATCATTAAGGGATCTTCCTACTTTCGACCGACCAGAAATCCGAAGTTCTTTCGTTTTCGGAAAGTATAGTGTGAGCACGCTCGGGTGATTGCTTGAGAAAAACTCGAGATTGTTTTACCACGAACGCGAAAGGCTTAATGACGAACTTTAACATTTTTATTGTCAAGGCGCGTCATATACGACACAGTGAATCACAGTAATGTTCGGATACTTTTCAAAGAGCGATAACTTTTTTAATACCAGATCATACGATTTAGGTATTTTTTGAGAAGTTAGAGCAATTAGTTTACTACAAAACATGGAAAAATTCTTTTGTAAAAATTGAGATTGGACGGAATTATATACAGAGAAAATACTAGAAGTTGTTTACAACTTTTTTTATGGAGGAGCCTATATTGAAAATTTTAAAATTACATTATACACAAAAAATTAAAAATTGCAGTTTTTCACGATTTTTAGCCTATAACTGAAATAAGTCTAATGATTTTTGCATCTTCCAATGCCTGTAGTTTCTTTTCCGCATTTACCGATGTTGATGAAATTTTCAGAATATGTATAATTGACACAGATTTATTGTAAAGATATTTTTTTCGGGAATAAATCTTCCTCGGGTTTGAAGATTGAAGTCTTTTCTTTACAACAATACATTAAAAATTGATATACGATTTTTTTTCGAGCGCGGCATCCTGCGCATTTTTCTGTCTTAATGTATTATATTTCATAACGTATTTCTCCGAAACATGCCGGTCTTCTGATTGAACCTAATATTAACAACTGTTGGTTAAGTGGTGAGTCAACTTGTTAGACGAGACTTAGAAATCTGGGTTAAAAGAGCTAGACGGTGCTGTGAAAGATTTTCATATTGTCGAAACAAGAAATGCTTTATTTATATACTTTTTATAACATCAATTTAAATGTTAAACATTCTTAAACCCGGCTCTATTTAACATAAAAAATTTTCGATAATAAATATATCAAAAATAATATTATAAAAAACGAAAAGTGATAAGATATTTTGTAGAAATTCTTTCGATTTCCAATCAGAAAAAAAGCATAAAGAAAGTGTGTGGTCAATTCTCATTATCAGTTTTAAAAATGAGCTACACAATAAATACACTACAATATAAATTTATAAATGATTAATTTCTGTAACAACTATGTTACGGAAGATTATGCAGAACCACGAACGATTTCAATGAATTAAAAATAAGTGTTAAATACTATTCCTAGACAGTGAAATGAATTGATCAAACTCAGAATATGCAGTAAAAACGTCAGAAAAACTAAAGAAATTCTGTTAAACTGTCTTCAACTTATTAAAATTATTAAAAAAAGAAATGAATTTCGATTTACCTGTGTTTTATAATATTTTTGTGATTTTCCAGATTATAATTACATACAGTTGGACAATTTAGCGATGACTAAAGTAGAAACATCGTTTAAGGAAAGTTCACTGCCATTTGTTGTTGCGCTGGACCGCAAGTACGTTCCACCGAAATGACCATTAATTTGCAACGACGTTTCGTGCACGAGTGTTCGGTGTCTGTGTTGAAAATGTGCGGCAGCTCGAGTTAATCGGCGAAGAAGCGTTAATGACGATAAAATTGGTGATTAAAACGAGCGAGACATATTAATGGGTCCTAGAGCGAGTAACGTTTTACGGCGACCAACGCTTGCTGATATCGGATCGACAAATACGTTCAGCTTTTAATCACGACACGCCTGTGATGAGTTCATATTCTGTCACAAAAGAAAAATGCTATTGAACAGTTGTGGTGGCTATAACTCTTATAGACTAGACTTCCTGTCACAAAAAAGATGAAAAATTGAAGGTAATTTGAGCAATTTAAGTATTCTTATGCAATTTTTATCCATACTATAGATAGTATTAATAATAAGTAGAATTTTATGCATTTCTTATTGAATATTATTATGCCGCTTTTATCTTATAAAATTGATGCAAATAATTTCTATTTTACATGAACACCTGCAATCTAATAATAAGTATTTCATAAATTATATAAAGTTCTAAATTTTTAGTAATAATTTAATTACATACGCAAAGCAATAACCCCTATTCAGAGCTATTAAGGCTGAAAATAAACTGAACTAGCTAGTAAATATTTCATATTTACATATACCGTGACTCCCACTAATATTCGGGCACTCTTAAAAGGACGATAACTTTTTAAATATTGTACTATACGATTTGAACTTTTTTTGAGAAGCTAGAGCAATTAGTTTGCTACAGGATGTGAACAAAAATTTTTTCAAAAATTGCAATTGATCGGAATTGTAGAAAAAATACTAAAAGTTGCATTTTACAACTTTTTTATGTGGACCTATATTGAAAATTTAAAAAATACGCATCAGCGAATTCGACTTTTCGACGATTCCCGGTAACGAGAAACTTAAGCTGAGGATTAATCCTACCCGCAGTACTGTTTCACCAGTAATCAGATAACTCGAACGAATTTGAAGAGTTCTCCGAGTCTGCATCGTCGGAACGATCATCTTGCATTATCATCGTCCTGGCCGTCCTTGGTCCAAGGAAACAAGCGGATCGCGGCGTAACACGATACAAGCGGAATCCGTAAGTCGTGCTCCTCACGCTCGATTAGCGTGACGAATCGATAATGAGCCACGTTTCAATTTTAATCGACGTCAAAAGTTTGTCTCCGCAAGTCAACGCTCCGACGGTTCCTGACTGTTCCGTTCCGAGCCCCTCGTCTCCGTGGAAAAAGAAATCCGCCTCGGGTAACTCGATCTGCACGAACACCTACGAAATGGAATTATACCGGCTGACACGCCATGAATTTTAATCGGCACTTAATCTCCATGAGCCGGCCGTTACGTTTCTGGATTGTTTGTTCCTTTCGCTTTTCGCAATACATTGTTTTACCGCGGATCAAGGAATAAACGAGAGCGTAGCTGGCGTGAAACTGCCCAAGGATATTTGATGAAGAATGTTACTCAAAGGCTGAGAAATCTATCGTTGCGGAGCTATTGTGGTGTTTTGATCAAGGGAGCACAGCCTAAGTATCGAAACTCTCAAAAATAGTTCTTTTTCTTATTTATTCTTTATAGTTCTGATCATTTTAAACAAAATTTCATAGAAATGCTGGCATAACTACAGAAAAGTTGTAGGACTCGCCATCAGTAGATGGTTAAAATAGTAAAAACATTATAAGAATTTAGAAATACTGTTATATTATTTTCAACCTATTACACATATTAAGAAAAAAAAAATTTCTATTTCATTCCAGTTTGTTACAAGCCAGGTAGAAAATTTTTATTCTGCATAAAGATCCGCTGTCTAGTCATAATTAATATTTAGTTGTTCTCTTAAGTAAAATTATAAAGTTTACTGGGGTATAATAATTGTCTAAAAAAATATTTTTCAAAATTCAGTCGACGCAAAAATTTTCTCACCAGATACAGTAATCGAATTCATTTGCATCATTTGATGATTCCAATATTCAACATTTTTGTGAAGTTTGATATTTGTAAACCATAAGTAAAACATTTAGTATTATTGTGAATAACATTGTCCACCACATGCACAATAAATATATTTATCATATTGTGGCTCTACTAATTCTATCGTAGACTATATATAAATAATTATAATGATCGCCACATGATTTGTTTAATCAAATATTTATGCCAGTGATGTGACAATACTAAACTGTTGGTAGGGTACTATCGCAAACCAGGAAACAATTCTCAAAAGAGAATTCGTCGCTCGACGCCATTTTGGAGGATCACCGTTCGGTCGAGCATCGATCCGCAGATCGATCTTCGTGGGTGGACCACTGGGGCCGCAAAGCTGATTCTCCAAAAGAACAAAGACGCGCGAAACAAAATGTGCGAGTCCGTGCGGGGGAAAAAAAGGGATACGCGGGAGGAACGAGGACAGAGAGCAAAAATAGAATAGTTCTACTGGCGGGAAAAAGAACCACGAGAGCGGAGCGGGTAGAAAACAGAGAAAGGAGGCGAAACAGAAGAAGATGCCGATCTCTTCGCGGAATATGTTTACATTAAAGGCGCGCCTTGAAAAAAAGGCCGGGACGAACTGCAAACTGCTTAACGAGTCCTGCTCCTTTTACCCCCGACCGCGCACCTTTTCGCTTCTATGCGGTGCCACGAAGTTGCATCGCATGCACCCACACGGCAGCCCGGCATGCGGCAGCCCAGTCCCCGAACGGCGATGGATTCGAGTGGAACCGGGGACAAACAAAATTCACTCAAGCATACTACAATCACGGGCAAAAAGGTAAAACTACCTCTTAATCTGTTAATTTTTATTTTGTAGTAACATGAATGGAATTTCTTGTGCATCCATCGTTTTGCATCCTAAGCCCTTAAGTTCTAATTATCTGGATTTCTAATAAATTTACTAGACTCCGGATTTTATGCATTTTTAACAAAAACGAGCGAGTGCAATTTAAAACAGCGAAAGTGTTAAAAGACTTCAAGAGTATTAATATATTATTTTCATCACATTAAAATTATTAAAACTACGTCTTGTAATTGATGCACAAACTTTTTATTTTGCATGAACATTCGGAGTCTACTGATTACGTTCCGATTTAAGACCAGCAATTTTGACAATAGAAATTGTCGCGAGAAACAATGTGACAGGCGACAGTGTTGCCGCCTATCGCGGCTCCGCGACATGAATCCGAATAATGAGAATTACGAGTCGTAAACGTAAAAGTAGGACTTTTGAGGCAAATAGCACCCTAGATTGATCTTTCATCTAGCGATTTTGACTATTAAGAAATCCCGTCTTTTCATTATTGCAGTATCAGAAGTGAAATCCCGGATCCTTGCAATCCTCGCGTACGTATACGTGGTGTGTGCTCTCATTTGAGGAGACGCTACCCTTGATCTGGCGATTCGGCATTCTATTAAAAATTGATACACGTAAAATTTACCGTCTCATAATGCGTTAAACTCTTTCCTATAACGCTATCCGTTCCACACGTATACTTTTCCAGCTCATGAATGATATTTAATAGTACTTTGCAATTGAATCGCTGAGAGCCTCGCGAAAGAATGAACCGAATGCCCATCATTAACTGCAGTTAGTTCACGCACGCACACAGTCTCGTGCCGCTTCATCGGATAACTATCACGCGAAGGATGTCCAGCTTGTGTGCTTGCTTGCGCGCGCGCGCGAGTGCGTGCGATCTGGCAGTGCTTCAGGGCGAATTTTAATTTTCACGAGCGGGGTGCTCTCGCCGTGTATTGTCATTAGAGAGAGGCCAACGACGACCAGCAAGGGGGAAAAGTCAAGCCACGAATTATGGGCCGAGAAAGGGAACAAGAGAGGAACAGAAGAATAGAGAGGGAAAGAGAAAAAGACAGAGAGAGAGAGAGAAAGACATCCACGGTGTTATTAGATTTCTTGCAAATTACTCGCGCGTCCCATTAACGAGTCCCATCTGTCTGGATTACGAGGCGAGCTAGACCTCGCTCCGCTCGTGTCCTCTCGTCCCTGCCGAGCGATTTAAAGCGTTACTCTCTCGTCGTTCCTCTTCTCGTTCCCTTCCTCGTTCTTTCCAGATCCACAAGATTTTCCCCTTTTTCCGAACGACCCACTAACTCTGCAAAAGTGACCACGAGTTAGGATGATAGACGGATCAGCTAGAATGCTGATGCGCAATGCAATATTCTATTACGTAGCTGGGGTAAGAATTTGAAAATACTATTATATTATTTTCAACCTCTATTAGACATATTAAAAAGGAAAATGAATTCCTGTTTTACTCCATTTTGATGCAATTCAGGTAGAAAATTCTTATTTCGCATAAAGATCCGGTGTCTACTTATAAGTGAAGTAATCCTAAATTTCAATGACAGCTGATAAATGATCACTGCAAGAAGTACGTAAGACCCTTATCAAAATAAAATCGTCGAACTATGAACAGGAGACATGCAATTAACTTTCGAACCAATGTGACTATCATGTGTGAGATATGTTGTTCCAATATAAGTTGTTAACACGATTGCTACCAGGTGTCACAGAATATACAGTGACAACCATGATTTTCTACTTCCTCTAAAAAAATCGGATTATTTTTACACCTGTCATTATATAAAGTTATAAAATATAGCATGATATATTTTAGAACAACCTTTCGGCGATAATATCACTTCCTGTGTTTCGTTAGAAGATATGTTGCGATTAGTAGAAAGTGAGATCTAGACTGCGGATCTTTATGCGAAGCAAACATTTTTTATATTAATTGCAAGACACAGAAGCTATACAGACATTTATTTCTTTTCTGAATAATTGTAAGCACAGATGAAAAAATGTAACATTTTTAAATGTAAATTTTTATCATAAATGCATAAAATCCGCAGTCTAGTAACCATAAAAGCTTGACAAGTAGAATATAATGCAATAAACAAATTTTTGACCTTTTGTCACAGTAACAACTTGCCCCAATTGGTATGTGGAAGTCTACAACGATATTTTAGTTACAGTAATGAAATAACTATTATAAAACCTATTACAACATGCTCTTAAATGTCATTTGATCGACAAGGATAAAAGAATCAGTAAAATCGACATCAAATAATCGAAGTAGATCAAAAAATAAGGATCGAATAATATTTACTTATCTGGTATGTAATTAAACCTTCGTTGAAAACACACACTACACTACCACGGGCGCCACAAAAATGGACGACAGAGTGTCTCTACCCACTTCTATAAAAAAAAGCAATTGAAAACGAATCGGCGTTCTCCTTTTTTATAAATAATGATCGGAACAACTTACCCCGGAAACTTTTAGCCCCCGTCTCCTCTAATTAATAAGTGGAGCGCTTCGTGTGCAGTTGGCTTCGTGCCCAACTCCACCTTTTATGAAACTGAAATTATGAAATTATGTATTTGTAAAAACTTGCACTCAAATAGAAAATTGGAGAAAAAATCCTCGTGCAAAGTTTTCCTCGTTTTCGTGATGCGCGCGTTCATCAAACTGTTGAGATTAAAACCGATACAGAGGTAGCGAATTAAGGCAGATTCGTAGAGCGTGGCAGGTCGCGGAGGCCACCCAGCGTGATCAGGAGGTATCACGGTATCGTATCGATCTTTCCCGTGGCTCGAAACACGTTGGGGGAGTGGAAAAAAAACAAGGTAATTTCCGAAAGGAAACACACGAAATCGATAGCCACCCCGGCTTCGCCTATGGCCGGGGACTTTACGACTTCGAGTTGCGTGGAAAAGTCACGACCACGCGGGGAAACACCGGCGATGCGGCCAGAGAAAAGAATTGGAAAAGTGGAAATTGCCCGGGCGAGATTGCTAAGTCGAAATGGGCTTCCTCAGAACTTTCGCAGACGCCGTTCTCGTGGACTCTTCGATCTCGTCGGGTTCAATTCGAACAGCCGCATAATTGTGGCAATGATCATGCTGATTTGTAAAACGAACCATCAACCACCATCATTCCCGATGGAAACAAATTTGGTATTTCCTGGGAGATAAACTGGAGCAACACACTCGGTGATCGAATTGTTAATGCCACTTGCACGGAACAATTTCATTAATTGCAAAAGTTCGTACCCGATTTTCAAAGAATCAATACTAACAGGGGGAAACTTTAATTAAGGTGAAGTGGGGTAAGTGCGCACTAGTTTTTGTAAAGTTGGACTTTAAACTGATGTATTTTCAGTCTGGCATGTTAACGCTCTTGGTATCAAACTCTTGCCACGGTTATTACTGATGAATTAGTATTATGTATACATATAACATTTGCCTATAAGCACTTACCCCACCGCGATAGTCTGCACTTGCCCCGTGTAGTAATATTTACGGGGCAAGAGCATCTTAGTGTTTTTCTCAATAAATTTAAAAAAATACAATAAAAACGGTTTATCTAATGTGAACCTACATCAATATTTGTTGTACTTACCTAAAATAACAACACAGAATATATTAATAACTTGTAAACTATTGCACGTTCAGGGTAACCTCAAAGTTGTACGTGTACCTCTCACGTGACTGTTTGGCATTGGTTGATTTGAGCGAGGAAAACACCTTTATTCTTAGGCGACATCTATGTCGAATAGTTCATACTAACTTATACTATTGTACATTAATAAATACAAGCTAGAGAAATTTCGTTCATATTATAATAAAAATAACCAGTTAATGCACTTGCCCCGTTTACGCACTTACCCCACTCCACCTTAATTATTTTTAATAACTGTCGGTATACAGAGTGTTCCAAAAATGTACTTCCATGAAAGGGGTGATTTGAAATAATTTTTCAAAGCCTCGGAGAACATTGTCGCAAAGGAAAAAGTTACTTCAAATTACCTCCGGAATCGGCTCTTTCATTTTAGGGACACCCTGTATATTAAGCTTGAAGATTGTAACAGTGTTTCTCGATCAAAACGCTTCATAACATTTGCGACAACCTGATATTAAACATAATTATATTCATTTCACCACAAATTGCGATCGTTATCTTGCTATCCGAGGCAACTGTATATCATTAAAGTTGCATATGGCTTAGATTCCTTAGTAACAAGATAGAAATTAAACAATGTCATAATTAATGGAGATAAAAACCGTAATGCAACGGGAAAGAGTCTCCGCGTTGATCATACCAATCCAATATTTAATGTTCATTTTCTGTCCTCTATCATCGCAAGTCCCCTTTTAGTAGAATATCAGCTGTCACGGTGTCAATTTTTATCTTGTCGTTTAAAACGCACACGCGAGTCCAAGCACCATTCTTGTTACAACCGCGTAACTGCCTGCGTTATACACACGTGAGCAGAAAACGGATACAACAGCAACGCAGGTGACTAACCAGACGCGAGCACACGGGAACGGGACCAGGTTATCCTTGATATTTAACGATTGATTGGCAGGATTGGTAATTTGGCCAATTACCGTGGAGTTCCTCGAGTTTCGCGGAATAACGAATCAAAATTACATAGTTGGTCCCGAAAAGTATCTCGAATCGGGAATGAAATTTCTCGGGCGCGAGGCCGAAGGGCATCGATCGGGTCCGGGCGAAAATCGGCCGCGAACCATCGCATCGGAATTCGACAAAATTATCCTCGAGCCGATGAATTACGTCCGACCATTTGGAATCGATTAACTTTCCTCGACACTACGGAATTACAATGTATTCCATTCCCCCCTGTATGACCTTGTCAAGAAACTGGCCGACTTCTCACACATAGGTACATACATACATACAGATGCATTTAACCTGATTGTTCGGTAATTTGTGGCCGATCGATTACCGAAACTGAATCACATGGTAATTACCTGGCAACCCCGTATGAGCCAATTACATTACGGTGAAAAAGACTAACGAGGAAATTGCAAATGTTTTATGGAAAAGTTAGATAGCCAGAAAACCTTTTTCGACAGAAAAATGATTCCGCTGTTTAATTGAATAGTTCTGAGTGTTATTGCGGATTATCTAATACTTTAAATGCAATAATAAATCAATCATTGTACAATACAATTTCTACACAAAGATATTGTTTGTCATTGCACCTTATAATTATACTGGGTGCTTCTTTCTTTTGCACAGTAGTGTATATGAGAATTCATCATAGATAAATTAGGATGATGATGGTACATAAGAAAATAATGTGAATTCGATTTGTTCGACTTTTTATATATTTAATATTAAATGAATTCATTACCGACTTTATTACCGAATTGCAAAATAGAACAGAAATTAGGGAAATTAGTATTGTCACCAGAAAAGGAGAAATAGCTTTTCTTATGGTTATGGTTATTATGTAGTTATGGTTTTCAAATCGACACCCTGTATGAAGCAGTAATTGCCCCGATAAAAATTCACGTCGACCACGAACTAGCGTGCACGCCAGCTTCTGTCATCCTTTCGCCCGTGGCGCTGCTAGCCGAATAAATTTGATGGCGAAATTTCCGGGAAATAAAAAGGAGGCGGCCGACGCGACGGAGACGCCGACGACGCTGACTTACGCAACGCGATTTGTCCCGATATTTCTACGTCGCTTCGGGCCGGAGCGGAGCGGAACAGAGCGGAGCGGAGCCTTTGTTCCAACCTGAGGCACAACCGGGTTTCGTCGACTTTTAATTTATTTCAGACCGCGAAGCCTCATTCCCGTTTCTCGGTCCCCAGCCGAAATTTCGCGGCGAAATCGAATCGAATCGAAGCGAAACGAATCCGGAGACGTCGCAATTTACAGGGCCAGACACGTTTCAAATGATGAATCGCGTGGTCAGCCCGCTAAGGAACAAGCCGAAATTTTACGCGTCTGGAGAGAGTTATTGTTCCTGCTTGATCTACAAATTCTGTCGAATTACTGGCGAACTGGCCATCATCTCCATTCTTTTGTGCTCCCTTTGGTCTTTTACAGCATACTGCCATTTAAGCGAATACGTCTTAATAACTATTGGGTTGTCGGAAAAGACATGACGCATTTTTGCAAGAGATGGATATAAAAAGTGCGTCATGATTTTTTCCACAACCCAATAAAAGCACGGAACATCACACTTATACACACACACTTTCCGAAATCGTGACAGCGAACGCGAAGAAGTTACCCCGGCCACGATTCTTAATAATTCTGCGATTGTCACCTCGGCTTTTTTCGTGAATGATTAACCCCTAGCCGTACCATTTCCTTTACAGTTACAGTGATTAAAGTACAGTCTTTATGCACAAAAATGTCGTAGAAGGGAAAAGAAAATGTATATTTTTTGTATGGCTACATTTATTTTAATGCTTAAATATTGATTACAAACGAATCAAATTTTATTTCATCTAGCATGAAACGCGTAACATTCATATTTGTTAGACTTTGTTAAAAACCTCCATCACGAGTCTGGCTCGTCAAATTACGGCAAGGGGTTAAGGGTGGATTTAGGTAGGGAAATATAACGTTTCTTAATTGGATACGGGTGTGTAGGAAGGACTTTCGGTTGAAGAGAGAGAAACTGTTAAGAAAATTTCTTTTCCTATTGTCTTCAGTCGTCAATGGCGTGATTTATAAGTGTGTGTCCGCCCGTCGCTTCGATGGGTCTGTCGCACGTGTTGTCCATCTGTGGGGGTTGAAGTTGTCGGAGCGGGGTGGTTGTAAAATAATCGGCCAGTTCGGAGCTGATCCGTGTGAGTTTTTTGTCTTGTATAACGTCTTTTCAGGTATAGCGCCAGTAATGTAGCGTTTGTTAATTGGGCAAGAGTGTGTCGGAAGGACTTTAGATTGAGGAGTGGGAAACTGTCAAGGAAATTCCTTTTCGTATTGTCTTCAGTCGTCAATGGCTGATTTATAACAATGTCCGCTCGTCGCTTCGGTGGGTCTGTCGCACGTGTTGTCTATCTGTGGGGGTGAAGTTGTCGGAGCGAGGTGGTTGTAAAATAATCGGCCAGTTCGGAGCTGATCCGTGTGAGTTTTTTTGTCTTGTATAACGCCTTTTCAGGCATATCGCCAGTAGTCGGGCCTTTGTGTCCGCCTCAATAATATAAACAAAATGGTACGCGACGGAACACAGATGATCCTCGAAATATCAATATCTTCTTGGAAACGATTATTTTATGGTGGGAGGGCAGAGTTTTCGCGCGGAAGTCGCATTTAGATCGCAGAAATATTTTGATCTTGGTCTCGGAGTAACCTCTTCTCGTTCACTGTCACGATTTCGAAAAGTGTATTGTACAGTATTTTGTGCTTCGAAAATTGGCTTCGAAAAACAGGCATTTATTCGGACGTATTCACGTGAGTAAATAAAAGTGTGCTGAAAAATTTGTAAGTACACTTTACATTAGTATTTTATAATGAAGGATTAGCACTCTTCTGTATAACAATGAATATAAGGTTTTCTCTCATATTTTGCAACTAGGAACAAATGCCTAGCAACAAATGTCCTTTTAAATTTCGTTTATCTCGAGGCACGCACGCTATCATGTTCTGGCTGTGTGATACGGTCAGTAGTAGCTTTTGTCTATACGTATAACTCCACACAATCAAATTTTGCAAAAACTTTAACAGCTTATATCTCGATAACTATTTTTTTTGCAACATATGGTTCGTTTCAAACTTTTTCTGTTCTCGATGAGTAGTGCGTGTTGAAATAAAAAGAACAAAAATTTTCTTTGGTATAAACAATTTTGCGGCAAGTTTCTTTTAAAAATGTCAACCAATCCAGAGGTGTAGATTCACCCCTACGACGGATGACCATTACTTTTTATACACCCTGTACCAGAGTTGGGCAAAATCAACGATTGACAAATAAATTAATCAACGATCGACGAATACATTTCTACTTCAATCGTTTTTTAATCGCAATTAACAATTAAACTCCTACTTTAGTCGTTAATTGCGGTTAACGATTACATGCTTTTCAATTGTAATCGTCAATCGGATAATTGATTAATGATTAACTGCTGAATTTTCGAAATGAAATACGGAATCAAAATTGTATGCATACTGAAAAAAATGTAAACTTCTTTTTTAGTAATTAGTTAATTTGGTCTATAATACGATCTCTATGTGTCTGCTTATTACAATTTATGGATAGACCGTGTGGCGATTAACTTCAACAATTGATTAAATCAGTCTCCGGTTTTTCCATGATTTCTTTTTTTAATCAACGATTGACGAGTAACTTCATCAATCGATTGAATCAATCGTCCATTTTTCAATGATTATTTTTTTTAATCGTACACATTAATCAATCAATCTTGGTTAAAATTTTAATCGATTAATGCCCAACTCTGCCCTGTACACACAAAGTACGCGAGTATTTTATTATCTACAAATCAATTCCTCTAAATTTAAATCTAACACACGTCGCCCACTAGTTTCACATAAATCTAGGTCATTAAAGATTGTATAAAAAATATATACTTATTTGAACCGCAGGCAATCATTGACAATATTTCATTATTAAATTCGTCAGACTGAATCGTACCATCCCTTGAATCTTTAAAATTAACGTTACAAATTGCTATTTACCTACACACATGTACACACAAAGTACTCTTCCGTGAGTAGTTCATTATCTGCAAATTAATTCCACTAAATTTAGATCTAACACGCATCACAGTTTCATGTAAATCTAGTTCACGAGAGATTGGCTAAAAAAACCGATGTAAGATATAAATCACGTACCTGTCTCGTACATGCGTAGCAAAAATATTGGACTACACCGTAACAGAAAGCAATTCATACAGCTGATAAAAAAGGGGGTTGCGACTCGATTCACGTCTCAGCACGAACTGACGTGCTTTACCTTTAGCTCGCGACTACCCATCGCGGGGGTTGCTATTACGGAGAGTTTCGTGTGTGCACACCTGCGAGCACTCCGACATATTTGTGCACTATCTTCCACACAAATACACGTTACAAACTGTTCGTACTATTTATGCCTATAATATGCACCGTGTACATTAACAGCGAAAAATATGCGACACGAGAGGTTCTTTGTCCGGTTGCGCTTCACTTGGAAAATATTCCTTAGCCAGAAACTTTAGTTTATTAAATCGTAACGAGTAGTAATTTCTATTGTCATTGTAAGAATTGCTGTTTTAAATTTTCTAGTATCAAACAGTGTACACGTTACTTCACCATGGACAATTAAAAAAGAAAATTAAAAATAGCAAACAGACCGTGTTTTAATTGTGATGATACGAAAAATATTTTTTACGTGTTTTGCAAATTATTTAAATGTAGAATGAACATCGTGTTAAATTTTGAGAATCGATGATTAGTTCAGAGTCGTATGCAGAGAGACATTGTCGTAGCACATAAACACACTTTGCAGCACATTTATTTTTTATACGATTTGAATTATGTGTAAAATTCATTTTACTGTATACATTTTTTACATAATGTTTTGAAAATTTTACATATATTCGTTTTCGATTAGAGAGGTTGCATAATATATTATCAAAAATATACAGGGTGTTTCGTCTAAAACAGGCCACCTAAATATCTCCTCTATCTCTGATAATACAAAAAATGTTTCTAACGTAATCTAAATGGTTTCAAAAGACGAATCAGATGGAAGAATCGTTTTTTATATCACGATGGGTGTCCAGTACACTTTTCCCGTATTGCAACACGTGTTCTCAACGAAAAATTTTAGAGTTCACGGTCATTTCAAGGTCGTGCCATTAAACATGGATGAATACACAATAATGTTTGCTATAACATACAACAACAAAAAATGTGTGTATATATGTAAAAAAACATGAGTGACCTTGAAAAAACGATTAAAAAATTACAATTCATAAAAAACGATTCTTCCATCTGAGCATTAGATTTTAATTTTTTAATAAATTAGTCTGAAAAAATGTAAATTTACATGTATATATGTAGTCGGATCATTAATTACTTTGTTAAAAATTTTGCTAACTGGATTAACTCATATATTATATTTGTCAATAATGTTTTTAAGTCGCACAACAAACGAACATAATATGCAATAATGTTAGGCACCTGAATTTCTTCTCGACCGACGGAGGAATCGTCGCGTGGTAATTGGTTTCCTCAAGAATTGTGCGTCGACGATCGTCCCGTGTCGTCGACCGTAAAGCGTCCGTGCGACATCGCGAAAGTTAAGGGTGGTGACTTCCCCTTCCATCGTCTCCTCCCTTCTCAAAACGATAATAATTAGCGCAATTAGGGGCGTAGCGACCGCGTCTGCGCCTTGCCATGTCGTCGTAAACTTTGAGCAATAATTTACAGAGCTTTTAGCGAATGGCCTAACGGAAAGAGCTTGTTGGATCCTAGGCTGTCGCTACAACGCACCAAAAATCTCGGCAAATTGTCCCTCAGAATCGCTAATTACCACGGAATATAACTCGATTTCACTTGTGCCACGGAACTTTCTTTCCAGAATATTTTCTTTATTTTTCTTGCATTTTAAAATCATTTTGTCCTATAATTTACAATATAAATTACTCAACCCTTACGTTGATGACCGAGCGCCCATTTAGTATGATTAGACAGCGGATTTGATATATTTATAATAAAAATGAGTGGGTGTAATTTGAATATTTATAATTATAATATATTTATATTATTTTCCTACTACATTATATTGAACCACCTATTATATTGAAAATTACGGACAATCTCAATAGTTTTCATTCTCAATAAGTTCAGTGTTAAACATATTAAGAAAGAAGATAAATTTCTATTTCACTCCAGTTTGTTGCAATTGAGGTACAAATATTTATATTTTGCATAAAGAGCCGCTGTCTAACTATGATTACTTTAACTATTTTCTATGTTCTTCTACAAATATCATAAAATTGATCTGAATGCCCATTGGACACTATTACTTCAATTTATAATTTCAAGATAAAGATTTAGACAACAAATTTACAATCTATCTTTTTTCTACTATAGCAATCACTTCCAACGTAGTATATTTACAACAAAAATCCCATAAAATTCTGGAGAATTATCACAATTGTGACAGCCACTTTGATTTTTTGCATTTATAACGGAAACGAGTAGACGAAATAGAAACTATTATTCACATCTTGTGAAACTGATTAATAGACATCTTTATGCAAGATAAAAATCTTTCGCATTGATCGAGGGAAACAGGAATAACATAAAAATTGATTTCATCCCTTAACGACTTTGTTACATTAAAAGCAACAGTACAACATTCTTTAATTTTTAAAATCTTTTACTGTTTTGTATTCCACCCAACCAATTTCTTCGGAAACGCATGAACATCCGCAGTCTACTGATTAAACAATGACAGTTTTGTTTGGCTCACGAACTGTGCTTCTTGAAAGCCTGTCTCTCGCTATTGATGCAGTCCATTTCTATTTTGCATGCAGATCCGCAGCCCATTATAACAAGCTCAATTTTGACTTTCCCGCAAAATTTCTGGATGTTAATAAGGGTTGAATAAAGCCGTACGCGGAAGCTTAATAACGGAAGGGTCGGTAGTTTTTTGTTAAAAAAAGGAATGGCGAAGTTAGCTGAAAATATCGCGTACCAGACTAGAATAACCTCTCGACAGGGTAAACGGTGATTTATAAAGATATAAAAGGGTAAGGAGACAAGGAACTTTTTCCGGAGGAGACGGTAAAAAGAAAAAGGTCAAGTCACGCGGTTGTCATCGACGTTGATCCCGTTTTGAAGCGGTCGGCGGCGTCTCGTTAAGATTTCATCTGCCGAGTCGTCTAAGTATGCGAGGCGGCATTGTGCATGGGGGGACGGGGGTGTTCCGTGTTCGCGAAGTGTAGGTCCTTGTACGGCTGTCGGGCAGGGTATTATATATGTATATGTATATACGATATTATGATACCCGGGCCCGGTAGACGTTGTAATTCCGAAAACTGGAGGGTAACTATTGTCCCGCACGTCTGTTTATAAAGTTAAGATGAACCGGCAGCGCCGGTAAAACGAGAGTCACGTTACGCTAAAGTACGTTTTTACCTTGATGCATATTTGTTAGAAAGGACGACGGGATTAATTACGATTATGACACGGTACCGCGCATCCTGGCGCTCGTGAAATTTTAAGGGTCCTCGATGGGACACTACGTTGTCGGGGGCAAACATACTCCCGCGACGTATTGTTACGGTACGTTCAAATGGAGAGTATTAATTGGTCCTCAGACATTTTTCACTTGGAACCACATCAATTTTACTTGTCCTCTTTGCAAGAATTTTATTATTCCGCGGTTTTCAGTATTTCTAACGCTCTGTTATGCTACTACCCCTGGCGAAAAGTATTCGATCAAATTCGTCTATTATTGTCATTATTAGACAGCGGATCTTTATGCAAAATAAAAATGTTCTACTTTCAAGTAGTTGAAGTAATTCATTACAATAAACTGAAGCGAAATAGAAATTTGTTTTATTTCTTAATCTGTTTAACAGTTGGAAAAGAATGTTACAGCATTTTCAATTCCTCTAATGTTTTTACCGTTTTAAATTACACCTATGTGCAAAATTTTTTCGTTTAAGATAATGACAAACACGTCATATATATACAGTTAGGAGCATAACTGCTCACACACACTTTAAGTCAGAATAACTTTTTTTATGAATGGACCAAACGACTTCAATTTCTCTGTAGGGCTAGGAGAATTAGACGTCTAAGAAATATGTTGAAAAAATGCATTTGGTTGGAATTGTGAAAAATAATAGTAAAAATTGATTTTTACAACTCTTTTAGCTGGTCCGAAAACGAAAATTTAAAAGATGTGTTTGATCAACTCGTATAAATTATATATGTCCGGAAAATTTCATTGAAATTAGTTAATTGGTTTACGAGTTATAAACGATCAAAAGTGGTAAAAATTGCAATTTTCCTAGATTTTCGGCCTTTTTATCATTTTTGATCGTTTATAACCCGTAAACCAACTCGTGAACGTGTTAACACGATTATTTTTAATCGACATTGACACAGAAAAGTTTTCTTTTGCATAAAGGTCCGCAGTCTAGTAATAACAATCGCGACTTGCTTGGCAGTTTCTGTTTTAATTGGCTCAATCTTGGTGGCATCGAAAATTGTCCGAAGCTAAAAGGCAGAGCAAGGGAAAGGTCTCAGTGTGTCAGATACCGTGTTATCATCGATCGAGGCACGAAGTTTAACTCGGTCTAAATTGCTGAACAAGATCGATAGAACCAACACGGGCCAATTTACGTACCGGCAAGTGGCGCGATTCACGCGCGATAATTGCTCGCGAACTGGCAAACACTCTTATTCTCTCTCTCTCTTTCTCCCTCTCGTTCTGTCGGCTTCTCTCCCTCGATCTCTTTTCCCTGCTCGCTTTGCAACGTAAGTGAGTACACGTGGATTCTCTCAGGCTCGCTCGCGAGCTTTTTCCTCGTCCATCACTCACGTAGCTCGTTCATGACTGCTCATTCTACTGACAATAACGGGCTTCAAAAACTAGAGCCTGGCACGAGAAGCGCCGCAACCTGAATTTCATTATTTTCAAACGCGCTTTTTACGAGGAAAAGGAGAGTGGTCGTGGTGTTAAGTGTATACACCTTTTTCAGGAAATTCAAACTTCAACGACTGTACTGGGTGTCCCGAAGCGTACCGAAACACTGATTTGATATCTAGATGACCATGTAAATTAATAAAGGGTCGAAGTAAATGTTTATGTTCCTAAAGAAATGTTGCAGAATTTATATTGAACCGTTTAATATAAATGTGGTGAAACTCGAGGTTTTTGTCTTTGATTTAACACCACATATTAATAAATAATATACATACAAATAATTGTAATATAATTTTAGCGTGGCTTGCATGAACAAACGTAACATTTTTCTGCATTATTGTTTTTTATAGAACTTTGCTTAATTCCTCATTATCCAATAATTAACTGTTTTAACTTGCATTTTGCTTGAATATGTCTGAAAAGATATTCATTCTAATGGGCTTCAGAATGAAAAGATAACGTAGAAATGTAAATATTAAAATTTGCTAGCTTGATTTTTCTCAAAAATGAATTTAGGCCACTTTCAAAATAAACGGCTGATTTAGTTGATCGAGGCTTGACGATTCGAATCATCGAATACGCGAAGATGGCTACCAAAAATAGCTTTTGGAAACGACCGATGACTAACCACGTGTCAGGGGAGGACAAATCGTAAATTAAATCGCGTTGAGGTTTACGATTGGTTCGCGTATATAGGCGATTAATAACAAGTTCAGTTTCCGATGTCGGTTTTAGCGGCGTCATTAGGACACCGTCGGATTATCGTTGAAACAAGGTCCAGGGTGTTCGTAAATCACGAGAACGACATCGCGCGCGATCGCCAGAGACGACTGTCGTTCCCCAACAAATTCAGGAGAGATCGGCCGCTCGCTTCTCTCGAATTCGCTACGCCGAATCGCGTGCTCGTCGACCGTAACAAAAGAGCGAAAAATTCGATCGTGACGCGAACTCTCGGGACCCCGGCGCTGTACATACATATACTATACACAGTGTACACCATACACGCGACAGAACTCCAGAGAAAGGGCCTCCGTTGATCGCTCATGGCTTAACCGGCGTCGTTAAAGTGTCACGGATGTCAAGAGTCTTGTACGCTCGGTCTTTACACACTTCAGCGTGCGCATTTTATGTACCGGCCCCGAACGTACGAGTGCAGCGGAAAGGTTAAATGACTCGTTGAAGGGCTGAACGATGCGTATTTAACGTTGTGATTTCGAAATGACTTCATATATGTTTCGTGGTGTTAATCGCGCGATATACGAGCATCTTAAGCCGAGTGCCCACTCGGAGATACAGTCAGCCGCAAAATTGAATCAGTGAAACTTTTCCTTCAGAACCTCATTATTTATGTCTTCATTAACCTTCTGCACTCCTGTGTCGAGTGTGACTCGTGACGACATCAGAGAAAGAAAAGTGTCAATGAAACGGGTCTTTATATGTATTTGGTTCTTCCTTTTTTCAATTTCTTATCTTTTAGTTAAAAACAAATATAAGTTCCACAAATATAAATTACAACAAAGTTTAGACTGCGAGTCTTTATGAAAAATAAAAATTGCCTGCATCGATTGCAAGAATTGGAAACTTATTCCATCCCTTAATGATTTTAATAGAGGAGAAGTCATATATTGACATCTTCGATTTCTAAAATTTTTCAACAGTTTTCAATTTCATGTACTCAAGTTTCCTATAAATGCATAAAGATCTGCATAATTAGTAAACAAAATTGTTTAAAATAAGTAGCAGGAACTGTGTCCTTTCAAGTACATTTCAAATAAAACACTTAAAATAGTAGGAAGTTGTTGGCAATAAAATTGAAAAATAATTTGGAGTGCAAAGGGTTAAAACAAAGAACTTAAGGGGCACGTGTTTTTACATTCATTTGAACTTAATTCATTTGAATTTGAAACAGATTCACAGAGGCTGAAGCGTTGGGTCACCTGTTCAACGCAGCATCTGATTTACACGTACACGCTAATATTACTGTCACATCAATTTTAATTATTCGGCCGAGTCTCTTAAACGGCACAGAACCATTCATCTTGTTTGCCGGTACGGTACCAAAAGGCTCGAACGAGCAGTCGTAAAATCGTTTTCGTTGACTCGGAACGTTTCACGGGAAACTACGCGCCTATTAAAAACTGCTTCTCGGAACGCGTTCTACTAACGAACACCGACTGATCTGCCTGACATAAACTGTTTTTAATAACACCGGCAATTATCGCATACAAAACGGTCGCCGCGTAGAACCAGACCGAGGAATGTCCGTTTCCCCCAGCAACTGAATTATTCGCCATAATCGGCGTTCCTATACTAAAACCTCTTTTTCTCCTATTTCAAAGCAAAATAAATAACTACTTTTCTCGGTTTATTATTGCTCCCGCCGGCAACGGATAAACATTATAATATTACAAAACGACTCGGGCTAGAAATAATGGATGATTTGTTTCCACATCAATTACAGTTTATTAAGGTCATCGGTGAAATATGCCACTCATTATGCAGAAATAAGAAACTTGTTTTAAATATAAATTTTGAAACCCCACATCCGAGTGTTCTATAAATAATACATAGCAGAGTACGTATATGTCTTATTCCATGTAGGTATGATTCAATTTTAAACGCGTATAATATTGTTAAGAATTTATAGCGTAACCTGGCAAAATAAAATTTACATTTAATGTTTTAAAGTGTTAAGGAAAGACAGTTTCTATGTATATTTTTAATGTATAGTACTTATTATTAGACTGAGGATTTTGTGTATTTATAACAAACATGATTAAGTGGAACAGCATTAAACGGGTTTAAGAATTTCAATGATTATTTTCACCTTATTGAAACTATTATAAAATTAATGAACTTTTATTTGGCCTCTGTTTTTTAAACTAGACAATTTGCCTTTTGCAAAAAAAGTCAGTTAAATACCATTGCGTTAATGGAGGCAATGTAAACGATGATTTTAAAAATTTAAGTAATGTCTAAATAAATAAAGTGAAACTGTCTATTTAGCTACATATGGTTTCAGAAATTGTTGAATTTTTATTAGGTTTGAACTATATGGTTATTTTTGTGAATCTTGTTAGGACAGTTTTGTCCTAATGACAACATTTGCAATGGTTAAATTACACACTTTTTCAGTTACATAGAAAAATGTTAACACAAAGTGAGCTGAGTAGAGATACTTGTGAAAAGAAATCTGAAAGGATAAATTTTACAATGAGAGGGCTGAAGCAGAGTGCAGCTATTAAATAAACTGAGGATTTCATTATTTTCATCTAATAAAAACGTTAATGTAAATACTAATTTAATACAGGGAATATCTAATGAAGAGATAAAAGACTGTGTATTCCACAGGAAATTTTTCCAAAAATTATTAAATGCTCAAAGTTAAACGATTTTTTTCAGTTACATAGATAAATATTAATGTGAAAGCGATTAAATGTTAAATGCTTAGGTAAAATTTGAAGTAAATGATTATTTTTCTGAATCTTCTTCTCGAGTTACATAAATAAATATTAATACAAAGTGGATTAAGTGAGGGTACGTGTTAAAAGAAATCTGAGAAGATAAATTTTATAAGAAGAGGAATAAAAGAACGACTTAACTCGGGTACAACTATTTCTCCGCAATTGAGAAGCGTGCTCGTTCTCCTTGTAGTATCGATATCATCCCCTTCCTTGGATTTGTATTGAAGTCACGTGGCGAGCAGAGTCTTGTTATCAGCGTGTCTCCACCCTCTTTTCTCTCTCCCTCGACGTTCTAATAACACAGCTTCTCTGCCCTACGACCTCGTGTACAAACTTAAACATTTTTTCGTTCACTGTGTTATTTCCTGATTGCAGGTGTGTCACGGAAATAGTTGAAATACAAAGAACACATTCAAATTATTGACGAAGTTACAGCCAGAGTTGGGCAAAAATTTTATTTAAATAAAAATTTCGAATAAAGTGAGTTTTTTCAAGTGGGTTTTAAATCCACTTTATTCGAAATTTTTATATAAATAAAATTTTTGCCCAACTCTGGTTACAGCCAACTAAACAACCAAGTCACAAACTTACGTTTAAACATATGAAGAGCTTAGAAGCCAATCAGTGTAAGTCCAATTGTCTCGTATGAATTTATTTGAACTATTATATATAGCAGTTTTATTGTTTTTGACTTAAATTTATTTGTATGCTATCTGTTAATATGTAAATGTATATGCAATGGTAATTTTTTAAAATATTAATAACTTCAGTTTACATGCTTCACAATGATTGGTTGATCGTGAAATTATTGGGACATATTTCCAAATATCACTGAAAAATAATAGACTAGCAGTGTTTCTTGTTTATTGTGTTATTTAGCAAATAACATTTTAATTTCTATTTGTTTCTTTTTCTGTGAATGAGTTAGTGTCCAATTGGGTAACTACTATAGTTTTATAAACAAAATACATATTGCATAATCTAATTAGTAGGTTACGGATCTTTATATCAATCTAATAATTCATCACGTCTCTCATTTAACATTTACTATACTACTGTTACATGTAACTACGTATTTCCACGGCATTTATTTTAACTAGTCAACAATGTGTATAATAAATTTACAATTCATTTTAAACTCATAAAAACTATGATGTTAATCACAATCGACGTTAAACCGATTAATCCCAGTATAACAGCGTTGACGTTTAAACTCGACCAGAACTATTCAGATGATACTAATTAAAATAAATAAAGTTTGAGAGTGCAGGGTTTGAGAAAATTAACACTGTTAGCAGTAGTGAGCCAATAGTAAGAACCGAGTGGAATCACTTAATTAGTCATGATAATGGTATAAGAGCACGTACGACAGGATATATTGTATATAATCAAGGCTGAATTATATCTACAAAGGGCTGAACGGTACAGGGCATTTATTAGAAGGTGGAGGGTGCTCTAGAATTACGGGCTTCGAACCGTGGTAAGCGGAACGTCTCGCTTTTTCATTTATACGCCCGTAAACGGTCGGTCATTATCGGCCGACACCTTGGACGGTTCTCAAGAATTTACTGCGTGCCGAAGGGGATGGCGCTTATGTAACGATTACTCGGGATAATTTCGTACGCAGCCACGTGATTCGTCGAGGGTGGAAACCGGAAAAAACTATTCCATTCGATAGATTTCCAATTAACCCCTTGCCGTATCTTGACGAGCCAGACTCGCGATGAAGGTTTTTAACGGAGTCCAACAAATATGAATTGTTAGGCGTTTCATTTTAGATGAAATAAAATTTGATTCGTTTCTAATCAATATTTAACACTAGGTTTACGGAGCTCTAGAAATAACTATTTCACATTATTGTATAAACATAACAAGAATGTGTCTATCCAAATTTTTGGCCATTTCTCCAATAATGTAGTCCAAAAGAAATAAATTTGGTAAATAATTCCTCAGGGAAACATCTTTACAATCTCAATAATCGCACATTAAGAATATTAGAAGCCGTCATTTTGACGGGTCCCGTAAACCTAGTGTTAAGCATTAAAATAAATGTATAGCCAAAAATATACATTTTCTCTTCTCTTCTACGACATTTTTCGGGTTAAAGACATTCTAATCACTGTAGCTGTAAAAGAGAAGGTACGGCAAGGGGTTGAGCATCTTGGTTTTGGATTTAGTCGAAAAAAATGCCGCAAGAAATGTGACAACGTTTATTACAAAAGGGTTCTGGTGTGTCAATCTGACGCACATCATTTTCACGTTTCTTCAAGTTCATTGTTTTGTAATTGTTACACGACAATTATGCATTCATTGTACAACCCCCTCAAAATGCAGCTAGATATACAGGGCGAGCACCTAAAACAGGCAACCTGAACAACTCTGTTGCTGTTGGTGATATAAAAAATGCCAGAAATTCTAACCGCCGCTGTTCATCAGTAACACGCAGTTCTTGAACTAATGTCATTTTAAATGGATGATATTTGTATCTTTCCGTAATTCTATTAACTAATTTATATCTTTCCGTAATTCTATCTTTTGCAACTTGTCGAATAGACGCGTGCGGATTGGCTTCAAAATAACTTGGGACTAACGTAAAATGATTTTTGTATAATAACATAAACCGAGACGCCATAATTATGGCGACAACGAAAAGTCTAATACAAAGAACGGAGCTCTGTATCGTAGAAGATGGATCGCAGTTCGAACATCTGATGTAACTTGATTTATATTGTAAGAAATAATTTTTCATTAAAATTACGTTTGCACAAAATTTCCGAGTCTGAGGTCATTTCAAGATCATAGTGTAATACACTGTTAAATTCGTCTCGACGTCGGAAACAATCCTATGATGTCCAAAACATATGGTGCGATTTAAAAAAGTCAAGGTGACCTTTACTTTTTTACGTAAAAAACATCTTTTCAGATTTAAGAATATGCGAACATGCAGCTCACCAAGTACTGAGAAACTTTCGTCTAGAACATTTTGTAATTGCACTATTGGAAATGCCTAAAAAATGGTGACATAACTTAACGGATACACCCTGTATACAACAATATTCAACAATGTCGAACAGTAATAAATTGTTCTACATTGCAGTATTAAATTCGGGATTTCTCTCTCTCTCTCTCCTGCGTAATTTTTCGGGACGGGTACGGTATTCCGTGAACAAACTTGCAAATCGCCAATGAATGCACACGCTCGGCGCGACGGTCGTCGATGTTCCCGCTTTTTAAAATTCGTCCCAACCACCCCTAAAAAGCACGGATAGAAAACGTCCCTCCGTGTGTCCGGTATCCTCCGAAAGTTAGCGAAGCAAACAGACCTACCCCAATTTCTAAAACAAATCAATTCGCTTTATACGTGACAAAGCGAGCGCCGGTTGTATGATTATTAAACCCTCGCCGGAAATTTCACGTGCCAGCGAGCGTGCGGGCGAGCTTTGGCAAAAGTTTTCGCGCAACAGAAAAGCCCATCCCCGAACAGTCGACGACGACGACGCCGCCGACGACGACTATGAGTGTACTACGTGGCTATGGCTAGGGCTCTACGACGACGGATACGGCTACGGCGATGGCTATGGCAACGAGGATGTCAGCGTGGACGAGAGAGAAAAGGCGGGCGTAGAGGCGCTGCGTCGGTGTTGACGAAGCCGTGGTTGGTCGATGCTTTTGATCCATCGAGAATCCGAAAAGGCCGAAGGGAGCCGTTAACCGTATCACAAAGGCCCTCCCGGGCTCCCCTTTTTCTCCGTAGAGGCTCCCGCGAACCATCCGCAAAAAGAGAATGAGAGCACCGAGACAGAACCGGCAATATACTCGATCGGATTGGCTCATTGAATTTTAAAATCTCAAATAGAGTTAACGCAGACATCAGACGGGGCCCGAGGTACTTCTATCGATGGCGGCTGCTCGAGAGACGAACCCCGCTTTTAGCCTCGTCCTCCACCACAGCCACTCGTTTTTCGTCCTTTGAGCGCGGAAATTCCGGAACGAACCATCACAGCGAAAGGGGAAGAGGCGAACAGAGCGAGAGAGAAACCCGAGGAGAGATGGAGATAGAGTTTATGAGAGAGAGCAAGAGACAGATGAAGAGCAGGCCGTTCGTGAAAATTATGCGCTCGGTGATACGCTTCCCTATGTGTTTCGTAATTTCCCATTTTCGTGCGACCAACCGGCCAGTATAATGCCTAACCACTTTTCAAAACTGCTGGTTAATTAATTTACGCTTGGGCCACGGGTCGTGATATTGGGTCCGGCACGCCTCGCAATTTCCGCGTTCTGCGGACGCGTTTATCGCTTTATCGATTAACCGATGGCCCGGGAAAATCGCGTCCTACATGCGATCTCTGGATAAATATTATTAGGTCCCGTCAACCCTAGTCGCCTGATCCGATTAGCTGATTCCAGCATGGACGACAGTCACTTTCGAATGTTAAGATTTCATCTCGTCTATTTTAACGCTCGACGTGACTTGACTGGCATTTTCTTCTCGACTAGTTAAGACTAAGATCAAGCTACAATTATTTATAACTTGTTCCCTTTTGGTGAAACAAATAACGACCCTTAGACTTACTTTTCAACTTCTTTTCTCGTTGCCTGTCTACTTCTACTGTCAGTTAAAAACACGGTCCAACAAATTTCAACTTGTTTTTGACGTTTCCATTCTCACTATGCGATTCTTATAGAGTTTGTCGCGCTGATTCCGAATCTGTCCTTAATTTTTCTCCTACACGCAATAGTTTTTGAGAAATTTTTTTACGTTTTTAAGACGGACTAAAAAGTATAAAATAATTTTTCCTAGCCCCATACAAATAGTCCTGAAAATTTGAGATTGTGAATTTTTAATAGCTATGAAAATAATGGTAAGATTTAAAACGAAAAACAAGATAATAGTAAGGAGTGTAGAGAGTAGCTGCCGTTGAGAAAACTCACACAACAGTTCATATCATTTGCAGTGCAATAAAATTGTTAGTGACTTAGGTGAACTATTCATGCATCAATTATCTATCTTCTAAATCTTACAAGTATTTTCATAGCTATTAAAAATTCACAATCACAAATTTTCAGGACTATCTGTATGGGGCTAGGAAAAATTATTTTATACTTTCTAAAAAACATGATATTTTTAAAAAAAAATTAATTTTTTTATTGAAATAATTTTATTTTGTGCTTTTTGGTCTTGCGTATATGAAATTTTTCAATCGACTTTAAACATTTTGATGAGATTATAACAGAGACGTGCAGTAAATTTCAGACGGTATTTTTGCTCGAGGTCATTTTTGAGTTATGAAGGTCATTCTTGATCTCGAGGTCATTGTTTTCCTTGCATATTCTAATTGACATTAAAACGCATTCAGAGATATTAATAACATGACCTTGAAGTGACCTCTGACTTCCAGAATTGTCAAATTTGACAAACACAATATGCAAATACTTGATTTATTATTATTGGACTGCGAATCTTTATGCAAAATAAAACTTGTCTGCATCGATTGCAAGAAATGGAAATAAAATTGAATGTTATTTCTTTCCTTAATGATTTTAATAAAGTGGAAATCATTTATTGGCATTTTCAATTTTTTCAATTTTCCAACAATTTTGAATTTCATCTACTCAATTTTGCTATAAACTATAAATGCATAAAGATTCGCAGTC
Organism: Lasioglossum marginatum; assembly: GCA_028455795.1. Lineage (NCBI taxonomy): Eukaryota > Metazoa > Arthropoda > Insecta > Hymenoptera > Halictidae > Lasioglossum > Lasioglossum marginatum. The sequence goes on from CM052246.1 coordinate 2,690,971, forward strand.
TAATTATTATAAACGAATCGCGGAACCAGGAAATACATAGCGAGAATTTAGGGTCGCATGAATCCAGAAACGACGCGCATTAAACGCCTTCGAAACGCATTTGACGTTGGGGTAGGTCTTCTTCAGCTGGCTGTTCCTTCGAATACGAAGGGCGAGGGTGGCCGTAATTCGTCATAACGTTTCTTTTTTTGTATCCTAGCCCAATGTCGGATCCGTTGCCCGATTGTGAACAGGAACTCCTAAGCTCTTACACACAGCATCGTGTTAGGCTCGTGGCGTCAATATAGAACAGGATTTAACAGATTAATTTCGAAAAAATTACTAATCTATTCGCAAAGGTGTGAAATAACTCTTAATTTTAAAAAATAACTCATTGGTATTTTTACAAAATTTCACTGAAATTAGGGGAAAGTCCGGTTTATATCTGACTGACTCAGGCATATAAAACAAATCGATGAATTTTCGTTCTCTCGTAACCGTGTTTACATTAGTCGGCGCATGGGGTCTCTTGGGACCCCAATTTTTATGGGGTCCCGTCTTTTCTGCCCATTTTCAAATAATTTCAACAATGAATGAAGATTTTAAAAACCAAGTAGACAAATTTCATGATAAACACGAAGGAAACATCATTTTCGAGAATTATGAAGTATGGAATCTGTGCTTTTAAAACTGGGAAATTTATGTACTATTTTATACTACTCGGGGTCAAATAGACCCTATGCACCCAGTTAGGGGTTAAAAATAAATAAAAAAATAGCTGTTTTCTCGGACTGCAGAGCAACGTACGCGTAAAACGTGACTAATCCGAAAGATGTCCGAATGAGAAGGGTGATCCGTGAGAGGGAGTAGATCGAGAAGGAACGCGCACGACGGATTTTACGTGCCGGTTAAATGCGTTGACCGCTAATTGCTTTTTTTTACGATCGCCTTCTGATCGCGGCTCGGTAGGATAGAGCTGAATTCGTCGGATTTCGAGCGGTTGTCACGTCGGATCGATCGTAAAAAGCCTGCCGGAAGCTGCGCCGAATCGACTGTAAAATCGAACGTTCTGCGTTATTGAGCCTGAAATATTAATGGAGGGGCGGGCCGATGTTCCCGGGCAACCAAGAAACTCGGTTACATTGTGGTTAACGCGGGATCGTTAGACGACGAGCCCGATGTAACGACTTCCCGGAGATTTTGTTAGAATCGGCAATAGACGGGAATAGTCTTCGAAATATCGAGGACACCGAAATAGATAATCCACTTTCTTCCTCTTACTTCATTTCTTCTTCCTTTTAAAACTTGTACCGCAACTTTGATACATGTGCCCATAATTATGAAAGTGTCACATTATTTTAAACTAAATTAATTCAATGTCATTTTTACGATACTCTCAAAAATGAACCGTTAATGAACCGAAACAAGAAATATATAACTTAAATCACTTTCATAATTATGGGCACACATTAACACTAAACACTTACCTTACAAAAATGGCAGACTGTATTTACTTGGATTGTGTACAATTTTTATTATATGTAGTACGTTCCATAACATGATATTCCATAACATAAATATCGTACTATATTATCATCATATTTCAATTATACAAATAAGAGAAACGTTTAAACAGATATTAATACTGAAGACTTAACGATTAAATAAATATTATCCCTGAGAGCTTAACTATCAAATAAATTTTAACGCTTAAAATTCAACGATTGGATAAATGTTAACAACGAGTACATTTTGTTTTTACTCGTACTCGTCTTATACGATAGAACAACTTTATGGAAAGTAAAAAGAATTTCACACACGCGCCCATAAAAGTGCACCTCACACTGGGGGGTTAAATCGAAAATTAAATGCTGGGCAAATATGTCGAATAGGTGAATACCCACCGCTCCCATGTGAAACGAATCGTCAAACATTAATTTCATTTGAACACGATCATTATTCGAGATAGCTCTTGTTTTAAGGATTTCCACCGGCGCGGCGCGGCGTTCGCAGCGACTCGTTTTATGCGCTCGTTAGAAGCCAGCCTTTCAAGAACGCGGCACTTCTTCTTTCATCAAGCTAGAATGAAAACAGGAAATCATCTAGGCATTCTGAAATTACATTGTACCATTTTACGATCCTCTTTCGAGCAATATAATCTGAAATAATTCATTCGTTTGGGCGCAATCTAATTGCAGGACTCGTTAACAACCGCGGAGCGCAATAAAAATCAAATTGATGACGACGTGCGAGGATTGATGATGTCCCGGAATTTTTCCCCGCGTTCGTAACATCCGAGGGGAGACTGCTTTAGAAACGCCTTATCCGATAGTTCTTAATGCTGCACGCTGAAAGGGAGAAGTTTCTGTAAATTCCACGTATCTCTGCGCGTAACAACAACTCCCGGTAGGATAATGTTCCCCGGAGTCACTGACTTCCGGCCTCGGGAAACTTCCTCGAAAGGGGTGTCATTGATGGAAGCACTTCGATTCAAAGTCATCAAGCTGGGTGGACTACTATTTGTTTGCGCGTTGTACAGAAAGTTGAACAACGTTCCAACAATGTTTGACACAGTGACTACTGAACAGAGTTCCTCAGGCTCACGTCATCGTCATTTGACCGAGTTGCAGACGACTGCGTAACTTATTTCCGGATTATGAGTCATAATTTGTGATCAGTCTCTGCGGATTTTTATGCAAAATAATAAAAATATAGGGGCTACATATACAGTTATTTCTTTTCTTATTAACCGTATTGCCGTATTTTGACGAGTCAGACTCGTGATGAAGATTTTAACAACGTCTAACGAATATGAATGTTATGCCTTTCTTTTTACATAAAATAAAATTTGTTTCGCTTGTAATCAATATTTAAGCATTCTAATAGATGTAGCCATACAGAAAATATAAATAAAGTCGTTCCAATCACTGTAACTGTAAAAGAAATGGTACGGCAAGGGGTTAATTGTTGATTTGAAGATGGTACAACAGTATTTTTAAATTCTCTCAATGTTTCCACTGGTTTGCATTTGATCTACTTATTTTTATATTAACCCTTAACGTTTATTGTGGAATGACAAACGTGATTATTTACAATCTCAAGTCATGGTGTCTGTTGTCGCTAAACTTAGGAATCACATTGGAATCAAGTTCCGTATTACTGTAAAGCCTTGATCTAACCCTCAGCTCCGTGCTGTTTCGCAGATCCTGTGGTTCTACTATTTCTTTGTGACTTCGCCGACCAAGGTCATCGCTAGATTATGCTCATATACGTGGATGAATGATTACAACATACAGTAAGAAAAATTACAAAACGACCCGAGATGGCACAGCTGTCTCGAAGACAGCTGTAAGATGCCTGCCGCAAGACATTCGGGCGTCTGAAAGACGTCTCCTGAATGTCTTGTGTTACAAAACGTCTTAGAGACGGTTTCAGACGTCTTTTAGACGTAGTTTAAAAATATGTATAAAAAAATTCTTGTCCAAGTTACATGACAAATATTACTTTTCATTTTAGGTGCTGTAAAATTGATCGTTTCATTATTATTCTTAATAATTGTACAGTATCAGAAAGGAAGCTTAAAATCTGTCCCTGTCATAATAATTCTGAATGAAATGATTAGATTAGGTTACTGGAGGTGGATTATTGCTTCACGATTGAAATTGCTATGCCGTAGGAAGATCTGTTGACACTTGCAGAGCACTAAAAATTTTGCATTATTTTGTAGAAATAAGAATATATTTAGTCAGACTTTTAACGGCTTTTACCACAACATTGTATCCCAAGGAATAAATGTATTGAATACATTTTCTATAAATGCATCTTTACAGTTCCAATAAATTAAAGAATTCAGAGTTAAATCTGATGTTAAATAATGCTTAGCCGCAGACGACAGACTGCGCGGTTAGATGCAGCTCGCGGAGAGTTCTAATTGACAGAAGTTTGCGGCGACGGAGCAGGTCTTTCTCGGCGTCGCGAAACATTGGGTAGACACAGGGTCCCAAGACCTGGGATAGTTCGAAAGCTGACCCAAATCTGCGTGAGAGCATTGGATAGAGGCGAAGAAATTCGAAATTTCTAAAACTCTCTCTAAAGCTCTAAAAGTAGAGCTCAGTGGCGCTCTCTAGCGAGTCAGTTGCCAATCGATACGAGGATTCGAGGGTAGACGTATCTTTGAGATGGGGGATTAGGGTGCGGCGACGTGCAGAGGCCAGAGAAAAGCTCGAGGAACGTGGCGACGAGGGGGTGGAAGTAGGTGGAAGAAGGAAGGCTGGATCATTGGAATTGCGGAGGGTTGCCAGGGCCGTGAAGGGAGGGGGCAGAAGGTAAAGAGGGTCGATTCAGCGCTGGACCAAGGTCCACTCTCACTTGCCGGGAGGGAGAAGACGCGAAACCTGCGATGGCGGGGACGGGGATACGGGGGTTGGGGGTTGACTGAAGGGTGTGAGAGATGAAGAGGGCTGCGGAGGACACGAGTGAGAGCGAATCGAGAGCGAGAGTGAGACTGGCTTGACGGGTAGTCGAAGGGGTGAGATGCGAAATGGTTGCTTCCTCTCTGTTCCTCGGCCTCTCTCCCTTCGGCGACTTCTCTCTCGTTTAGCCGGCGTTCTCCTACACGGAGAAAGTGAACAGTGGTGGCCAACCTCTCATTCTCGCCCACCGGAAAGCCTAAGAAACTTTCCGAATTATTTCCTCGGAGAAAGGGAGGACAAGCGTATCCGCGTATCACGGGTTTCGCGACTCGTTAACTAGACACTTTCGTCCGGGCCCAGAAACTGCGGAACGAATTCTTCTGCGTTGGATATATGCAGTTGACCTACTTTGTTTCGCTCCGAACTGTCTTTCGCAAAGCTGCGTATAATTTCGCTTGTTCTCGCGTGCAAAGTTCACTGCTTGGAAATTTAAATTGTTCAGCGCTCGCCGGAAGTATTAAATTCGAATTTCCGCTGTAAATTCCTTGGGAATTTTAACAGTTGATCGGCTTATGTTTTCGAGTTTCGATAGAATTTTTTTCGAAGGTGATTCCATCGTCGTTAAAACTAGGTGTTCGTACACACAAGTGACTGTTTTCGGCGATGCGATTGTGGAGTACGAATTCTCACGCGCTTATAAAATAAATGATGAAATGAGTGTCAGATATAGTAAAATAATAATAAAATAGTAAAATAGTAAAATAATTTGATAGCAGCCATGACTGATTTCGTTCAAATCCAGACGCATCGAACTTTTTTACACATTTTTGAACCGTTTTCTTTGAGATCACATCTTTTTATTGGACCTAATATAAATAAATATTTATCTGAATCTTTTAATTCTGGATCCAAATGGTCATCTCGTCATCCAAGGATTAATCTGAGTACGTTTGATAGCTAAACTGCGGATTTTATCCATTTATAATAAACATAGTTAAGTGAAATACACATTTTTATTTAACTTTCGTCTCTCAGAATTTATTCACACAATTTTTATTTTGCATAAATATCCGCAGTTAATGATAGCAAACGAAGCTGCATAGCGCATAAATGAAATAAATTATTTTCATACATATATTATGGCAAATTTCATATACATATATTGCGTTGGAAAGAAAGTTCGTAACGTTTTCAAATTAAGAACCGAAGATAAAATTAAGGTATTTATTCATATCTTTATTCAATAACACGAGAAGTTACCTCGAAAATGGCAAAAAGTAATAGAACAAAATACAAAATATGTTATTGAATAAATCTATCTTCAATTTTAATTTACAAACGCTACGAACTTTTGTTCCAACCCAATATTATGTTGCGACCAAATTTATAACAATCTGTTGTGCACTATGAAATTATTTCATATTATTTGCAATTTAATTGTGCAAATAGTTTTTCGATTGAATATTAAGAAATTGTATGTTCCTTTTGTATTATTATTATTATTATCTAACAATTTATATAATTCTTCGTCCATTACTTTCCTAAAGACACGTAGTCTTTTAATATTCAATCAAATTGCGCAGAGTTGGGCAAAAATTTACGTACACATTAATCAATCAATCTTGATTAAAATTTTAATCGATTAATGCGCAACTCTGAAATTGCGAACAATGTGAAATCTGAAATTTCATATTAACCTAACACATTCAGACTGAAACACGCATAGATTTTATATCGAGTGTTCAACACTGTTTATACAAGCACTGTTATCGGTGCTCGTATTAGTCTATTATGTTTAACATTTTTCTTTTAATCTACCGTTGTCTGATGGTTAAAAGCAAGTGGCTCACGTTCCGCGAATTATCGGTTGAACGTTTCGGCTCCAGTTGATCGTGTCGTTAATTGGGTAACTCGAGTCGTGATCGGCCGGTAATAACTGGTTACCCGATTGGTAGTTTGTAACAAAATTTTTGCAATGTGTACACTGTCGGCGATCGTGTTGCCGCGACTATAATTGAGGGTCGCGTCAGATTATTATTTTCCGCGTGGCACGGAAACGTACGTCTATTATTGTCTCGCTTCTCTTCTTCTTTCTTTCATTCTACCAACAGTCAACCGCGGAGATTAATGACACTGTGATTTTACGGTTGCCTGATAGGAACACAGTAATTCCCCTTGAATCGGTAAATGCGACCCTGGATAATTAATTTCGCTGTACCGGCAATAACCTACCAATCGCATTGCTTCCACACAAGAAAGTTCGTTCCCTTTGTCTCACATGTCTCGTATCGCAGATCTACGAAAAGATCCAGGCATTTATCTTACAGATTTATTAGTCCAGTTACATCGTGTAATGTACAATATCGAATTTTCATTATTCGTGGGATTACCGTTCAAATAATTCAGCACTAACGAGTGTCGAACCGTCAATAGGTTCAGTTTTATTCCGATACAAGTCGACGCTTTTTGTTTCGAAATAAGAAAATCACTATCCCCGCCGCCCCCCTTCTTCTTTTGAAGTTGTTTGAACAAGAGGGTATGTCTATCCTTTTCAACAAAAGATATCGCTGAACGATTTATACACTCTCAAAAAGACGATAACTTTTTAAATATTGTACCATACGATTTCAACTTTTTTTGCGAAGCTAGAACAATTAGTTTAGTACAGGATGTGAAAAGAAATTTTTTCAAAAATTGCAATAGGTCGGAATTGTAGAAAATTGGATCCAAATCGTTTATCTATTATAAGATTGAATATATTGGAGTACAGAAACTGATGGAGATTATTTTCGACAATATATTGTACAATTACAAGTGTATAATTCTCCATAAATTAATATTATGCTTAATTTTTAGATACCAGTAATTTTTGCAAGAGGTTTACCGAGTTGATTTATATCTTGAAGCTTGAGGACAACTTCTACATCATTGAGTTGCTTGAAAAAATATAAATATTGCTTCTCTAATTCGAAAACATCATCGAGAAGTAATCTATGAGTGCGATTGTTTATTTATTATAATATTCATCTTCGCACATATCACCATGCTGAAACAAAAATACTCTGAATAACAATTATTGAAACAAAAGTAGTCTGAAAGAGGTTGTTAAATGAAATTAGTATTTTAGAAATATTAAAAACTGTGGATGAAAATGAAGTTATTTGATTCCCGGAAAAATTCGATTATCGATAGTGTGCGTGTAATGATGTGTTTGGACAAGCAAGGGTTCGCTGTATTCATGAGACCTTCGCGAGTGCAGTAATTACGTTCGTGTCGAATCGTGCAATTTTTCATCCAGTCCGTGACGCAGACCGGAAATCGGCAACCGAAGAAATCACAACCTCTATACGCGAGCCGCGCCGATTGGCCAACGTAGAAACAGCTGCCATGTTGGAAATAATTAAACGGAACGCAGGAAACGGATAGAAAAAAAAAAAGAGAGAGAGAGGAAATATCGTCTGCAAATAATAATGGTATTTTGCTTCGAGACTGCGGCCAAGATCTGGTTCAAAATTAACGCCGAGACGCCACGGAGTTCTGAACGCATGCAAACTTAATTACACGCAACACCGCGATTCCGTTTCGTCTATGATATGTGCAAATTTAATTGGACAACAAGTCTTGCAAAATTTATGTCGCAAATGATTCACGAATGTTAATAGTGATAACATCTACGCTACGCGTGCTGAAATTTTGCAATCATTTTACATTCAGAAAATCCGATTCTTGCAACCACTTATTTTTATTATTGCATTATTTTGTTGATTTAATTTGGTGTTTAATAGTAGTTGAATTTAATTTGGTAGTTAATAGTAGTTTAATAGTAGTAGGTTAATTTAAGTTGTTCTTTTATAATACAGTAAACGCCCCTTTACTGTCCGGGTTCGTGGGCACGATCACTGTTCAGTGATACCAAAAACACACATCGAACTGCATTGATTGTGGGAAGCAGGAATAAAATATTAAAAATTGATTTCTTCCCTTAATCACTTTACTGCGTGAGAAACAATATTCTTAAATTTTCCTAATCTTTTACTGTTTTATATTTCACTCAGCCGATTTCTTCATAAATGCATAAAAATTCGCAGTCTATTAACGAAGAATACATGTAATTTTTAGCGGAACTATGGAAATTTCGCTGACTGCGTCGCGATCACAGGAGGTGAGTTCCGACGTAGTAATAAATTCGTAAGGTCGATGGGACTTGGACAAGGAGAAATTTTCCTGGTTATCATAGCGACGTGTCGTCCGGGTTGAATCCGAAAGGTGGGAGGCTCCGAGGGTTTGGAAAAAGACGAGCATGCAAATGAACCGACCGGTTGAATTTTCTCGGCGTGGCTCCGGCTACGTGGCCCCCATGAGTGCGTGTGCTCTGGTACGTGTATTTGTAAATACGGGGTGTGCGAACACATTTCTCTTTCTCGGCGTGCTCGTTTACGGCCACGTATGGAAGCGTATTCGGGGTGGAAAGCGTCCATCCTCCCTGCGCGAGACGAAACTAAGGGGAAATTGACCAGTGCACAGTGGTTCTCTCCCTTGTCTCTTCCATCCACGCAGTTCCCAGCGCTTCACAGGCTTCTTATTCCTGAAAACACACGTGCGAAGAACAAGTGCGTTCCTCGTACCACGCTGTTGCCAGAGAAATTTAAATAATTATAATACGCGTCTTTTCGTTACACTAGAACAAGGAAAGAACTAAATTAATTTACATTCCCCAGAAAAATAAAGGGAAGGGAAGCAGCATAAAAGCAAAGCTCAGCTAGACTTATATTTATGGCCAACCTAAAATCTAGACTGTTTTTATGGTCAGTGCATACTTTCGTTTCAGTGAAATATTCGTTTCAAAGGAATTCAAGCAGTCGGGTTGTCTCAGTTTTAGTTTACGATCCCTTTTCTACGTGACTACACTAATTTTTGAAATGTTTGAAAACTAATAATATATGTAATGGGTAATAAGTATATATAATATCTATGAAGAATTAATTATGGAAAAATAAATTTATAATCTATAATCTTTATAATTTATAATTTATAATCGTTTCAAAGCAATTCAAGCAGTCAGGTTGTCTCAGTTTTAGTTTACGATTCCTTCTCTAGGTGACTACATTAATTTTGAAAATTTTTGAAAACTAGTGATATACTGTAATGGGTAATATTATAATATCTATGAAGAATTAATTACGGGAAATAAATTAATAATCTAAAAGAAACATTTTTACATCAAATTCTAATTTTTAGCAACTCGAACTTTAAAATTGAATACTATGTCTAATGAAATGAGGTATCGCAATTAATTAAAATTCTTGTTCTACTTTTTCTACTTACGTCAATATTTATAAGTAGATTGCAAATTTTATGCAATTATGAGTAAAAAACAGACTGTAAAAAGGTTAGAAGAAATTTGTTACATTATTATTACCATCTAGCTTCCATCTTTTACAATCAGCTTAGATAATTTTTGTTTTACATAGAAATTCGCAGTTGATCTATAAGTATTGACAGTGACTGTAACATATTTTTTCACAGTCATTTGCTGTAACATTAACTTGAACGTGATATAATTTCATGCGAAGCAGACCGAGATTCATCAATATTTATTCCTAGTAGAATTACCTAGTGATGATCGGACACAGTAGTCGGTCGTATTCGTAAGCACGCTTAAACAATTTGAAACTTGTATTCCTAAATAAAAGACATATTTTTAACAATCCCTATAAAGTGCGATTTATATTTCGAAATTTGTCTAACACAAAATATCAATTCAAATTATTTAAATTTTATTTTTTTAATATTATTATAGTAAGTACAATCGATGAATATTTTACAAGATATTTCTGATTAATTATTATCGAACATGGGACTATGTGAATTTAACGAAAATACAATTTTCAAGTACTCTCAAGATTATCATGCAATCTTATTACGTATCTCATAAATGAAAAGATTTTAAATATATATATAATATATGGATATTCTTTTTATTGTAAATTTTTTTTAATAATGATCAAGCCAATTTCATCTCGCATTTAAAAGAGACAGAAACTTAGAGTGTATAAATATCTCTTACTTTCTATGCAAAATCACAACCCCTTGTTACCCTTGTCATCACCGTCTTTATTGTTCTTCGAAACAAAGGATGAATTGTAAATTAGTACGCGCCGTCGGTCATCCTATGTTTTCGCACGCAAAGCTTGGAGAGTGTACTCGAATTAATCGAATGAAAATATTTTTCAGGAGTACGACTGTTTCACCCCACCATAAACAGGGATTAAAACAGTCATTCGTCTAATAAAATCGTATAATACGTGAAAAAAAATCTGTAATGTAACCAGAATTTTCATACGAGCATGTAATTGTTTAAAATAGTCTATTTTCACGATATTAAACTTTCTTAACAATTATTTAATAAGTAAAGAATTATAATAAACAGACTCCGGATTTTATGCATTTATAATAAAAATGAGCAAATGCAATTTAAAACAGTGAAAATATTATTTTCACGACATTAAAATTATTGATGGAGAATATGAATTTATATTTAGCTCCTGCGTCTTGCAATTGATGCACAAACTTTTTATTTTGCATAAACATCCGGAGTTTAATAATAATTAATGATTATCAATTGAGAAAAACAGCCAGGGGATTATTGCAAGAATGCTTAATTTTGTTTGTGTTCAAAATGCAGAACGAGTACGTGAAACAGAGATTGGTGGAAGCGTTTAATTTACTCCAAGAGTTGAAGAAAGTTCCCAACAACTGCTATACTATATATAAACGTCCTTTAATTCTCTATGACACTGGGTACATAACTTTCCATACTTTCCACATTACTGTGAACGTTCCATTACATTATCTTTAGCGACTTGTCGTGGACTTTTTATTGTTTAGTTAATATCTTTCTCAAGTATAGTCAACCCTCTCATCCTGTTCGTTTAATGTACTCGGTGAAACATAATGTGTACAACCTGAAAGGTGTAATTTTCGCAATGGCAAAAATAGAATATATAGCATGCAGTTTTAAAAAATAATTTTCATTGATAATAATAAACAGAAATAACGTATTTAGAATAACTCATAATTGCTATTGGCTTACTATCTCCTTGAGCCACTAGAACAATATTTAATGATAAATATTTCGATGATCAAAATCTTGTAATTGTTTTCTAATCAATCTTTTAGCAAAAGAGTTATGAAACTATCCAGTAAGTTCTATTTAAATTTAACACGTGGACCATGGAGATTTTTTCAAAAAGCATTCGCATATTGTAAATTTCGATGAGAACAACTAAAAACAAGTTCTTATAAAATAGCGACATTTTGCATTCAGATTATTGATTTTTTAAATATCTTTCGAACTTTATTGGTACCTTAAAAAAAAAGAAAAACGACGGATTTTAAAAATTATGGTTAATGTATATTCCCTTAAGGGTTTGGATATCGATGAGTGAGATATGACTGAATTTTTTGAAATTACACCAAAAATTTGCGAAATCCTCTTACTTAATGTAAAAAAATCTTACGATGTTCTAATTGGGCTTGATTTAAAGGGTGAAGTACCTACTTACTTTGATGCCCCCCCAAGTTAGCTTTTTTACAAAAATCCGTTCGTTATAATTGCGAATTCTTATGCATTTAGATGAAATTGAGAATTGTAGGGAAATTTTAAAAAATTGAAGATGTATTTTTATGATTTCTCATCTATTAAAATTATTAGGGAAGATGTAACATTCTGTTTGGTTTCTATTTCTGGCAATTGATGCAGACAATTTCTATTTTGCATAAATAAGAGCGAGAAGGTTGAGTTTTTTTCTTTCACGAATTATATTGCCATTGTTCAAAGTATAATAAAATCGCAATGATAATTCGTAGACAGAGTTGGGTAAAAATTTTAATCAAATAAAAATGTTTGCCCAACTCTGTCTACGAGTTATCATTGCAATTTTATTATACTTTAAACAATGGCAATATAGTTCGTGAAAATTTTAATTAAATAAAAATTTTTGCCCAACTCTGCTCGTAGATCAATGTTTAAGATGTCATCGTAAACGGGAGAATTCCTTTTGTAATATCACATTGAAACAAATATGGAGAACAAATTGACAACTTCGTCAAATAGTTTGTAAAATTTCTAGAAAAGACGAAGTGTTGTCATAAGGCAGCATCTTTGAGAAAATAAGAACATTTATTTTTTGAAAGTTGAAAACTAGTGCCACCTCCTTGAAAATGAAACATAATTGTTTATTTCGATCTCCGATTTATTTTTACAGCTATAGATATAGCGGGTGATATCATCGAATACATTACTGCGATACTAATACTTGCTTTTCGACAGGGACGACAATAAAATGCGGAGGAAAATTGCTTGGAGAATAAAACACTGTGAAAACCGTCTCTCGTAATTACGGAAATGGATCCGGCGATACTTTTATCGTCGTGCGTGCACGTTGGAAAGGCAGTTGTACGCGCGTGCCGCATCGAACAAGGGGCGACGTCAAGTATAAGTCGAGCGAAAGGGTGGGATTGAATTGTTCCCGTGTCGTTTACACGGCGTTTATTCCGCGGAAGTCATAATCGTTATTCTTGTGGGTTTGTTGTGACCAACCGACCGAGATACACAGTTTTTTCGTTTCTCGGCCGGCTTTCAGGGCGGATGATGAGTATCCGCGCGACACTGCCGCACACTTGCGAATCAATTCGAGGGGATCTGTTCGATCCGGAACTTTTTATCCCCTGTGCGACATCGCTGTATCTTCCTGATAACGGAAAATGTGATTATCGATCTTTAGTTACCCTCTTCGTGTAAAAAAAATTAGCAACGTTAAGATCTGATTCGACAAAAGGGATTAATAAATCGGATTACGAGCGGAATCAAGTTTTTCATTGCTCTTTCGCTCTGTTCGTCATTCCCGAATCAATTTACTTAAAGCGTCGAGGTAAGTTTCTATTTTCACTATTTTCTTTTCATTGTAGAACTCTGTTAATTATTTTCTCATGTTTTCAAAGTAGCATTTTATCAATTAATCTTAAAGTCATCGTTAACAGGAACAGTATATATTACTCTCCAATGCTAAAAATTAGATTGCGGATGTTTATGCATTTATGAAGAAATTGGTTGTTCGAAATATAAAACAAGTAAATGATTTAAACAATTCAAGAATGTTGTGATGTTGCTCTTTTAATGTAACAAAGTCGTTAAGGAATGAAATCAATTTTTATGTTATTCCTGCTTCCCACAATCAATGCAAAACATTTTTATTTTGCATAAAGATCCGCAGTCTACGAATAATACGCAATTAGAAAAGTAGGGAAAAATTTAAATAACGAGAACAATCGACGAAAAATTGGAAACAATTTTCCAACTTCGTTGATTAGATTTGTTTCAGTGGAAAGTAAACGCTATAGCAACAAATTGATTTAAATCTACAAAGAACAGTAAGGAACGTAAGAATAGCGGACAACGTTGCTTGTACTAATGAAACGTTCGTTCGAAGGGACTGGTGCAACAATTACCGCGAAATCAATAATGAAATAGTAGCCGAGTGAGACAAAGGGGGGTGGTTCGTCTGGACACAGAGCGGCGGCAAATGAAATTTGTACTTGGAAAATATAAGGAACAGTAACTCTCTTGTTCCTTTCACTTTCAATTCGAGGCGCGGGGACAGACTTCTCGCGCAACGACCTTTGGACAACGACCACCCTTCGACGAAATTCAATTTCCAGCTCAAACAACCGACAACTGCGGCGAGGCAACTAAAACTCGTTGTTAGAAAAAAAAGAAGAGAGAAGAATAGATAGAGCAAGAGAGGGAGATGGGGATAGCAGAGGAGGAAGAAAAAATAGAAGGGAGAGAAACGTGTCACCCTTCGACGAACGATGCCACCCCCGAAAATAAACAGCGACGCGGAGGAGAGAGACCGGGTCCGGCACGTTGACGGAGGGTAGAAAAAGAAAATCCTTCCACCGAAAAATTCGCCTCCAAACAAGCGGATGCAAATGGGGGAGAGGGTGGGTGGCAGGATGGTAGCCGGCAGTGTTGGCCGGCCAAGAGGTCGTGGAAGAGGGGTTGAAAGGAGGAGAAAGGAGGTGGGGCAGCGAGGGTGGCAACAAGAGGAAAAGGGATGCCGTAGGAGGGTTGATATCGGCTCGAAGGTGAGCTTCGGAACGCAATGTCCGGCCTGGTCCAGCCGGCAGAGATGCGAGTATTGATCTAGGCTCAGACCTAACCCACCCCCCTCGGAACCTTTCCTCCCTTCTCGGCCACCTCCAGCCACCTCCTTCGCCTCCACCATCTCCGAGCTCGTCGCGAAGCCAGCCCTGTTCCGTTCCTGGGGGTCGTGGTTCAGAGAAAAAGGGATGGTAGCCGGGGAGAGAACCGGAGAGAGAGATGCGCGGCACACCGGCGGGACAAGAGGGAGAAGGTTCGAAGGAGGACCTCGAAGTCCGGCTTGCCGAGCTGCCCCTTTAGCTACGCACGTTCACTCTCACCTCCTCCACCTACGATCTCCTCCTCTTACATTAGACACGCCGCAGCGGTGCTCAACTATCGAGGAACCCATCGCCTATCGGGGCGGATCTGTCTCGACCAGGGGCCCAATCAAACTGTTACAGCCGGGGACAGAAAGATAGCACACTCTAGGTTTCTTTAACCTCTTGTCTTACGATTTAGTTTACGATTTCGGTGATTAAAACTTTTTTTGCAATTCTTAACACTATACCTACCACCACCGTTCAGAATGACCATTTCCAGATTTTTTATTTCACAATTATTGGAATAATAAAAATTATTTCATAAGAAATGAGTGTACGGATAGCTCTAGTAGAGCACGTATTACAATAGGAGCTGTACAAAGTCTAAATAAAATCAGACTTGACATTTATATAAGGGAACATCTACCAGTTACTTTTAAGGCTCCGTAGGTTTAATGTTAATTTTCTAAAAAAGGAGAAACTTTATATTAACAAAACCAAAATAGAATTTTATTTCGATTTAAAGAGGAAATTAATAGCATACATGTTTATTAGACTCTGTTCAGAATCTCCATCACGAGTCTGACACGGTATCGTAAGGCAAGGGGTTAACAATACATCTACAGTGAATCATAGTAATATTCGGACACTTTTAGAAAGGACGATAACTTTTTTAATATCAGATCATACGATTTGGATTTGTTTTTGTAAAGTTAGAGCAATTGGTATACTACAAGACGTGAAGATACGATACTACAAGAATTGAGAATAATATGACAGTATTTTTAAATTCTTCTAATGTTTTTATTGTTTTAAATGATACCTTCTCATTTTTGTCATAATTAAATTCGTTTAATGTTTTCATAGTTTTTTACCTCATTAATTTCTCTTGCATAAAACCCAGTCTAATTGTGATCAACGAATTGATAAAACTTTTGCATGTGTTCGTGAATTTATTTCTCAATTTGTGATACATAACTTGTGGTAATTAAGACTACGTAGTGACGCATAGTAGTTGATGTATACTAGTTAGAGGCAGTACAAATACGCTAGGATAGTCAAAGACCTTTCAGGATTACACATTTCCTAACATAAAGCAAATATTTGACATGTGTTACATTACGCGATGGTAACGTTATGGTGGCGCGATTTATATGTATACTCGCGATCTTCCTACCCCTTTCTTATTATTTTTATATTGTGCAAACTGTTAAATAACTAGGGTGAATATTATTGAAACACTTTCGATTTCTTTAGAAATACAATATATTTAAAAAAAAAAAAATGATGCGACATTTAATGCTATATACACGTATAATAGAAAGATTCAGAATCGAAAATATGTTATTGATTAAATCTATGAATAAATATCTTAATTTTATCTTTGAATTTTAATTAAATGACTGTTACTTACTTCGACAACAGCCATCGTAGTTACAGCATTTTATCAAATATACTTTTGAATTGAAATATGAAGGAAATAATAGAAATAATAGAACAAAATACGGTAATTAATCCAATCATTCATCAGCCATCTTAAGCATTGTTATCAGTAATATACTGTTTTCTAAATGTGTTATATGGGGACATGAGGACTATATGAATATTGGAAGCGTGGGATAGGCTAATCATTGTGCTCGATCAAAAAAATAAAAGCTGTTTATGCTTATTTTTAAATAATTCATTTTGAGCATGGCTGACTACTAGAAAGCAGCCAAAGTAAGGCACATTTACCCTACTTTTGTCATTAAAAATAAAATTAGACTAAAAAATATTACTATACTACGTATACCACTTCGAAGTTCCACGGAGCTGTAAGGGGGTTACCACAGAACCCATTAAGCACTAAGGGTGACTGAAACGTTTCAACTCATGGGAATGATAAACTATATTTATTCAAATTTTTGAGATTTTTATTACAATATGTGCTTGAATAAGGAATTGAATTATTTCGATTTTTATCATTTCAATAAATTGAGCCGATTAATATTGTACATAATTGATGGATGTGAATATTTCACTTTGG
Source organism: Lasioglossum marginatum (assembly GCA_028455795.1). Classification (NCBI taxonomy): domain Eukaryota; kingdom Metazoa; phylum Arthropoda; class Insecta; order Hymenoptera; family Halictidae; genus Lasioglossum; species Lasioglossum marginatum. The sequence goes on from CM052246.1 coordinate 2,707,855, forward strand.
TTTAACATCACTGGACTGTGGATTTTTATGGAAAATAAAAATTGTAAGACGTAAGAGCCAAATAGAAATTTCCTTTTTTAATCATTCAAAAGAATTGAAAATTACATGTCGATATCCTCTAATTCTTCTAATATTTCTAGCGTTCCAAATTTCTCCTGTTCATTTTTCTCATAACAATCACAAAGAATTAAGGGTTTAATCGTCATTAAGTAAAATAAATGTTACATCATTTTAGGGTGACTTGCATACAACAAACGTAATATTATATTATTGTGTTTTATAGAACTTTTACTTGATTCGTCATTACTAGACTGCGGATCTTTATGCATTTATAGCAGAATTGAGTAAGTGAAACGCAAAATTGTTGGAAAATTTTTAAAATAAAGATGTCAATATATGATATCTCCTCTATTAAAATCATTAAGGGAAAAATAATATTCGATTCGTTTCTATTTCTTGCAATCGACGCAGACAATTTTTATTCTGCATAAAGATCCGCAGCCTAGTCATTACCGAATGTTTTGTTAACACATTACCGACCGGTGATTATTGTATAATTTTGAACAATCTATGGTACATAACACTCTTCAATAAAACCTTCAATAGCAACAGCAATTTTCATTGCGGACTAATAAGACACCTTCAATAATGTCATCTAATAGTTTCGTTTAGGATTGCAATGTAAAATGAAATTTCTATGCTTTCTTTTGGTACAGCAGAATTATTGAAAATCCTATTAATAGGCTTCCGATAGGTAAAGCGTTAAGTGATTTCGCTTGCACCATTTTCGCATCGAACGGCTGAATAGTAAAATAAACAATATGAAGCCGGTCGTTTGGCAGTGGTTCAGTGTTAAATAGAATTTAGATATTGATTCGAAGGTGTATAATATCGCTGTATCGGAACATTAATTCCGGCTCGCGTGTCCCTGAAAGGGCAATAACTCATCGACTTCCCTAAATAGCCAGTAATTCATGCCATCATTCTAAATCATCGGTTCGATTATGTCGTTGTCCGTTCGATTATATCTAGGTGGCGCGCAATAATTCAATAGGTGACGGGTGACAAGTCGCAATAATTCGTTCGCGGGGTGACAAATGGAACAACAGGGTGGAGAGAGCGAGCCCAAGCCCGAGCCCGAGCTTGCGGAAGGCGACACTTTCGCCGTCCGTTTATATTCACGTTTTACGAGCACCACTTCAGACCACTTGCAACCGCTTGACACCTAGCCCTGGCTTTTGAAACTGATCCGCCGCTAATAAACCTTGGCCTTGATACGCTCGGAACACCTCGCTCCTCAACGCCGCGCCGCGGCGCCGTCTTCCGGGATCCGAATGGGTCGCGCGCGCGGCCCGACCCGGTCCGGCCCGTCCCGCAACTTCTGATTTTTCTTTGTTCTCTCTTCGCCTGGGCGTGGCTCACTTCGATTTTCACCCTTTCCACCTATCCACCGTGGATACTCGCCCATTTATTTATTAAAGATACCGGCAAGTCGCGGGAATCGACGGGCAACTTCGATTTTCTATTCTACCCGCTCGGCATGCCCTATTTTTCTCCTCGTTTTCCTTTCGGGTCAAATGTCCTTGCTAACCCTTCCGACCCGAGCTTTTTCTGTTTGGATCTCCTTCCTTTTTCGCTCAAAAATCGATATTATACAAGGTGAACCGCGGAACGTGATCTGTTTAGATCAGTCTGTTATTAGCAGGTCGATCGAAATTTGTTTGCAGTCGATAAATAAATTACTGTTCTTTCACAGCAGTGACAACTGCGCTGGTAGTTCAGCATGCATACACAATTCTTTGTCGCATAGATTCCGGCGTTACTGGTGTATCTTTATAAACTTTTTCTTTCAATGTACCCCACAATTTACTATACCTCCACGACCGATCCAACGTCCAGGAAATTTTCTATCGAGTACTTGACTCATCGCTAGACTGCGGATGTTTATGCAATTTTCAATTTTTGTAGACGAATGTTAAGAAAGTGAGATAAAATAGAATCTTATTTTCCGTGGCAGTAGCCTTCTAGATCTGAAATAGATTAAAATCGTACTAAATTCTGTCATATTTTATATCCTAGAAATTAATAGGTAAAATACAAAATTGTGAAAATATTAGAAAAATTTAAAATCAGTATTACACTGTTTTCAACTTGGAGAATTTATTAATTTAACTTCCACTCAGTGTACATATCTCCTAATGTTAACCCTGCACTGGGGTGTAATCATCCCCTACATGTTTCCAGTGCAAAATGGAGAGAAAAACTTTGACTGCGTGAATATTTGTGAAATTTTATTGATTTTCATGGCGGTACGTTTGAAAAGACTCAAAAATTTATTTGAATATATACAAATTTTCTATAGATAAAAATAATAAATTCAATAAATCCAATTTTTTTCAAATATGTCGCAGATAGCATTCCTAAAAGAACATTGGAAATTTTCCATTCGGTAAATTGTCATGTATGTTTTTATTAGGGGTGCGTTTACACCCCTCTACTTGAATTTTCTTTCGTACCATTGACTTAGAATATTTCTATTTTGCATTAGAAACCTGCAGGCTAATCATCGCGAATCAGAGTTGGGCAAAAATTTAATCAACGATTGACGAATAAATTTCTACTTCAATCGTTTTAATCGCAATTAACAATTACACTCCTACTTTAGTCGTTAATTGCGGTTAACGATTACATTCTATTCAATCGTAATCGTCAATCGGATAATTGATTAATGATTAACTGCTGAAAAGTTATCGTCTTTTTTATATCGTCCGAATATTTAATTCGTTTCACTGTAGATGGAATTCTTGGCAAGCACGTGGACCAAACTATTCGTTCTTGCGAGCGCTAATCGAACCCGACGAAATGAATGTTGGATACCGAATTGATTGGTATTCATGAGTACATATTGATAGTGGTCTGACCGCTGGCCCGGTAATATTATTCGAGTAAATGCCAGGACTGGCATGGTTTTCGCAATAATTTGAAGGTTCGCGAGAGCGGGCACACTGAGAACTTCGGGGAGTGTATTTCGGTGGAACTTGAAGAGGTCAGTAGCGACTACGGCGCCGTTGGAGCGGCGTACGATAACGTCGCACCGAGTTACTCGAATCCCAATAAATCCAAACGCCCCCGTCGGCCACCCTCGCATCCCGCCTTGTAACCGAGCAGGCCTGCACAACGGACGCCGAGATTAGTATTAATTTATAGCGCTGGAAGATAGGACAGAACAACGCGCGGCGGTCGCAGTGGTTCAGGCGGCGGAGGGTGGAAAGTGAAATTCGGTGGCTACGGGAACGCGACCGGCGCTACGCCATTTCCATTTTCCACGCTGATAATTGGAAACTGGCCGGGCAACTTTCGTCAGTATGTAAATTCGTGCCGCTCCTATCTGCTCTGATCTTGCGGAGGGTGGTCGTGATCGGGACCACCGCGCCGCCTTTTGAATGGAGCTGACCTGGACATAATACAGTGGACGATGAATTAAAAGGGATTTTAGTTGATTAAATATGAAAAACAATTTCAACCCTCTCAATCCGCCGACGCACGTACTCCTCCCCTGACCGTGCGTTCGTCTAGCTTACGACGCTTTTTTTACCACGTTTTTCATTATCTGTGTTATGTATTTTACGAAATTTAGGGGGCCACTATTTGTTTTTGTACCTCTAGTACAACTACCTCTAGGGTCACTGCACCAATTACTGCGGTGTCATGCTTCGATCGTACTTTATTTTACCACGTTTTTATTAGCTTGCTTTCTTATCTGTCTGTCTGTTTGTCTATTTGTCTGTTTATATGTTTGTCTGTTTGTCTCTTTGTCTGTTTGTTCCAACAGTACAAATTTTGCAATTGATTTTAAGCTAACTCCCCGATGAGACTTGAAACTTTAAACATAGCTCAGAACTGGATGACAATGCAATATTAAAAAAAATATTTTTTAAAGCACCTGTGCGTTTAGGAAAATGCAAGCCAGGCGGCTGAAATTGTGAATGGAGTTTATAGTCCCGATAATGTCGCAGCTAATTATGCACAATTTTGGTTTGATTGCGTTCCGGTATTTTCGATGTTAAAGATGCACCTCGCACAGGTAGGCCCGTCGTCGAAAATGTCGATAAAATCATGGCGCCATACTACATTTCTCTTCATTTGTTCGCAGGCCGTTATCATCAACAGATCCTTAAGCCGCAGCCACACCGGAGGCATAATCAAGCAATTACGACGTCATCTGATAGAACATACAAATAATAATATAAGTCTGCTTCCGTTCTATCCAGAGCTGATCGTATTTTCTCACAGCCGCCGGAAGAAACGCGAAAAGATTGAGATCGAAACACCGAGATAAAATAACACTCGGGGGTAGAGTGGGTAAGTTTATCGTTCTTATGGCGTTATCTTATTAAGGGTATGCTGGCGGGATGCGTGGGAGGGATGGTTAATAGCATGCGAGGGTGAAAAATGAAGAAGAGAAGAGGACCTACCCCACGGGCCATCGGTCATCGCCCAACGTGCCGCCCCATCGTTCTCCCTTTCCTTCTCCCGCGATATCAGCCTGTAATGAATCTGTCGCAGAGCTACGAGATTTCATTTCCTTCCTGGAGGACACAGTGGCCCGGTTCAAGTGATTTTTATGATTCAGCCTCGTCCCATAATTTAGGCTGGCTTTGGGGATGCTCTCCCGGGCGACAAGCTGTATTAGAAACAACTCCAGACGAAATTGAGCAATTGGAGAGATATTATTTATTATTAGACTGCGGATTTTTTGCATTTATGAGAAAAATGGGTAAGCACAATTTAAAGCAGTGGACATATTAAAAAGATTTAAAGACATCAGCTTCTTGGCTTCAGCTTAACCAGATAATTAAAAGAAGAAAGACATTTTTATTTCGCTCCTGTGTCTTGCAATCAATGCAAACATTTTCTGTTTTGCATGAAGATCCGCAATCTATTTATTATATAACGGCACACCGAGGTTCATCAATCATTCCCGTGACGAAATACACTACTGTGCAAAAGAAAGAAGCAGTATAATTATAAGATATAATTGGGTAAAAATTTTATTTGAATAAAAATTTCGAATAAAGTGGGTCTTTTCCAAGTGGGTTTCAAACCCACCTTATTCGATATGCTCCTAACTGTAAATGCACCTTTTTATAAAATTGGCTGTAGAAACATTTCAGGTTATAAACTTCGATAAAGTGGTTTTTATCGTATTTCGATACATCTCTTTTTATCGCACAAATACAGATATAGAACGGTAGTCGCGCGAGTGTATAGGAAGCCTGACACCGTGGCAATTGAAACCAACCCTGGCTTCACCTTTCGTCTTACCATCGACCCTGAAGAGGCTCGCAAGGGACGGGCTGCTCCTTAGGAAGGAGCCGAACGATGCGACCCAGTCCCAAAGACTTTGACCCACATCATATCGCTCGTTTTTGCTTTCGGTTGCTTCACCTTCCGAGTTCCTTCCTTCCCTCCCGGGACTATTATCTTAATCCCATACATCCTCTTTAAGAAGCGTTCCGCCCGAATGAAGACTACTTCCGTGGTTCCCTGTGAACTCCTCCTCTTTCCGTGTTCAAGCCCTCATCCCTTCGGGAAAATCTATTAACCCTTTGGACTCGGAGCTATTTTAACTCGAAAATTAAACATTTCTTCCGACCCAGAATAATTCCATTGTATATGATTTTTTTCATTTTATGGATATGCAATTGATATAATACTTCATACAATACTTAAAGGTTTAGTAATTGATTAGATACAATATATTTACTAATCTAAACAATATTACGAATAATGGTACAGCAATTTTTAGTGGTAACTCTGAGTGACCCATCGATTGCTAACTCTCTCTGCGTTTTTGTTTAGGTTGGGGAAAAACAAATCCATTATTTTTACGTTTATTTGAAGTCTTTATTTAACATGGTTCGGATTGTTCGATTTGGGTCTAATATGCACCGTTTTGTTTGATAATTTGTTGCCATTTTAAAGGTAACTTCATAATGCCTCTCTCGTAGAAGCCCTGGTCCCTATTGGCGGAAAACTCGACTAAGCGATTTTCACAATCTTCTCTTGATGCCAATTTCTTATCACTAAGGAAGTTTTGCAATGATTAAAAAATGCCTCGGTCTTCGCACAAAGTCACAGTTTCGTTTCGGGATGAAGCACACAAAGGGATCACGTTGTAAAGAGCTGGTCGTAGAAATCTCATTAACATAGGGCTTAAGAAATTAGGCCGTAGATGGCTGTTTTTAAACCGAGAACACCGCGCGCGATGATTTTATCGACGATCTACGGGGGGAACAAAGATCGTATTCCCTCGTCGGTGTCCTACTTGAAAAATATTCTTAAGCTTGGGTGGGCGCACGTGCGACGAACACTCATAAATTAGAGATGCTCGATCGGCCAATTAATACGATGTTTCCAGTGGCAGACGATCCGGGGAGTTGGAGAGAAAGCGCTGAAAGAAACGGGGGAACGCCGCCGGCGGCTCAGACTTGTGAGCTGGCAAATCGGGAATCGTCTGAAACCAGACGGATGGAGATTATTATTTAAATACTGTGGAACCGGCGTATATACAGTAAGGAGCATAACTGATCACACACACTTTAAATCAGAATAATTTTTTTATGAATGGACCAACGACTTCAACTTCGTTTGATCCATTCATAAAAAAGTTATTCTGATTTAAAGTGTGTGTGATCAGTTATCCTTCTAACTGTAGACACCGGGATGCGTGAAACACGACATAAATTAAATTAGCATAATTCTAAGTCGCCGAAACAAGAAAGTAAAAGGCCGCAACAGCGTGGGAACCTGCCGAATATAGTCATAGTCTTTCAATTATTCGGAAGTTGAGCCGGAGTTCAATGATTCGGAAATTGAGACTCTTCAAAATCTATTGGGTTGGCAAGAAAGCAATTTCGGTATTTTCAGGTGAAGCAAAACCGAATTTCTTTATTCAAGCGATGAATTTTTATCAATAAAATATTTTCTTATTTATTTTCTTTGGCAAAAGATCATCGAACAACATGGGAAATATCCTATTTATTATAGATCATTGTTTCGGATCTGTTTCACATTAAAATACTGAAATTACTTTCTTGCCAACACAATATTATTTCGAGCCTCGAGCTACTATCGTTTTATCACTTTCCCCAATGTCTATGTAACCATCCTGTGCTAATTGTGTTTCTTTCTGTTCCTAGCACTTCGGTACGCACTAAACTCGACGCTGATGCGAAATTTTACGCGGATTACGCTGATTCGAAGAAAAATTAGCTGCCGCTGCCAGGGAAACAGCTACCTACATTCGTATTCGCATGGACATTTGCACTACGTCGCAATCCTGTCAGACACCTTCGTCTCATCTCGTCACGATACACATTTCATATTGTAATTTTTTGGTGAAAAATAAAGAATATTATTGTAGTTACAACAATTAATATGTTCTTTCTTCCCTACCCTGTAAATTCTAAGCAAAGCAAAATTATTTAAATTCGACAAAACTGAAGTTTTCTAATAAGAGAATATTTATTCACGATTTTCAAAAAATTTTCGGCCGCCTGGCTCGACGTTGAGTTGTACTACTGAATTTCGTGCCATCTCCTTCGATATCATGTTCTCCTAATACAAAGTTCAATTCTCGGAGTTTTCAAAAAATTTTCGGAAATTTTCGACCGTCTGACTTGTCGTTGACTTGTACTACTGAATTTCGTGCCACCTCCTTTGATATCATGTTCTCCCAATACAAAACTCAAAATCGGAAAATTTCGGAAATTTTTCGAAAAATCGGACTTTGTATTAGGAGAACATGATATCGAAGGAGGTATCCGAAATTTCAGTAGTACAAGTCAACGGCAAGTCAGACGCTCGAAAAATTTCGAAATTTCAGTAGTACAACTCAACGACAAGTCAGACGGCCGAAAAATTGCGAAAATTTTTCGAAAACCTCGAAAATTGAACTTTGTATCAGGAGATCATGATATCGAAGGAGGTATCCGAAATTTCAGTAGTGCAAGTCAACGGCAAGTCAGACGCTCGAAAATTTCCGAAAATTTTTCGAAAACTCCGAAAATTGAACTTTGTATTAGGAGAATATGATATCGAAGGAAGTGGCACGAAATTCAGTAGTAAAACTCAACGTCAAGCCAGGCGGTCGAAAATTTTCGGAAATTCAGTAGCACAACTCAACGACAAGTTGGAAGTTCGAGAAAAGATTGGGTGGATTCAATAAATATAGTCTCAGATACGCTGTTTAATACACTCTCTTTATTTATTCATTCTATATTCATACATACAATGATTGTTTTGTACATGTACATAATTTATATTCTAAACATTTATAACAAGAATGTCGAGTTGCTCCGTGAGACTCGGCAATCATATTCCTAGGATAACAACCCTTCGCCGGTCACTCGTGCTGCTCGCGGTCCTGGCTCGTAACAATACTTGGAATTGTGTCACTTTTCTTATGAATGAACGAATCTGAAAATACATTAATTAAATTAGAATACGAATCTCTGAAGTACCACTATTCAATTCTCGCAGGATTAATCAAGATAAATCATAATGAAATTAGTACTGACCGAATATTTTTGTGGGGATAACCGTGATTGAGAAGAACCGGATTAATTTACGCGCTGGGTTCATTCATGCGATTCGAAGATCATTAAACCATCGAATACGCACAGAAATGCCGCCGCCGCTGCGTCTGTGCCTCTTGCAAAATGTAATTAAACCGTCGGGATCCCTTTTATGCGAGAGGATGGATTCCTTCCTTTCGTTGCTTTACGAGATCCGAATTTACGTGACCGCAAAAGCCGAAAAGAAAGGCACCGCAAACGAGTAGCGTCCCACCGAGTGAATCGTGATTCAACCAGAAACGCAAACTGAGACCACCAACGTGTATGTAAGGCTGTTCCTTGAGAACGTTCCACGCTAATCCAACCGCAAATCGCATAATAACAAGCACGGAACTTAACTCTCATCCAAACAGTCACTTTTTATTCGATTTAGTCTGACGCATGTCGCAAAGACGAAAAAGATTCTCCACTGCGTACTACAATTTAACGACATAATATTATTACGACATAATAGTAAGGGTAAGATCATGCTAAAATTATTTTACCATTAATTATTAGACTATGGATCTTTATGCATTCAAAGCAAAATTGAGTAGATGAAAATCGAAATTGTTGAAAAATTTTTAAAACTCAAAAGATGTCAATATATGATTTTGCCTCTATTAAAATCATTAAGGGAAGAAACAACATTGGATATAGTTTTTGTTTCTTGCTATCGATGCAGACAATGTTAATTTTGCATAAACATCCGCAGTCTATTTATAATAATTATTAGAATACACTTTCATGATATAATCATTGTCGGAATTTACAAAATCAATTACAAGTTGGTGGAAAATATTTTAGGAAGTAGAAAAAATAATATGATTCATTCTTTGACTGAAATTAATCATGTTAGCCATATACAATAGTAATATACAGAGTGTTCACACTAGCCAGTGTTTTTCTTGTAAATAATAAATATTAGAAAAAAAGAAAGAGGAAAAAAGTAATACTGTTTTCTTCATGCAACATAATAGCTTATATATAATTTTTTTGTGTCCGCACTATTTTTCTAGAAATGAAGGTGAGCTTCAATTTTTTAAATGGAATGCCATACATTTACACCACGTATATAATTTGTAAATAATTTATTAGAAATATGTGTTGATGTGTTGAATAAACATTATTACTAGACTGCGGATTTTATGCATTTATAACGAAAACGGGTACGTACAATTTAAAACAATGGACATATTAAAAAGGCGTCCTCATATATAAGAACATAAAGATATAAATAAATTTAATTCAAAGAACTGCTCAGCAAAGCCATGATTTTTTACCAGGAATAAATAATTCGTGACCGAAGCGTTAATAAGATAATTACAAGAAGACAGAAATTTTCATTTGGCTCCTGTATCTTGCAATCAATGCAAGCATTTTTTATTTTGCATAAAGATCCGCAGTCTAATTATTACCATTCGACGGGGTTTGTGTTCTGAGAATTGGCAGAAGATAGGAAAGCAGTTTCGCGCAGATCATCGTCGCCGAGGACCGTGTTCAGGGTTGTTTGGTCAAGTTTTCCTAATACGCTAACGATTCCGCGGCCGTGGCTCGAGGTTCACGGGACCAAGCGCGATTACAAGTTTAAGGTAGCCGACACTCAAACAGCGTCGGCGGCGGCGAGCTCAACTCCTCGTAAAATTATCCGTAATAAAATCGTGATTTACACTCGTGTTCCTGGAAAGCGGACCGCTCGAAACGTTCCACTATCCCGACTCGTTCCACTACCCGTTATACCTCTTCGTTCATTCGCATCCGAGATAGTTATACGAGGTCGAGCCCCACCGAGGCAACGTTGCCCGACTCCGACGGCTCTTTGACCTTTCCGTGGATCGAGTTATTTTTTAACATTCCAATAAAAACCGCACGGTTTCGACCACGCTACCGTTCTTGCTGTCTTCTTCTCTCTTAAATCAGGATTCGCGCGGACGTGACGTCACAGTGCGTTGCCGATGAACAAAACTTCACCAATTAGCTGTTTTTGACGAGTATACTCGTCATGGAAAAGTGCAAAATTTTGTTGCTAAACCAGCATACATCCGATGTTAACTGCGAGTTAATGAACAATCAACAAACAAACGAGCGCCCACCACTTTGTGGAACGTCTTCGAAAATATATAGCGACCACAGAAAAGTGAATTTAAAATTTTATTACGAACCTTCGGGACCGAAAACGATTCGAAGTTTTACGTCCCACACGCAGTATTTTTATTCGCGGCAGGATTTCCAGAGAGCAATTTCGCACGCATTTTTCAACGGTGTTTTGAATTGTGAGATTGGTTTTCCAGCGACTGCAAGTGATAAAACAGTATTCGTTGCTGTTCATAAAATGCTCCAATAAAAAGCCCCGTTTTTAATATTCCCGTGCCGGTAGAGGGCCCGCGTCACGTGAGTGCGCATAAACTGTTCGGCTATTGAATTTTTTTTGCATAAAGCCGATCCTCGTATAATGTAATATCATCCCCGGCATCTGATCAAAAATTAAACACCCATTTTCGGCGTTTCATCGCTTTCGCAGTACATGCTTCAGTCTTCAACTGACCGCTAGTCTACTTGTAAAAATAGAATTGATCACCAAGGGAGACAAGTTTTAAGCCTTTGCACATCGAATTATTTTTCAATTATGTTGCCAACAACCACCTACTATTTTAACACATTGCCGACCAGTGATTATTGCATAATTTTGAAAAATCTATGGTACATGGCTAAACGCTTTTTAATGGAACTTTTAATAGCAACAGTAATTTTCATTGTGAAATAACAAGCCAACCTCAATAACGTCATCCAATAGTCTTAATTTAAGTAATTTAAGATTGCAATGTAAGAGAAAATTTCTATGCTTTCTTTACAGCACAATTATTGAAAATCCTATTACAGTAAAGTCGCGATATTTCTCCACGATCTTCTATCCAGAATTTGTCTAGCCACTTCACTGCCGGATGATTGATCTCGGCTCGGGTATGTCGATGTGAACCACTACTAATCCAATTACAAAACTTCTTTATTTTTCATTATTTTTTTATGGGACTTTTTATGTGTGTCTCCTTTTGCTTCGAAAACATACAATTACTTAAATAATAATAGAAATGGTTATATTAAAATAAGAATATATTACTTTGAAATATTGCCAAACATTGGCCTTGAAGCTTCCGAATAAATTCTAAAATGTCGTGAGATTACCAACGCCTGAATAATGTTTCTAATTACTAGACTGCGGATCTTTATGCAAAATAAATGTTTGCATTGATTGCAAGACGCAGAAGTGAAATAAAAATTTCTTTCTTGTTCATCTGATTAAGCTGAAACCAATACGCTGACGTCTTTAAATCTTTTTAATATGTCCACTGATTTAAATTGTGCTTACCCATTTTTGTCATAAATGCATAAAATCCGCAGTCTACTTATTACAGACGCAGCTTCAGGATAAGATGAAGGTAACCTGTAAATAATCATGAACGATCATTGAAATATACCAAAAATTTATTTACATGAAAACATGAATATAATACCTATAATATTTCAACTGCTGCGCTTTTTTGTTTTCCACTAGGTGTCATATCTAAACAATTAGTGTCGAGATAGGTTCGTCGAGAAAATTAGTATTGTCGCAATTTCCTTGAACGTCACGATAGTCGTAGAAAAGAAAGGAGTAATCAGTGAACGCGGATCTAACTCTAAACTATATTCAAAGAAAGAGAAACTACTTGATAAGATGCAAACATAGTTAATCGAAGGGTTTGTTCATTCGCAGGCTAACTGGAAATAAATCGGGCGAAACGCAGTTGAGGCCCGTAAGGAAGTTCATAAGATTTCCTTTTCTCTCCTCGTCATTTTGCACTCACATGAACATCATCGCCTCGAGATCAACGAAATCGTGTTATTTATCCATTATCATAAATATAATGCATTTAGTATTATTGAAAATTCGCGAGTGCTCCCCACGCCCGCCCCCCGTACTCCACGATGATAATTCCCATCCTTGCGCTATCATTCATTACAATATTTACAAAAAACGTACGTATAACATAGAAAGTTATCCGATGGGGGAAATCAAAGAAGGGTTGAACTTTCACTCAGGGGACCAAAAATGTTCAACTTTTTTGAATGTAATATTCAGACCTCGGATTTTATGCATTCATGACAAAAATGACTAGGTGTAATTCAAAATAATAAAAGGATTAAAAGAATTCAACAGTGTGAATATACTATTTTGATCATATCAAAATTATTAATGAGCAAAATAAATTTTTACTTAGCTCCTGTAGATTGCAATTGATATATAAAAATTTTATTTTGCATAAAGATCTGCAGTCTAGTAATATTATACAATTCGACGAAAAAATGATCAAACTTTATTTATTTTCGCATATTAATCATAACCGGTGGCCCGTAAAAACCCTAATACAGTAAAGTCGCGATATTTTTCCTGCGATCTTCTACCCAGAATTTATCCAGTGCCTACCCACTCCACTGCTGGCCAACGCCACAGGGCGGCAATGATTGATCTCGGCTCGGGTATATCGGTGTGAACTACTACTAATCCAATTACAAAACTTCTTTATCTTTTGTTATTTTTTTTGGGACTTTCACCAACTTATTTCTGGCATTTTTCTGATTAAAATGACACCAAACGCGATATAATTTCAACTGTATTACGTGGTTTAATCGACGATGAAAGTTTCGGGCGCAAGGAAGGATAGCGATTGGGAAAGATCAATTCAACCGGCACAGTTCAAAGAATTTCCCATACGCTGTTCTTCGTTGCGTTGGAAACTTTCATTGAAAAAGAAAATAGAGACAACTTAGCACACAAAGGTTTAGCAAAGTATAAAACAGTGGCCGAGAATATTGTAAAAACGAGCACAAAGTTAACCGATAATACATTTAGCGCGATGGACACCTTTTTCGTGCTAGAGTGCATAACGGGCACCTCGCCTGCTCGCAAATTTGACCCTAGGGCAGTCGATATATCGGCGTGCAATTAGCTGATCAGGAATTTTAGCTACCAGGCGACATCGATATTTTAGTAGGAAACACATGATTTTACAACGTATCAGAAACCGGGAAGCTGCACGTCGAAAATAGCAATAACGCGTAATACCAGATTAGGATGGATAATCAATATTAACGCTAAATCTGCGGGACTCTAAATTCTTTCATATAAGATTAATGAGATTTTAAAGCTGCATTCATGAGGATACATTCGACTAATTTCTTTGGGCATATATTATAATAAAACTCGTTAAAATTCCTAATAAATGTACCGTTGTTCCCTTTATAACGTAATGTAAAATTGTCAATTTTAAAAGCAGTAAAGTTTAAAAATGTTTAAACCAGAAATTCTGTAGTTAGGTGTTACACAGCAATATTAGATAACATGTACGATAATGTTCATGTGGGTATTGTCAGCGGAAGAGTCCTCAGTTGAGTTCATAAACCCGATACACGATAGTGGCTCCACCTCCTACAATGAGTTATTAACCTCCAAAGATTTGGAAACACTTTGGATGGTTTGATCGGATTGACGCAGTTGATCTTCACTCATCGTATTGCTTGCCTAGACATCTTATGCCAGATTAACCCCTTGCCCTACAATATCGTGTCGGACTCGTGACGTAGATTCTGAACAGAGTCTAATAAATATGTATGTTATTAATTTCCTTGACACAGAAATAAAATTCCTTTTTGGGTTTGTTAATCTGCAGCTATTGGAGAACATACAGGTAGTGATGGGCATACAATACTCTGTCTTGCAAGTTTTCGAACAAATCAATCACCACAGAGTTTCGGATCAATTCGATATTTATTCGAAATCAGAAATTCTTGGAGCTCTTGAAAGTCTCGAAGTCTTGAAAATTTTAGAAGTCTCGATAATCTTAATAAATGTTATACTTTTTATAATATTGGTACGTTCATACTGTTATTCATCCTAATGCTGACATGTAATCATTGTTTCGTGATAGATGTGACATTTCAAGAGTTTCAATTCTTACAAACCTTCCAAAGCTTTAAGGCTTTCAAGATTTTCAAGACAATGAAGAGTTTCAAGAGTTCTGAGTTTCGAATTATCTTGCAAGTGATTCAAATTTTTTGTCGTAAATATTGAATCGAAGCGATTCGGAGTGATTCAGATCCCATCACTACATACAGGCATACAATAGATATAAATTTTCTCCCGTTTTAGGAAATTACGTTTTACAAAAAAGTTCTTAGCATTGAAACCGTAAAATAAATCGTAGGGCAAGGGATTAAAACTTGTCTCCCCACTCTACTTTCCTCTTCTACGACGCTATGTCCGCACGCTTCCGCCACGGCCCGATCACGTGCGTATGTCACAATGTCACGTGACTAATCCGGCACTGACATAGAAAGAGGGGATAACTTTTTCCCCTCAATTCATCACTGGCAGGATGCCGGTATCGATCGGGACTTACCGGTTTGAATCGCAGATACAGTGGCTGCCAGAACTAGAACTTTTGTATTTTCAACGGTTTCGTTATCCCAGCCCTACATCATGGTTTCACCAAAACGTCTTTCTTTCGTGATTAATTATTTTAATATCCTTGTTAGCTACAAGAGTGTGTTTTTAAATAAAAAATAATATAATATTTATATACAACTCTGAATAATGCTGCTTATGTTGCCATTTCGTCGACAGAATTCCTGTCGGCGACTCGCGTAGTTTTCGGTCGATTAAGGAATCATTAGCAATCGCATAGGTTCGCCGCACGCATTTCACTAGAAACTGTAGCATCTATCAGATCCCAAGCTGCTGTTCCATCGTTTTCAGACACTCTGTACATCGGTTTACACTTCATTACAATATTCATCCACAAGCAACACGCTGAAAGAGTGTCAAAACTTTCTCTCTCTCTCTCTCTCTCTCTCTCTCTCCCGCTCTCCTTTTTTCTCAGTTAACGCTGCGTTAGTATTACATCCTACAACTGTTCCTGATGTCGATCGAGAGATCCTTAAGGTTTAAACAATGAACTCCCGCATCAACGTTCTCCCGGGAGCATAACGTGTCCCGGTTCGCTCTCGAACATCCGTGTTTTAAGAGGCTCTCATCGTGGCGTACGTTTCCGACGTCGAACCCGATCGTCCCGGAGGAAAAGCCATCCGGTGAGGTTCTTACTGTTATTCTCGCTTATCGTAAAGTCAGACGACAGTCATCAAGATTCCGTAAGTTCGATACATTAGTCCCAAAAAACGTATATCATTAGCAATATATCGTTACCATTACTATTATTGGTTCCGTTTGATTGGACCGCACGCACGGTAGACAAAATTACAGTTACATATAAATCGACGTCAGTATGTGTGTGTGTACACGTGTTTGTTTATGTTTATACGCATCTGTGTGTGTGTGTGTGTCTGTGTCTATCTCTATCTCTCTCTCTCTCTCTCTCTCTCTCTCTCTCTCTCTCTCTCTCTCTCTTTCTGCGTGTTCGCGTTATTTTCTGGAGAGAGATCTCGCGTGTCCGTGTGCGATCGATTAGAAAAACGTCCACCAGGATCGTATACGTTCGGGAACGGATCCTCACTCTGTCGGACTTCTATCAAAACTCGGCTAGTAGAAAATATCGTATCACGGTCCTTGGGTATTCTTAACAGTGTAAAATGGCACAGGACTCGGCGAGACCCTCCCGAACGGCGCGGGTGGCCGTTCTCCTCGGTGTCCACAAAGAAAGATACAAACTTTTCGAGCACACCCGAAACTCGTGGTACAAATTCATGAGTATAAAGAGTTAAATCGGTCGCTGCAGGCAACAGGAGGTGTTCAGTCGTTGACGAAAATTCCATTGGCGATCACACGCGGTGTAAGTGCAAAATGGCGGCGCGAAATGCCGCTGCTCGTTCAGAGTATAAAAAGACGCGTACGCGTACGAACTTGAGAACGAACGATTCTCAAATTCGCCAGCTGTAAACCGTTCCTCGAAATCGCTCATGGACCTGACAACCGAGATGCATCTAATCACCGCGCTAACAACTATATCCTCGAGCAATTTCGTGTCGTTCCGCTTGGTAAAAAAGTCGTTACAAATTCGTACGGTGTACATATTTACATTGAACCATGACAGCAGTAGTTTCAGCGGAGCCAGCGGATCAGAAGGATGTCACAGATTTCGAATGTTCGACGCAAGTCAATTGTGAAGACCATGACGATTCGCGCGATTGTTTCCCGATCCGATCGAAGATCAAAGTAATCGTATTGCTCGGAATAGGTTGCACGTTCGAGCTGTCTCGAGCTGTCCGAAATGATGCGAAACATGATGCTAGGTGAGAAAGAAACTCGGAGGTTCCGATGACAATTATGACAAATGAGAGCAGAGCCGCGCATGGCGTTCGATCAAGATCCATCGAATAGGTTCGAGTTACCGTCAAGTGTCCACGTCGCAGAGGATAGCTTGATTCGTACGTTATCATCTAAACATACAGCATCAAAGTCGATATATTGATATAAACGCTCATACGTGTTCCATTTATATACATACACACCCATTTACGAAGGTTTCAAAAACGCGTCGCGTACCATCGTGTGTTTTGTGAACAACGTTTTCATCATTCATCCGCAGGGGAGACAGGCTAAATTGATACAGAGCTGGGTCGGACCTTTATTAGGTGTAGGAGACCGCTGAAATGTGTCTCAATTAGGACGTCTCCCGCTAACATCGGCTAAAGGATTAGCTCTCGAAGGGCTGAATTGATTTCTCTTTTTCTCCTTAAGAGGAGAAGTGGTCCTCTGTATCAAAAGGTCGATACAGACATTTTTCCAATGATAGTACGTATAATTTAACCAAGACGAAATACAAGAAGATACAGCGAAATACAAGCGATCCTCGATTATCCAAACATCCAAGTCACCAGTATCCCAACATACTTAAAATTTAAATAGCTCTATCTAAAACGACACATAAGCAACACTGTTTGTTGTACGATTCAATAAAGATTGAATCTAGCATCGTAATTTTGCTATTTTATTATACGAATTCTCATGTTTCTCAGTTCAGTTCGGATAATCAAGGGTCAATTGTAATTTGTTCGAATTTCCAATATGGTATAGTCCATGCTCAACAATGTACCAGCCAGCATTATTCAATTGTCTCATTTCTTCACTAAAAAACTAAACATTCATGTTGATTTTACAAATTGTCAAAAAAAAGATAGTGTCACTTTCATTTATGTAATATTATGTGAAGCATATTGGTAGATTTCTCTGGAATCTAATCTCAAAAATTTTCCAATGCATTCTCTACATTTTCTTTGTAAATAAATTAAAAATTCTCAGAGATCAAAGTATATATTATATACCGATAAAATAAGATGTACTGTCCCCGAGACAAACTGCAAATATGTACCAAATTTGATAAAATTACTGCATTAAGTGTCATTCTACTAATTAAAACATTTTGTCTAATAATGACTTCTAAACAACAAGTACAACTATTAAAATGTAATGAAAATGAATGATAGAGAATTGTATCAGCATATTTTGTGGATGTAACAATATGCCTCAACGTAACACGAATTTGTACCTCGAAGTTTCACTTACAATGTAAAAAAGAGGAATATTTGCCATTAAGTCTTAATAATGTCACAAAAAGTGCAACCGAAAAAACTTATCAACTTGCCAGTCTCCCCCATATGTTGCGAAGTATTAGGCTTCTGCATACGAAATGTCGTCCTTCACAATAACAAAAGAATTCGAATGAAAATCAACGAATACGACTTTCAATACATTTACCATGTTTCCCGGCTTGCTCCCCTAATCTTTGGAAAGAATATATTTCCGTTTTCTTTTCGATTCACTTTCACCGAGGAAAACTGATTTTTAATAGGGAGACTCACGGTCAATCTACTTCTGTGCCCTCAAAAAGCGATATCTCGTTCTCAAAATCAGATGGGCTGAGATAAAATTTGGACGGAGTGAATATTCAAAGACAAACGCACTAAATTAACCAACAATTTTCTTCAGAGTAGATCTGGTTAAATGTTAACAGGGATACAATGTTCGAATTAGTCCTTTCAGATCAGCATTAAAGTGCAGTGAAACTAATTGTCCCTATTCTCCTGGATCATAGAAACGAAGTTTCATGAACACGGGAACCCAGAAGTTGATACTAAGGATTAGATATAAGAAGTTGAACAAGATTTACGAAATTTTAAGAACGCTAACAGATTTTAACGAGTCAACGAATCTTGATTGCAAGAGACACGATATTTCATATGCAACAAGCCAACCACCTTAACCGCAATATCTTCGGTGTAACAGTTTCAATCTCTCGTCATCTGATTCGTGCGCAGCTGTTCCGTTGTAATAGAAAACAAGCGAAAAAGGTCCGTCGTTAACTGGTCGGCGGACACCAGAGATACAGCTAAGCCTAGTTAACTCTGGATTGATTTGCACAGAAAAAATGGCGAGCGCGGTTCACGCGTTTTAAATTCGATTGGCTTATGTCCGACCGCGTCCATGGTCTCTCTGTGGACACTCCTAAGCGAAGATCGTTCGCAAAGTCGACGTTTCTCCTCCCGGTTTGACGGGGAACCAAAATTAGGAGCTTAAGACTTATATATCACATCCTCAATATGTGCGGCAGTGTTTCCCTTACGTTCTAGTTGAATGGCCGTTGCTAAATCGCCGTTAAGACAGATGCTTCACATCGGACTTGATAATCTATAATTCCGATTTTCCGGTGGTCCTCGGTTCCGGTCCACCAACTTTTCTCTCGCTAAAAAATTCTCTATAGGACACCGACGCCGAGGGTCGAACCCGACGACGGCGTTGACGACCATTTAATTGGCAGTATCGATCAGACTTTCATCCTCGAACTCCTAAATATACATCGATTATCCTATAACTGCCGCAGCTGGTTGTTGGGTAGATACAGGACATCCAGCCAAGCTGATTCCATGCAAACTCTGACGACATATGCGAACACAAAGCCGAACGTTCTCCCTCTCTCCCTCTCTTCAAGGATAATCGTCGATCCCCTTTCCCCTTGCCTGAAGAACGGAAATCCTTCGAACGGTGTAACAGAAAAAGGACGATCAACGAACGCGTGGACTCGATACTAGGACCTCGAAATGGTGACCAAATCACAGAACAAAGCGAATTCCTTCTCGCCGTTTCTCAGTCCTTCCACCAACTGCACAGACAACAGTACCATCGCCTTTCGGGACGGGGCTGAATTATCTGCTATTGTCAGTGCATCGCTCTGGTGGTTGTCAAATGTGTGGTCTCTGCCCTTTTCGGTGGTGGTGGAGGTGGTCTTCTCTTGTTGGCGATGGCGTTCACGATGTTGATGCTACGATTCTCATCGGCGAATCTGACGGTCGGCTGCCGGGCCGGGCTGGAAGCGTACTCCACGGGAGCGTGGGGGTCCGTTGTATAAACGTTCTCGTACAGGTTGTCGGCTCCGTAGTGTTCCTGAACCCAGTTCGACACGTTAGTTTCCCTGTAGTCGGCCACGGCGGGCGGTGGATCGCGAAAGCCAAGTACCTCGTGTGGAGTGGTGGTCGTGTCGAGTTTACACTTTTGCGCCACCTGCCACTTCTTCCTCATCACCCTCTGGAGATCCTTTAGGAAATCGCCGGGTGGAGCTTGATCGGACGCAGCGAGTTTCTTAGGAGACGTGAGCCTCGTGCTGTCCGATCTCCTCGGTGGCATGGGTTTTCTTTGCGGCAGAGCAGGACTTCCCGGTTCTTGTTGCGGCGGAAGGTTGAAGGTGATCTTCTTACCAGTACCGGTTTTCGACTTCGGCGATGTCGGCGGCTCTTGAATAGTGACCCTGCGTTGCGGCTGAGGACTGGACGCCGCCTTCAGTTCCGCTAGATAAGGTGGAGCTGCGTAATGGCTCGAGCTCTGTTTCATGGCACTTCGTCGCACGGTATCCATGTTCGGGTTCGGCCTGATCGGTTGGACCGTCGAGTGCGGCAGAGAATGAGTCCCGTATATCGACTCCGCTTTTGAATTCTGCCTCGTCAGGCTCTGCGAATTGCCGTGCTGCTGCTGAATACCATAAGCCGGAGGAGCAACGAACGGAGGAGGTGAAGCAAAGTTTGGAGAATTTGGCGTGTACGTGGGTGTACTCGCGCTGGATCCTGGGTACGAGCTGTGCGATGAAGCCACCGAGTTCGCCGAGTTGTTCGCGTGGAGAGCGTTCTGCGCGTTCAGGTTGTAGCTCTGACTGTTCTGTACCGCGGCGTTATTCTGTACAGCGTTGTTCGCGTTCGTGTACATCTGCTGGTTGTTCGACGGCCTCGACGGGGTGTGCGTTGGCGTGTTCTCGGGCGTCACCGAGTTCGTCGGCGTGGACTGTTTGGGCCTTGCACGTCGAATCGTCCCCGTTTCTCCTACCAAGGGGCTCGGCGGTGGCGGAAGCGACGCCAGACTTAACGATGAACCGGATAGCTCAGGCGTGTTGCACACTGGGATTTCGCCAGGCGCTGGAGGTGGTGGCAATGAGTCCAGGGAGAGATTCGATCTGAACATCTCGGGCGGAGGCGGCGGGAGTGGTTCGTTGTCTGACTCTGTTTCCTCGGCGACTCTTGATGGCGACGGTGGCGGGGGCAGCGAAGTGATCGAATCCATCTGTAGAACGTTATTCGATAAACAGATTGTTGATACGAGATTGTCCAAACGAACCATTTTGCTGGTACGTACCATAGACGGTGGAATAGGACTTGTCGGTGTTTTCGATTCTTGACTTTCCGTTCTGTTGTACCCCATAGGGCTGGCCCTCTCTCTGACTGGTGTACCGGGGGGTACAGGACTGACCGGAGTTGCGTTGCTGGATCGGTGGTGTCTCTTCAGCGTTCCAGACCCGTCGGAATCGGTGCCACTCCTTCTACGACTGTGTCTTCTGGTCAACGTACCGGATCCTGAGCTCGTAGGACTCGGGCAGGAGTCTGGCTCGTCTCGTACCGTTTCGCCTACTTCCTTCAATTGTCGCGTGATCGATGTAAGAGGCAGTTTTGGGTTCATCGAGGGTTTCCTCTTTATCGTTCCCGTTGGAAATTCCCCACACTCGAAAGCTACCTGTAGCATCGAACGAAAGAAATTGTTATGTGTGTGTGTTAATTCATCTGCACACTTACAAAAAGGGTTTTTTAATCTTGTAGATTGTTGTACCTCGCAACTGCTTGGCGCTCCGTCCGATAGACACCCGCTGGAACTCGAGCTGCTGGCTCTGCTTAGCCTCCCGTCGGTATTGTAATTCTGTCGTTGATCAGCATTATAACTTTGCCTCTGACCATCGTACTGTCTGGTGTTGGTAGTCTCTGTACCGTTCCGCGAATTTTCCGTGAATTGGCGAGCATTGTCGTTGCTGGTGTTGTACTGTGTTTGATTCTGAGGCGGCACAGCGATCGAGCTAACGGAACACGATCTGGCATGCGCGAGCAGATCGAGATCTTCCTGCGCTAGCTCATCGATCAGAGTTCTGTAATTCTCCATCAGCTGTCTGCCATATTTGGCCACTCTGATCCCGACCATCCATCGTTCCAGAGACGCGTTGTCGTCCGCGCAAAGGAACTTAATATACTTGGTGGATTTCGGCTGCTGTAACCTCGGATGCTTCACCGCGAAGCAGAAATCCGTCGGCGCTTTATACTTCTTCTTCCAGCCAACACCATAATAGATTTGATTCACGTCGAATGTTGCCAGACAAACCAAATCGCGCGCGGTACGAGCCTTTTCCTTCGGCCAATAGTAGAGGCCGGAAGCTCTTAGGATGAAGTGGTACCTTTTCCAACCTTTCTTGCTGTCTGATTTCAAATATAAGGGCCCCTCGACCTGAAATTTGAGGTGACCATGTGTATGCAAAATAAAAATTGTCTGCGTCGATTGCAAGAAATAGAAACCAAACAGAATGCTATTTCCTTCCTTAATAATTTTAATAGATGAGAAATGATATATTGACATCTTCAATTTTCGAAATTTTCCTACAATTTTCAATTTAATCTACTCAATTTTCCTACAAATGCATAAAGATCCGCAGTCTAATTATCACTAAACGGTTAAACACGTGTCCTGTGTCTTCATGTGTTGACATCTTAAATTGACATTTCTCTGTATTTTATTTTTAAGTTGGATAATCCTTATTCTTATAATGATATTGACATGATACTACTAGAATTGCGACCATAGATGTAATAAAGACGCGAGTGCAAAAAATTGGAATATTTACAATAACGTCCTATTGTTGAGACTATTTTCAAAACGCTCTATTCTGTAATGTTTTAGATCTTTGTTTCCAGAGATTACTCGTCGATTTCTTTCTTAAGTGTTCTTGGAAAAAGCCCCAGATAGATACAAAATATAAACAGTGTTTGATTACTTCTGCAAAAATGAGAGCTGTATAAAATACTGTACTTTCTAGCTTCGAAGACATTGAAGTGAAACTTCGAGGAAGTATACTACTTTGAATGTAGAATACATTGAACCAATGTCTGTAAGATGACCTCACGCCCTCACTGCACCTATGGCCTCAATTGCAGATATTATACATATATCCCTTGTGAATGCAGCTACATAGTAAACTACAAACGATTGTAGAAATTTATATTTTTGTAGGCAGATTTAGAAAAATTAAATAAAAAGAGGAGATTTCTATAATGAAGAATTAAAATATATTTTAAAATTTACAGTTTAAGTAGAGCATAGAACCGAAAGCATTTTTCACGGAAAGAAATGAAAGAAATTTTACTTTTATCGAGCTAGAACGCACCTTGCCAAAAGCTCTGAAAATATTTCGTGACAATAGTTATGTCTGGACTGCGGATTTTATACACTTGTAACAAAATTAAGTTGGTGAAATTTAAAATAGATTATTAAAAGAAAGAAAGACATTTCAATTTTTATTTTGTATGAAGTTTTGCAGTCTGATTATAACAATATATTATGTATCACTGTGAAGATGTAGAAGAGTTTATAGTTATTTTAACGGTTTAAATCCTTTGCGTGCATGGATTCTAAATCGAATATTGATGAAAATTGTCTAATGCGTATTCCGATGACAGCGACGTGTCGGAATTTTCGCATGCGAACACATTGGCGCGGAACAATCGCTAATCCGATTTTGAATCGGCAATTGCAAATGTTTGTCTCTGGAAGCGATCGAATAGTCCATCATCGGCTTAATTTGATTTGAAGGGAAGTTTGATTTTTACGCTTTCCTTGTTACGATTTTAACCCTCTGCTCAATATAGCTGACTATATTTACCTAAGTTGAGCTATACACCGGAGGTGAGTACAGTCATCCGTAAAAATTGTACTCTTATTGACAACTGTAACTATAACAATGTGGATCACGCGTCTGCCAAATCGAGTAAATAACTCTCCAATACACACAGTACAAGGAAACTGATAAGATAATCTACACATCTAAAATTTTTAAAAATCTGTTAACAGTATTGAGGAAATCGAGATGAAATCGCAACTATTAAGGAAATATATTTTAAATATAGAAAGTAAAGGAAGCCCTGCAACGAACTCATATTATAAAAATTAAAACATTCTATGTTGGATTCATAGCGAAGGGTTAAAAGTGAAAGGGTAAAGGTACTTTCACAAGCTTCAAAGGCATGAAACCTCACAGTTAAAAAAATTGGCACCAAATAGAAATTTATTTCCTTGTTGAATAACTTCAAAAGGATAAAAATAATATATTAATATTTTCGAATTCTTTCAATCTTTATACTCTTTCAAATTACACCCATCCATTTCTACTATGGATGCATAAAATTCACAGTCTACTCATAGTAAACTGCTAAAAGTTAGTAGGAAGATTGAGTTTACCTCTGGTACGCCAACGTTGCTGCTGGAGAAGAATTCTTCAAGAAGGATATTGCGCGAGTGGTCATCGTATTCAGCGCTACCCCTGTCCGATGGGCCGAGGAGGAACCTTTCCGGATTAAGGAATAGCTGAGTTTTGTCTGGCCGTTCAACGAAAAGTAGCTTATTCTTCGAATCCCTCGTCCACAATAACAGATTTTCCACCAGCAGCTCGTGATCCTCGTAAACTCGCTCTGCAAGATCGAAACTGGTAAGTGTCTACGATTCTTTTATCGAAGATCGACTTATCGTATCGGAGAGAGGATGCTCACCCATGAAGAGATCAGGCAAATGCTCGACTACAGCCCACTTTGGATCCATTGGCACGTGATTCTTGTCGGCGAGTAGCCTACAGACGTGAGCCACGCTCATTCCCTCATCAACGAGTAAACTTTTCCCACTGCCGTCCAGTGTGAACGCTTTAATGAACAGCTTCTGGACACTCGCCTCGCGCATCTTCTCCAGCGCCAATCGTATCTTCTCTGCTTTGACTCTGCTTGCAGCGTCTGGCGAATTTATGGAATTATGTCCCACACCATTTTCTATCACTTTGCTTAATGAGATATCGAACTACTACAATCTAATTAGACCAAGAGCTCTTTCTCTCTCGTGTTTGTCTTTCAATGTAATTCGGTTGAGCACAATTATTTTAATCTTATTCGATCAGTTATATCGTGTACCTAGTCGATTCATAAAAAACGTCGAATACCGAAGTAAATTTTGGTTATTGCATTTAGTCAGAAAAAAAATTAAAAAGGACTGTAGGCTCTGGAATTAAAAAATAGGGAAACTCTATTCGCTTGAGACCTGCTTAAGGGATGAGTCAGGCGACACCCACGTTGCATGCACGTCCTAATTAACTGTACAATGTATCAAAAGTAATATTTTTATATTTTCCGCGAAATGTTATTTATATTTGTAGTATATGTACACGCGAGAGCTCCGTAAAACCGTTGAAATTTTATCTCATACCGAAATAAGCTTGATAGCAAACACGAGTTTTTAGTGGCTGGCTTGGCTAAATTGTTAAAATGAATTTATAGCTATACTATTGTGCAAAAGGACGAAGCACCCAGTATAACTATAAGATATAATGACAAACAATATCCTTATGTAGAAATCGTATTGTACAATGATTGATTTATTGCAATTAAGCTGTTCAATTAAACAGCGGAATCCTTCCAGCGGAAGTACCTTTTCCAAAGGTACTGTGTTATTTAATTTTTTACGCTTTTCTTCTTTCTTTCTTTTGCACAGCAATGTATGTATTATACAGGGACCAAAAATAATAGTTATTCTAAAATTTTCTACGATAAAAATCATTAATGAAAAGTTAATTATTATTAAAATTTAAAATGATGTACACCAAATATAAAGAAAAAATTTCGAAGAAGGAAATGATTAAAAAATATCGATTTTTATACTTTCTAGTTACAAATAACAGTTATTAGTGTCCAAAAAGTTGGATCCTCGATAACTGATATCGACGAAGAAAAACTGTTTCGATTACTCAAAGCAATTATCGATGAGAGAAGTTCATTTCGATCGCTCGAAATAAATTTATCTCATCGAATAACTGTTATGAGTGATCGAAATAAATTTATCTGATCGAATAACTGTTATGAGCGATCGAAATAAATTTATCTCATCGAATAACTGTTATGGGCGATCGAAATTTTATCTAATCGAATAACTGTTATATGAGCGATCGAAATAAATTTCTCTTATCGATAACTCTTATGAACGATGGAAATAAATTTCTCTCATCGACAACTATTATCAGCGACCGAAATAAATGTCTCTCATTGATAACTGTTATAAGTGATCGAAATGAATTTCTCTCAACGATAACATTTACCAACAAGAGAAACAATTTTCGGTTACTTATAATCCTTATTTCTAACCAAAACGATTTTAGTCGATGAAATACTTGTTACCTTTTTTCTTTTTGGTTATAACAGTTATGGTCCCTGGTATTAAATATTGTGTGCTGATATTGATGTAACTTACCCATAAGTTGATGGGGTTGCTGTTGAGGGGCTGTGTGCATGGCGGTCTGAGGAGGTTTGTGTCCAGAGCCGCTGCTGCTCGCGGAGCTCTCGCTGGACAGCATCGAGACCGTGTCCGAGAATGCGCTGTCATTGTCAGGACTATCGGTTCGCATAGCTGTAACAAACAGTTGGCGCCCGTTGAAGAAAGTCGACAATGTAAGAACATATTAATTACGCAGTTGCGAGTTAGAACCGGCTATTTCAAGTCTGTTGGTCCTGATGTCTAAGATAAACTGACAAGAGTACGCGTCACGATGTCCCTAGGGCCTAGAGAAACTAGTTCGACCGTATTTTTACGCTGCGCGATTTGCACACGAACCAAGACAGACAAATTCTGCATCGACAAACTCGAAAGACGGATAATGCAATTTACAATATCGCAGTAAAAATATCCCACAAGCTCGATGGAAATTGTCACACCAATAGAAGTGACTAGCAGAATCATCAAATTTTATCTCACGCTGTCGCTAGGAGACTGACGGAGTTTCTTTTTAACCATCCGACGCGTCGCACAGTGGTCCCGGAGCCCGCTTTTTGCGGCCGAAATTCAATTTTTCGACTTCAAATTTCAACAAAATTTTTTTCTCTCAAATAAGAACACTTTGGAACCTCGAAATTCTAAATATTAGTTCTTTCGGATAGCTTTCCGAGCAGATATATAGCTTGTGAAATTCTAAATTATGAAATTGGAGGAACAACTAAATAGTTTAATTATTCCTTACGCAATGAGGATTTGTGCTATATTTTCGTATGTGTGAGCAGGTATATTTCAATTATTTAATGGTAATATAAGCATGTTTCAATAAATATACGAAGGATATAAAGTTAAGTGCAATGTAGACTTTGGAGTTTAAAAAAAATGTTTAAAAACGTTAGCATTCAGACTTGATTTTTCTGAAAGCTTAGACCGTCAACATATACACATGTAAATCTTACAAATATTTTCGTAGCTATTAAAAATTCACAATCACAAATTTTCAGGACTATCTGTATGGGCCTTTGAAAAATCATTTTATACTTTTTCCGTCTTAAAAACGTGGTATATTATTACACTTGTAACTAATACAGAGCTGGAGTTGTTGGCGTATTATACGAGTCACTAGGCTGGAGTGCAAAAGGTTAAATCATTAGAAATAAATTTTTAAAAATTATTAATTAGAGCTGTGAACGATCCTAAGTCAATTGTATAGCGCTAAAAATCGTCCGTTGTCCGAGGGTTGATCGCGGCTAGTATTATTAACACTAGGTTTACGGGACCCGTCAAGATGACAGGTTCTAATATTCTTAATTTGCAATTATTAAGATTGTAAAGATGGTTCCCTGAGGAATTATTTAGCAAATTTATTTCTTTGGGTATATATTATTGGAAAAATGGCCAAAAATTTGTATAGACACATGCTTGTTATGTTTATAAAATAATGCGAAATAGGTATTTCTAGAGCTCCGTAAACCTAGTGTTAAAACGTAGTGTATCCCGATTAAAATGCAACGATAACGCAATCCAGGTGTCAAAGGATTAAGTCCTGATGATTACCTCCTTCGTTTTTGCCGATGTCGGTATTGTCGCCGGGCGTGATCCTGGTGCTGTTAGGGCGACCTTGTCTCTGAGCATCCGGTGCGGATGTAGCAGCAATGTCACCGTCGCAGCGGCGCTCCAGGGCGCAGAGCTCGCCGAGGATGGCATCCAAATCGACATCTTGGGTATCTGTAACGAGAGAAGAACGAAACGAACCAATTAGTCCCGCGCGAAAAATAAAAGAACACGCCTGATAAAAAGGAAGGGAAGCACGAACAGCAAAAGTGATGCGCGTCGCGTGTTCCCCCGAGAGAAAGACTAGCAAGATTACGATCGCTGGAAGCTGGACAAGGGTCGACTGGAATTATGAACGATACACGTCGATGAAACCAGTTCTGCGTTAATTGCCCGTACGATTGTATGGCCGTCCGGTAACCGCACGTCGACCGATCGTCTGTTCCTCGAACGTGAAACGAGGACTCGCGGGCTCGTGTACCTGACCTCGTGCAACTAACGTGAGCGAAAGTCCTTGGCTGACCAAGAAACGAACGCCTTTAATCGAAACTAAGGATAGTTTGTGCGCATAAACCGATGGAGAATTCGTTCCTAGAATTCGCTGAACAAAATCCATTTTCAAATCAATAGAAACTAATCAATTATCATGATTTATGATAACCAGACTACGGATTTTATGTGTAATAAACAGTGGAAGGATTAGAAGACTTTAAGAGTATATTATTTTCACTACAGTGAAGTTATTAGTAAAACGGTGACTCGTTAGTTTTTGATTAAAGTTAATGCTATTGCAGTTAATTCCTTATCCATGGACCATATATTTTAAAAAATTATGAAATAATCGCCGGTAGATAATGTGTTGACATTAAGATTTTTAGAAAAATTCCTTTTTCAATGTTTTAATACACATGTTCATTTATCTGAAGTTCCCGGTCACCCCTCTTTGCTATTAAAAGTGTCATATGCTCTAAATAATCACGATCAAAATTATCAAACGCCACTTTGCTATCTTTCATCATTTCTTTAAATTTCTAGAAAATTGTGTATAGTATTACGAGAAAGTGAGTAACCAAATTTTAAATCCTAAAATGGACGTTGTATGAATTGTCTAATAAATATTAAACGAATTTCATAATGAACATTCTACAACGAGTTCGCTGGAAAATAAATTCCAGTTTATGTTTTCAAATTAGAGTACAAAGCAGTGAATTTGTATCGATAACCATCATCCGCGACGATATTTCCGTTGCTAGAATAACAGGCTCGTTAAGAAACCGTGGTAATGAGAGCTCAGTTCGAATAAATTGTACGGCGACTTGAACGAGGAGATAAAAGGACGAAGTGGCTAGATCTCCGTGTTTTCAAGTAAACCGAGCTAACAACGTTTCCGTGTTGGCATCCGTTTCTTTTCTTTCCAGCCATTCCCCGGTGAAACATTCTTCTTCGAACGGTCGCATACGAAATCGAACGTACATATGCCGGCAAGTCGTAAGTACACGATCGGCTGCGTATGCCCGACTCTGTGTAGCGTAATAATTATCGTGGATCGTTACCCGCGCACGATAATGCCGGCTTCGTTAGGATAATTAACGAAATTAGCCTGCACCCGACCGGGTAGCTGGAAAACAGATTTCATCACCCAAACGAAATTATTCAAATGAATTGCACAACCGCCTTATCCTTTCCAGGCGCATTACACCTTGTTTCGATTTCAATCTCTCTGTTATCACTTATTCATTCTAAACAGAAACACATGGAACGTTTTGTGAGATTTCCTAGGTATTATTTGTTTGTAAAATTAGCTTCTGTCGAATCCTGAATAGAAAGTTGAACATGATAGTATTAATTATATTAGATGGATGACATGGATGTCCATGCAAAATAAAAATTGTGTGCGCTACTTTTAAGACACGGGAGCCGAGAGTCCTTTCTTTATTTTCTCTGTACCGACCTATTTTCGTCGAAAATCATAATTGATTACTACACAGCGGATCTTTATGTAAAGTAAGAATGTTCTAGGGTAAACTGTACAATGATTGGAACCCTAAGCCAAAGTCGTAGCAAAAATCTTTTTATCTTTTTTGAAATGTTTAAACACGAGCTTATTTTTCTATTATTATAAGCTGACAGAGATTTTTCAGCAAAATCAAACAGTTTTACGAGTCATAAATCTTTTATTACAAAATATATTCAGTGAATAACAATCGTAAGGCAAATAGCACAGTCATTGACACATTCGCTAACAGTCATATGTGGAACTCTGTTATGAAAACTTACAATGTTGCTTTGAAGTTCTAATCAAGGGGTTAATGTGGTTAATAGGTTGAAAATAACATAACAGTATTTATTAATTTTCTAAATGTTTTTACCGCTTTATATTACACCTACTCTATTATTTTACAGACTATAAATTATATTTTTACTCGTTATAGAGAGATATTAGATGCTCCAATGAATAATTCAATGGTATCATTATCGAAACGAATGCGCAAGCATTTAACATACCATAATGAGGAATGCACTCAATGTGAGTTTTTGTTGCCCAACATGCTGACTGTCTTTCAGTCGTATGTGGGTGACACGGTTCGTCATCCATCTTTAAGTTTATTTCTGTCGCAACACGTTTTTGTAAACCGAACTTCACTAGGATTTGTAGACTTCAGAAAACCTCTGGTTTCGGTGATTAAATTACGTTGAGTCTGTGGAATTTTTTTGTGCCACGGAACAGTGGGAAAATCGTGCATCAAAGAAAGCTTTTGGACACGTTTGGATTTGCAACATTTTTTAGGAAAAATGTTTCTCTAGTTTCCCACCATCATGTAAAAATATTTTAGAGAAAAATGAACACTGCTTTGCGAAAGTAGAGGCTTCAAGTTTCAAGATGAATCTTATTGCTCTCGCTAATCTAAATTTGATTAAAACTACAACTAGGTTCAATCAAAGCGATTTTCAAAATTAAATCTGTATACCCAAGTCAATGTGCAAACTTTTGGTGTACAACAAGTCAGCAAAATATTAATGGTTCGTTGGCAAAAATTAAATATGTTAAAAGTTAGTCAACTAGCCCCGGTCTCCCCTAGTGTTTAAATACTTTCTGGATCCACTACATATCTGCGAAGTGTCCTTGTGCCATAACACGAACTATAATTAACAGAGAGCGATTAAGAATGAAATTCCTGGGATTCGTGCGAAGGCGTGAAGCATTCCTCCATTAGTTGCGTGAGTGCAACTAAGGGCACGCATGTAGGCTTTTACACTTTGTCCGAGCGGCCACGTATCACGCGCTATATAATCCTAAATAAGTCGTATTTCTACACTAACACGAACCAGTACGGTTTATCGAGGCGATCAATTATTTGTGAATTGATGTCAAGATCGTGGTTAATTTGGATCACGGATCGTCATCATGTGAACCGAGTAAATAAATAGGTGCTGGCGATTATGCTATTATTTCCTAATAGTCAAGATTACAGTGTTTGGTTTGAATCACGGAACCTGTATCGGATAAATAGATAATAATTGATATTGGAGTCGAATCTACTACTACGATCGCTAACAGAAAACAATAGTTATCTCAATAAATTTTTGTGGAAAAGATCAGTAAGCGAAACTTTTTTTGGGAATATTAATCATAGAATGCAGAAAAGATTTTTTCGAAGTACTATATGATTAAATCGCAATTATAATGTAGAAATCCTATTTCAACACCTTGCAAAGTTATCGATGAGGGAAATGTATTTGGTTAAGGGTTTTTTGGGATAGCTGTATGTTCTTTATTCTCGTCCTTTAACCGATTTTAATTCGTAGGAGTAGGTCCAGGAACAGGACGAAAAAACAGTTTTTATCCCATTTTCGTGTTCAACGAAACAAGATTGGGCCCGAATGCAAACACCGAAGCATTACCATAGATAGAAGACAGTCAGCAGTTAGCAAGTTGTGTCGCCTCGCATAAATACGTTTCGCGGAACTTCCGCTCCCATTGTTATCGTTCGCGCTCGACGCGACAGTTTTGCGCGGTTCGCGAAACACGCCACGTTCCCGCGACGCAGTTATCAAGTTTATGGTGTTCTTTTTCCACGGAGAAACTCGACGTCAGCTTGCCGCCAACTACACGCGAGTCGTGGAGTAAGAATTCGACTGACGAAGTCAACTCATCGAGTTCCCGCGACTTCGCGTCCCTGTGGACGACGAGGAGGAGATTCGCGCGTGCTGGACGCATGGCTGGACAATTCCGAGCGAGATACCGTCGCATTCCATCATGACTTCGTCACTTGCTCAGTAATCGTTGACGCCAGCTACGAACCCTGACGTGGAAATGCTCTTTGCTCCAGCGGGCGGAAAATCTGATTAACAGCATCTCCATTTTATGTACTCGAATTTTGATGTACAATTTTATACAAATTTTTCCTGCTATTTTGTTAACCCTCAATCCTTAACACGTTACTAGACTGCGGATCTTTATGCAAAATAAAAATGTTTCTTTTGTTTGTGGGAAGCAGGGATAAAATAAATATTGATTTCGTCCCCTAACCTCTTGCCTTACAATATCGTGTCTGACACGTGATGAAGATTCTGAACACATTCTGATAAAAAAGAGATACATTCTTGAGAGACCAGAAACTAAAAGTGCTAATCAAGTGTGGAAATATTCATAAAAATTTTAACAAAGTCTAGAAGAAATTATAGAGTAAAGGGAGGGATAAAGGGATCCAACCTTTGGATCTCTATAAGTTCTGGTCATTCTACCGGAACAATGTAGCACAGATACATTCTCGAGATCAGGAACTGAATGCAAGAAAATTAGGTATTTGACCTGTCAGACATCCCTCGTAATTCTAGCAAAGTGTAGATGCAATTCAAGGCTCGGTCGAAGAACGCACGATAGAAACGTCTTCATTCTTCAGGGTCGTGAAACACGGCTCCGTGTACGGGAAGCAAGCCCCAGGAGAGCCCTAATGGGAATTTACGAGCAAACAAGTTATTCAATGGATCGGTATCCAAGTTTCGATGCGGATGAAAATGAAACCGTGACGGCCGCCTACGGCTGCGTGCACTTTCCACATCCGAATCGGTGGAATAACACGGTAAGAACTGTCGTAACTCGCGAATACACCATAGATTACCGTTAGTTACGCGGCCACCGTTTTCATGGTGTCCGGTAGAGGGGAGCCTTGAGAAACGTTCAATTTGTATTCCCGCAAGGATGCACGGCTGACACTGGAACACGTGACACGTTGGTGTTTCCGAGCTGTTGCCTTCGATGCCGAACCACGTTCGCTCGTGGCGTCGATCGTTTTCGACAATACGACACGTTTCCCTTGTCCCTAGCGCGTGGGAGACCGTGCTGCGACGAAACTAGGCATTTTTCGGACCCCCGAGACCAAACGCGTTGCCCATTGAATCCATAATACCGATTACGTTGGCCCGCGTCGGCGGCCATTTTGACGACCGACTACGTGCAACAAGAGTTACTGAATCATCCCGCGCGTCTGTGACGATCGCAGCCTGGTACAGTATTTTATCGATATGAGTCCCCAGCACGGGTCTGCCGAGAGACATTTATGCGCCAGGGATAGTATTCTTTGACTTTTGCCGAACGTAGAGGATAGCCGAGCTCGAGAAGCCTCGGTCGCTAGTAAACTAAATACCGCAGTGAAACGAACACCCGCAGTAATAGGTACATTAACCAATGAGGTGGTTCGGAACCCAACTTAACCCCTTGCCTTACAATATCGTGCCCGACTCGTGATGAAGATTCTGAACAGATTCAGATAAAAATGTATGTTAATAATTTCCGTTAAACCGAAATAAAATTCTATTTTGGTTTCTGTTGGTATTTTATATTCTTATTCTATATTATATTGGCATTGCTATTTGGTATTTTCGTTTATACAACAGATATAAATTTTCTCCTTTTTTAGGAAATTATGATCTACAAAAACGTTCTAATCACTGAAACCGTAAAATAAATCGTAGGGCGAGGGGTTTATAAATTGTATGTCCCGTCGCTAGCAATTGATGCGACGTAAAACAAAATAAAAAAAGGTACATTTACCCTACCAGTTTGCCTCGTACTATCGAGAAGCGAAAAATGAAACCGGCGCGCGGCGTGCACCGGAATAAAACTTCGCCGGGGACGGCGAGCGGAAACTCAATGCAACAATTCGTCCGGTCTGAACGGGATAATCGTACGGCGATAACTCGCCTCGATGAAAGCAGAGAGCCTAGCGTCAGCGATGCGTTGAAAATTATGCGCGCCTGGAAAAACGGGAATCGAAAAATGTGGAGAGGGGAGGGGAGGGGGAAAAAGAGTACGCGAAACAGAAAACGAAAACAAAACGGGCCCCGTTATCGGGACGAAAGCGATCTCGACGGTTCAGAATTCGTTGTCCTGGAACAACGACGCCGAGAGGATCGCTTTCTATCTGGCTTTCTAAGCAGAGTTATCTCTCGGCTTGGCGAACACGCGTGGACGTATGACTTAACATCGCGAGAGAGACTCATCCTCCGTAACAATCGACGCGCGAATTAATGGCGGAGCGGGGTCGACGTACCTTTGCTGGACAGAAAACCGAGAATGCTCTGGTTGCTACCGAAATTCCCTAGCATCTTCAGGTCCCCCGGCGGAAACGTGGATCGACGCCAATCACTCTCGCCAGGCATCGGTATGTCAACAGCATCGAACCAATCTTAATCTAATAACAAGAAACGTGGCTCGTCCCGAACCAACGACACGAGGCGTCCGATAGGTAATCACTGTTTGTAAACAATCCACTGTCGCGTATTTTACTGACGGTCACTATAAATGTGGGATTGTTACACCAAACCTACCACCGCCGGTCGAATGACTGGCTTCTGGTTTATTTTTTACAATTATTGGAATTATACTTTCGCGAACCTTTATGCGAAATAAAAGTTTTTCTGAGTTTTCTGACTTGCAACAAACTGGAGGTCAAATGGAAATTTATTTTCTGTCTTAATATGTTTAATAGGTTGAAAATAATATTGTAATAGTATTTTTAAATTTTTCTATTGTTTTTACTATTTTACTATTATTGCTGTCTAATGATTATACACATTTTTATATCCAACATATTATAACAAGGCTCACAGAAAATCTATATAAATTTTATGATGTCATTTTTGTAAGGCAACACATGCCAGCCGTTTTTAGAGCTCGGTAGTTTTAGTGTTAATGTAGACTTTCCCTTTTTCAGTGGCTTATATATTCAGAAATTTAATTTTGAACACGCTTTAATCGCAACGATTATGCGGTTGTATCGGTGGCCAATTATTCTGTGGGATCGTCTGAATGCGATGATGGTTCTATGAATATGTAAATGTATTTAAACAATGATTGAAGTGAAAGCTTAATTACTCCTTGCGATAGAGAACCTTCAATCTGTACACGGCGTTAATTGAAGCTGAAAATCACGTATCGATTGAGATAAAGAAACTAAATGGTTTGGCAAAATGAGCAATACCGAAAGTGGTTCTCAGAATTTTAGTTGAGAACCTACTCATTTTAATAGTTCATTTAATTTCATCGATAACAGTTTAAATATTCAAGTTTACTATTCCGATCACGCTTTAAATAGATTAAATTCGTTAAAAAATTTCTCATGAATCATCATTTGCGTTTCAGTAATTGTGGAAGAACTGTCCGGTAGTTCTAGTATTAGTCATACTTAAATATTCGTAATGTAATATGAAAATATATTATCTTATCGAGGAAAATCCACAGAATTACGTAAGAAACGATTGCACAACTGTTGCTGTCGATGCGCGAGGCATCTTAAAATTGAAAATCGTTTTATTTAAAAAAACGAATATTTTCGGAAAATACTAACATGACTAGCTCGGAAAACAATTTAATTGTATAGATATACAATGGTGAATAATAATCGTTCAATTGGACACCAGATCAGCAAATCAGTTCCACAAGAGAAGATGAATTGAAAAGAGTAAAAATAAAATTTGTTTGCTCCGTTTTCAGGAAAGATCGAAAACCGCGCGTACAGTTGATAAATCTGCAATCCAGATTTCCTCGAAAACGAAACCCCGAAGAAAACGATTTATGTTTCTTTGATTTATCTCTGTAGAGTCACACTTTACCACCTTATACTTCAACGCACGTAGTTTACCACTAAACCGACCGAGCACTAAAATTTTCTGTTACGCGTACGCTTGTAAAAATGACATAATTGAATGTATTTAGATTTTGTATAATTTGTATAATTCCACCAATTATAAAATAAAGCCTTTGGGATAATAGATTCAGTGTTAAAGTAAGGAATAAAACAGAAACTTTAAATCAAGTACCTGTTTGTATAATGAGAAGATAAAAGATTTAGTAAAACTGTTTCTACGCAGAGCAGTCCTTAATCACTGTACACTGTGCGGAACTCAAAGCACGAAGATGAAGACATTCTTGAGGTTTCGATCACTGATAATAATCACAGGAAATCTCACGCGAAATCGATTGTTGATTAACCGCAGCCGGGGAAAATGGTTTAGAACGACCGAAGCAGTGAAGACAACGAGTCGCGACGCGATCACATGTTTACGGCGCGTAGAGCGGCGCTCGACTAAAGGCCTTAAGCCTTAAGGTGAATACACTTGCCTCTTGCCTCGAGAGTTTTCCGCGCGGACGCGCTCCACGCTTGCGTGTAGGTGATCCCCGCGTGTGCCTTGCCTTTGCTCTTGCCCGTTGGCTCTCCGTTTACGAACCGGAGCTAGGCGTGCAAAGGGGATTACGCAAACGTCCATTGGCCAGCTATTACCGTTAAAAATTATTTCACGCCATCGCCGAGTCAAAGACACCTCTCGACCGGAATCGGAGAAAACAGGTGATAGTGCGACGAGAAAGCCGCCAGCAGATTTGCGTGCGGATTCTAACGCCGCGCCTCTTCACACCCAGAACTTAAAAAATCAAAATGATCTTTATAATTTGTGCCGAAAAAAATTGTTTTTCGAAATTGTCTGGTTACGACGTGCGGCGTACAGTGAACCACGAAAGTATTTGAACGCACTTTAAAACGGTATAACTTTTTTATGATCGGACCAAACGACCTGACCTTTTTTGAGCAATTACAAGAATTGATTTACCAAATGACATGCAAAAGAGATTTTGAAAAAAATTGCAATTGCTAGGAATTACATGAGAAAGTAAAAGAGGCACCATATAACTTTACACCGTATAACTTTTTTATTAGAGCCTTCACTCGTAGCTCTTGGGTGTGTTAATCGATTTTGATGAAATTTTCAGCATATTTAGAGCTAACATAGATCTACAAAAAATATATTTAAAATTTTCATTAAGGGCCCAAATAAAAAAGTTTTGAAATATGCTTTTCTTATTTTTGGAAAATCTTTTTTGCAAATCATTTATTATTAGTAAACCATTAGTAAAGCATTAGTAAACCATTAGTAAAGCATTAGTAAACCAATGCCTCTAATTGCTTACAAAACATCAGGTCATTATGTACAATTTTAAAAAATTATACTGTTTTAGAGTGCGTTCAAATACTTTCGTTCACTGTATATCGACCACGTGCGAGTCTGGGAGTGTAACGATGTGCTTTATTAATAATATTGTAAGTGTTATATCGAGTGAAAACAAAACACTGTACCTATAATTGTATATAAAAATGA
This sequence comes from Lasioglossum marginatum, assembly GCA_028455795.1. NCBI lineage: Eukaryota > Metazoa > Arthropoda > Insecta > Hymenoptera > Halictidae > Lasioglossum > Lasioglossum marginatum. Next base: position 2,745,547 of record CM052246.1, read on the forward strand.
GGTCCCTAATGACCTCGATGTTAATGTGACTGTTATAAATAAACAACCTTACAAAAAAGATCTACTAAATACGAACTTATTCACTTCATTGAAATTGAAATAAAATTCTTTTCTTCATCAGACTTCAAGTTACAAAACAGCACAAGAGTTTACATATTCGTCTATGGTTTCAAATTTTAAGCGAACGTTTAAAGTAATAATAAATAAAATAATAACTACATAATGAAGATGTGATTGAACTGAATTGAATTGTTGAAATCTGGAGACAAATTGAAACTGGCAATGAGATAAATTCTGAAAAAGACATAGCAAAGGAGAAAAGAAAGGAGAAATAAAACTGGAGTATTTTAATACAATAATGTAGTTTGAAAATTATTAAGTGATGCATTAGACAATTACACGAATAACGACCGTTGGAATGAGGGGACCATTTGCGAAGAGCACCGTGAAGCTGAGATTCGGAGTTAAATATGAAGAATCAGAATAATTTTCGCCGTTGGTGACAACGTTGGTGAAGAAGAAGCGAAGGAAGACGGCCGAGAGAGTTCAGGGACCACGAGCAGAGGATTCGTATTGATTGAAGTGTGGGCGCCAACGGCGATTTGATAAATTACAATCGACGCCGTTCAACGCCTCGTGGATCATTCTCCCCGGGCTTATAACTAATTCGCGTTGTAATTCGTGTCGCCGGAGCGAGTCGAGCGTGTCAAACACGTCGGGAACAACGGAGGATACGGGGAGGCGGTGATTAATGCCGACCGATACGGTTATCAGGGTCTGGCGGGCGAGTCGGTGCTTCTTCTCCTTCGTGTTTGACGTGAATCTCCGTTCACGATATTCCGAAATTCATCAAAATCCATTCTGGAGATGCCAGAATGAAATCAGACACAGCTTCGTGTAAGCACTGCATTTCTGCTTTGTAAACTTGCGAAATAGACGAAATAGATTCAAATAGTGAATGAACACTTAAACCTTTGTAATCGATGCTATGTTAACTCGAAAATTAAACATTTCTTCCGACCTAGAATAATTCCATTGTATATGATTTTTTACATTATACAGATATGAAATTGATATAATACCTCATACAATACTTAAATGTACAGTTAGGAGCTGATCACACACACTTTAAATCAGAATAACTTTTTATGAATGGACCAAACGACTTCAATTTCTCTGTAAGGCTAGAGGAATTGGTTTAGTAAATGACGTCTAAAAAATATGTTGAAAAAATAGACTTATATAGCTTCGGGCGTGCTCTTTACAATGTTTTGTTCCATTATAACAAATCTACTGTGGCTTTTTACCTTATGTATATTAAGATGTTTACTGACATAATAATAATGATAAAAACATACAAAAAGAATGGTGAAAAGATTTCTACAAGAACAGCAATACTGTTATACACCTCACACAATTAAACTAGATTGAATAAAAACTCCGAGCAGTTATTGACTATAAAAATAATAGTAATAATTTAAAAGCAGTAGTATGACCCTTAATTCATCCAATAAAGAAAGGTGAGAGAAAAATGTAAAATTTTTACTGACTTGTTTAATCTGAAAACATGAATTATCCTTCGCAAGGTAATGTGGGGTCTCAGAGACCCAAACATCAGATTTTTAAAAAGAATTTTTAAAATTAAATCTGTTTGTTTACTTTTTATCCTGTGTTATTCTTCATCCCAAGTTTATTGAAAACGAGGCTATTTATGAAATTCATTTGTCGGGGTCTATGAGACCCCACCATTACTATTTATGTGTTATCAGAATTTACCTTGCGAGGGTTAATAATCTGATAAAATGGTTTGAAGCTGATGTCTCGACAGCAATCGTACACAACCAATCGACAAAGAATGACCAAAATTAATATTAAATGTTAATATTTCGATAATAGACATTCGAATAATAGACTCGAAATTTAGAATATTTAAAATAATATATGTATATTCATTATAATTGTTCTAACAAACAGAGATCATTTTCTTCGATCACACGTTCCCAGAATTGTTCTCGGATCTTATCGCGAAGAATCGTTCGTTCGCGATCTACATATTATCGCGTCTTGAGCATTCATCGTATTCGCATACATTTTTCCATCGCCGCGGTCTGCCACGAACGCAAGTTCGTTCACCCTCTGTAATTATGCGAATATGCAAATCGGGCGATAGCGCAATAGACTAGATTAATTGAACCGCATAGATCACTGGTCTAGTCCCTCATTGATGGATAATATTTTCTTGCCCGAGATATCTTTCGCCGACGAAAATCACAATTTTCCGTGGCATGTCGACGGCGGCGTCAGTGGAAACAATTGCGTCTGACCCCGTGATCCTCATGATGTAATGATCGGGCAATTCTGTGTCAATAGTTGTCAATATCACCAACTTTCTAAGTTTTTATTGTGTTCGTCGTGTTGCACTTATTGCACAGATTGCGGCTGTCAGCTTACGTCCCACAGTTCCGTTTCTGCGTAGCAGAATTCGATAAGATTGTCAGGCTCTATTTCTTTCCCATTTCTTCTCACTTTCTTTATTCACGTGGAAGAATTTCATTAACCAATGTACAGTACAGTCTTGATCTAATTCGGATCCTCGGGTCCGTACTCCGACAAACAGTGAAACGAATTAATATTCGGACGCTCTAAAAAAGACGATAACTTTTTTAATATTGTACTATACGATTTCAATTTTTTTTGGATAGCTAGAGCAATTAGTTTACTACAGGATGTGAAAAGAAATTTTGTCAAAAATTGCAATTGATCGGAACTGTAGGAAAAATATTAAAAGTTGCATTTTACAACTTTTTTATGTGGGCCTATATTGAAAATTTAAGAAATACGTTTTGTAAATCTATGTCAATTGAACATACATACAATACATAGATCGTGTAGGGTTACTATTTTTTTGTGACCCACCGACCGCGCCGAACGTAGGAAAGGACATACATATCGTCAATAAACAGTGAAAGTACCGAGCTATAAAAGTAACAAGCACATGTTGCTTTATAAAAATGACAAGATTTAATTTATTTAGACTTTGCGTGGTTCTTATTATATGTGCTCTAATAAAGATATTTATTAAATCATTTCTTATGAATGCATCTTTATAACTTCAATAATTGCAAAATAAAAAATTTAGAACCGGTCATTTGACTCGTCGTGGTAGGTTTAGAGAAATGCCACAAATAAGCTGGTGAAAGTCCCATAAAAAAAAATAAAAAACAAAGAATATAAAAGAATATAAAGATATACCCGACCCAATATCAGATTACGCGGTATGTTCACACTTTACGCTGCTCGGCTGGCAGCTTGAGCTTCAGGGTCCCTCGCGGGGTACGCCCCCCCAGTAGAGGGGATCAGCGAACTACTAAGATCGTACACCTCCATGCGACTTAGATCAAGACTATTGTAATCGCAATAATACGGCGAAATCTCACTTGTCTAAACTAATTGCAAATTACTCCCATTTAACACTAGGTTTACGGGACCCGTCAAGATGACGGGTTCTAATATTCTTAATTTGCAATTATTAAGATTGTAAAGATGGTTCCCTGAGGAATTATTTAGCAAATTTATTTCTTTGGGTATATATTATTGGAAAAATGGCCAAAAATTTGTATAGACACATGCTTGTTATGTTTATAAAATAATGTGAAATAGGTATTTCTAGAGCTCCGTAAACCTAGTGTTAAATGTGAAAACTCTTGAATCATTTAGACGTTATGTTTTTTAATCCACTTGGTAAAAGTCTGAAAGGATTTCTGGTAGATTTGAAAATATTGGGTTGGCAAGAAAGTAATTTCGGTATTTCAAGGTGAAATAGAGAGCCCAATTTTTTTTATTCAAGGAATGATCTTTAATGAATAAGATATTTTCCGTTTTGTTCAATGATATTTTGTCAAAAAGAATAAATAAGAGAAAATATTTTTTCGAAATTCGGTTTCATTTCACATTCAAATACCGAAATTGCTTTCTTGCCAACCCATACTAATTAATTTCTATTAACATACACAAGGACTGGATGGACTTCGTACAATAAATGCGTAAAGATCCGCTTAAGATAAAAACGCCGTAAAATTTTTCGCAGATGGTTGAGACAAATGGGATTCTAATATTTTAATTAACGATTTCAGTGAAATACGATTTTCTGCATTACGAAGACGTTTTCAAGCTTCAAATGCATTCGCAGCCTAGTTATGAACTAGAACGCACATCTATTATTGCACGAAATTTAATCTTCGTTATCGTTGGGACACTTAACCCAGTTTTGTGCATTAAATGGAACAATAATCGATACCAATCAATATTTTCACTAAGCTGTATATATGGAAAACAGATAAACCCCGTGAAATATTTAGATCGTGCAAACAATACATATATTAGGTTGTCGCATATGAATTTGATTTTCGATGTGAAAAATAATTGTTTGCATCAATTACGAGGTACTGTAACAAACAAACAAATATTTATTTAACCCTCGGACAACGGACGATTTTTAAAGTTATATAATTGGCAATGCTTAGGACCGTTCGCAGCTCTAATTAATAATTTTTAAAATTTACTTTTGATATCTCGTGTAGATACATTCAAAATAAGCTATTCAATTAGTTTATTTGCCAGAAATTGATTACTTAAATGACAACTTGGATGTTCCCAGTCAAAAATCACTCGGGCACAGCATTTGGAGGGTTAATATTTAAGTCGACTGCAGATTTTACGTATTTATGGAAAAGATGTGTTTGAAATTAACTAACTTCAGACATTTCACAAGGAACAACCTAATGGCGTCCTACGATTCATCGGGTGACAATCGAGCGAGTGTCGATATTTCGCGTTGCAGTTCTCGAATTAATTAACACGGAGCCTCCTTTCGAGGCGTAATAATAGTATCGACGTTACCCAGTGCTCCCGTTTTATTTTCCGCGGAGAAGGCCTTCTTCTCCACCGTCGCGAATATTAAAGCGCACTCCCGTTCTCAGGGAATAGCCGAGCATTCCGAGCTCTACCAATTAAACGGTGATAATTAGTAAATTAATTAGCCGAGCTGGCGAGCTGTACAAATCGGGCTGTCGGCCCTCGGGGCATACACCTTTTCTCTCTCTCTCTCTTCGGGAGCGAAATAAAGGAACAGGAAAAAACAAAGTGGGGCTGCGGCTTCAAATATTTCGCGCGTTCCAACGAGTATTAATGAGAGCTCGGGTAACCTTTGCCGTACCTTTTATTGGCAATGAATCTGACGCCGGCAGCTGCGACATATTTATCCAATTGCGAGGGAAAAGCCGGTCTTCGCGAATCGCCATAACGGGCAGACTCGCTCGCCTACACGGCGACTAAAAAGCCGTCGGCTCGTTCGATTTCATCGGATCGAAAAATTCGCCTGCCGATTTTGTCATTTCCAAGCGGTTGTGACATCCACGCGTGTCGTTCCCAGGTGTCTAATTTCCTTGATTCCTTGCGTACGTTTGTCAATTTTTGTCGATTCCGCGTATCGATGACACTCGGTGGAAAAAACTGTGACATCGACCGCTTCGTGCGAATAAATTTATATGTACAACCACAGACCAAAGATAACAGTTATTCTAAAATTTTCTACGATAAAAATCGCTGATAGAAAGTTGATTATTATTAAAATTTAAGATGTTATTTATAATTATACTTATAAATAACAATTATAAGTATAATTTAAAAGAAAAAGCTAAATCAATAAAGCGGGAAATAGAGGGAACATCTACCTTACACGAACTTTAGAATCGTCGCACAATTCTCTTAATTAAGGTACGCGTTTCTCCGAAGCGATATTCCTGTTCATTGTTCGCATTTGTATGTGACCGATAAAACACAATTAATTTCGATAACGTGTTTACTTCCACGTATCAAAATCATTCACGGTGAAAATGAACTGCAGCCTTTGTAAAGTACACCGGGGAAACTTTATTTAACGTAACCGACCGCGATCTATTCATTATACTGCGCCTCCGCATTCACCGCAAAAATGGCGCCAGCGAACGACACATTGGTTCCAATATATAGAAGATCATTGTCCCGCCGCGTCGGTGAATTTCTTTTATAATAGGAAAACTGCCTATATTTACGAGCTTGCATAGTAAATTCAGAGGGAGGAGGGGGGCTATGCGTGCGTATTAAAGTGTATTTAAATGAGCCTCGGGTAGCGTAAATCAAACAATGTCTGTTGAACAATCGAACGCTCGAGTCGAGCGTGCTTGAGGCGAGGACTCTGTCACTCGAAAACGAACAAAAGGACATTTTTTTCTCGTCGATTAATTATTCCATCGCTCTCGAGAGCTCCGGCAACCTCCCTACGAGGCTAGAATTCATGAGGAAATACGCCGTTTATTTCTCGCCGTCTCTCTATTTTCCGAATTCTCTTATTAGCTTTGAAACTGTAGAGCGCAGATGAACACAGCGATAGTTCGAACGGATTTATGGTTCTGTTTAATTCGCGTAACAATAGGCTAGTGTACACTCGGTCTCATCGATCAGTATGTTTGGTAACACTTTAGTGAATGGAATCTGTTTTAATCAAATCGTTTTGACAAAAAGGAGTGTTTAAGCACCGTAATTAAATCTGCTCGCAATTGTTATGTGATTTACGTGAATTTCAGTGACAGAGCTCATAAAATTCCAACAAGGTTTGGATGATATTGCTGAGAACACGAGAGTACGTAAGCAATTATTCTTGAAATGGCACAATTCGCGTAAAGGTCAATGGAATACCAAGTGTCACTTAAAAAACTTGACATTTCATGTTTGCGAAATTTATTGACTGAGTTTTTTCGGAGTATAATTAACACGTTTGAGATACGGCAGTCTATCTTCATGTTTACTAGGTATAATGCACCACCTATATGAAATTTTGAAACAAATTTAGCGAAAGAATGTTTTAGTCTACTTAAATATTATACTACGTACCACAAATTTGAATAATAACGTGCATAAAATTGATTTTATGAAATTTTGACACAAATTCAGCAAAAGAATGTTTTAGTCTATTTAAATATGTATTATACTACGTTCCACAAATTTGAATAATAACATGCATTTATTGTCAATTTGACACATTTTCTACTGTATGTCCTACACTTCATTTTATTTTAACCCTCCGACAGCGATGCCTGGGTCTTCTTGGACCCAGTGTATAAAAATTGTCATTTAATTACTCAGTTTTTAGCGATGAAATTAAAGGAATAACTGTTGCATATTGAAAACAAGAAAAAGACTAACATATCTACAAGAAGTACCTCCAAAAAGTTTAAAAAATTGATAAATAAAGCAAAAGATAATCTAAAACGTCATCAATTATTATGTAAGAATAGACCGAAGGTTAAACTTATAAGATTTTACCTCGGGGTTTCATTATTCAAGAAAAAATTCACAATGTTAATAACTTACATTAAGGGACAAATTAGTCGGGGATACAAGAGTGAATAATAAACAATTATCGAATGTTTCCGGCACGTAAACATAAATCTACGTATCCATTCAGTATTAACATGGATTCTAATTATGTTTTAACTTGGCAGTGCGTCTGCACGTGAAACTGTTGGCAAAGTTAATCGCACGTTTTACCGAAGCACGAAGTCTGCGTCAACAAAAGAGAACTGTAACCTTCGATCGCGTGCACGTGACCCACAGTTTGTTTAATTAACTAATGAGCCCCGCCCTGCGTCACGAACAGTTCCGTTTTATTAGGTCTGGTGTGTGCACACAAATGCAACCGCCCCTCGCGTTGCGTGTGCACGCACTGTCAAGAAACTGACACGAACGTCTGGAGAAGTCACCGAACGGTGACTATTGTGGAATTAGTCACGATTCGAGCAATAAACGAATTACCCCTCTGTCCTTTAAGGCGACGGAGATCGGGAAAATTCATCGATAAATAATTTTCATTTTCCTCGAAAATATTAGGGGAGACCGGGGCTAGTTGACTAATGGGGTTAGTTGACTAATGAGGTTAGTCGACTAATCCATTCTAATTGTAGTACTATAAAGTAGACGATGCTGCTTTCCGCGATATTGACACATAAGAATGACTAGCTCACCATGCAATGTGTTGTCGTGACCGAAACTTGCGTGTTATACCAATAAGAATAAAAAATCTAAAAACATCGACGGTAAGTAAATATTTTTGTTTCGATTATTTATCAATTTTTGTCCATTAAGTACTGCTTCATATTTTTTCATGATTAGTTTACGGATATATGATACATTGACTAGAATGAGGTATTTTATTTTATCCGGAATTCAAGTGAAAATGGGAGGAAACTATTTTTTTTCAAGTACGCAGGTTAATGTGTTTTAAAATATCTATTTCGTTTGCAATATCGATCTTAACGCTTCTACTCTATTCTAAATGTTGTACTATTAGGTTGGCAACTAAGTTCGCGACATCCACATTTTCTCAAACAAAGTCATTTATATATATTTTTTAAGCACGAATATTTTATATTAAAATTAATCGCAAAATTCAGAGCTTTCCGATGATATACAGTTCAAAAGGAATGGTTACCGAACGAGGTTATAATGATACAGTAAAAGAATTACGAAACGAATGGTCGCGAATTTATTTTCCATCCAATTGTGAGAATTTCTTAAGTATTTTTTATGTGCGGAAATTGAGCAAAAGTTCTACGAGCTGCGCGCCTTTAAGGTTTGAACATAACTGCTGTAGAGCCGTGGTATTATAGACAACTGCCAGGAAGAATAAAACGCGAACTGCTGTGGTTATCGCTAATAAAGTGTGCAACGAAGGATACAAAAGAGAACTTTTCGGAAAGTTCTGGGTTGAACGGGCACGTGCAGTAAATGACGGAAAAAGTTCGCTAATGCGTACAACGCTATTGCAAGCTGACCAGGGAAAAAGGGGCTACTCACGGGAAGTAAGGATTTTTTCGTGCAATTAAACAGATCGTCGCGGACTGTAGCCCGTTCCTCGCGAGGAAACTGTATAAGTAGGTTAAATGCAAGAACTTTAAGGCTGCGCCGTGCGATAACACAGCTGCGGACATGGTGCAGCATGCGCTCGTTAGTCAGAGCTACAACACTACCGCAAGGCATAATGACAGTCACTTTAAGTCTGTCGCAAGAAGGCAGAATGGACTAATCTACGGTAATAATTTTTTCCACGGAGCTCGAGCGAGTTTCTCCCTGGTTTCGACGGCTGCGCTCGGAACAATTTTCTTATTTAAAATACTTTCGAGTTGTTGCTTGAACGATAAATAAATTTCGATCGACAAATGCACAGCTGCATTTCCTTCAACAATCCTGAAGTTTTCGCATTGCATCTTTTTAAATTCAGTCGAATCAATTTGAAATTTCAATGACATTAAAGAAAAAGATTCTTTCAAAATTGCGTTTAATTGGAGCTTCGAATATGTTATAATAACGATTGCTAAAATATTCCAACTGGGCTTTTTCTAACCCTTTCGGTTATGGCGGCCTCATGTAAGGATATATTAAATAAATGCTTGGTATATCTAAATTCGGTAAATTTTATTGTTTTTAAACGTTGTCCTCATATTGTGTGAGGAGGAGATATTTTATACAACTGAAAAATCATAATTTAATTCAAAGAACTGCTTAGCGAAGCCATGATTTTTTTCCAGGAATAAATAATTCGTGACCGAAAGGGTTAACTCAAACCTGGGCAACATCTTCCGCACTATTAAAAATCAACAAGTTATCAGGTATAATTTAGCGATTCTTTAATTTTGTGTTCATAATCAACACATTAAAATTGTCTTCTTCTAACAAATTCTTCAAGACAAAAATGTTTTATTCATCGTAACAGCGAAGAAAACGAGGGGTTAAACGTATCGAGAGAGGGGACTAGAAGAATATTTTCTTGAAATTCGAAGTATTTTCGTCGGCTGGCAAACGGGAAGATTAATAACCGGAAAAATGTTCCACGGTATTCCCTCCACGAAGACGCAGCTTAACCGCGCGACGTTGATCGCGTGCCACGAACCTAACCCTCGACCAGTCCCAGAAAATAAATTCATCCACGTCGAGGTAAGGAAAACCATGGTCTCGGACTCGTAATAAAATCCACGGGGTGAATTATGCGGCAGATAGAGGGGGAGGAGGGAAGGGGGATGACACAGGAATAAAGTCGCGACGTTATTCGTCGGAGGAACTTGGAACCTAATACGACCGGTTTGAGCAGAGCTCGCCGCGAAGCTGCCGGCAATTTCTTCCCCCCCGAGCTTTCTCGCCGGATATGCTCGCTCCTGGGCTAAGAAGAAACAATTTGTCAAAGCGAATGAATCCCCGAGAAGTCGGAAAAAGAATGGAAAACAGCATGCAAAACGGGTGACGATCGTTCGCGTTTACTGAATAGAAAACGAAATTTACATTTTAATCAAGTCAACGAGAAACGAGCATCTCTCTGGTTCTCGCGGAAAACCGACGGGAGCAAAAACTGACATAGTTAGACCGGCAAGAAACTTCTGATGAGACATTCAATTATATTTTCATCTCGGAAGTGCAGCCAATCAAAAGGTAAACGATTTTTAAACCTGTTTTGTAAGGGCAGTTGAGCAGTCGCCGAGTTTCTTGTAACTACTTTTACAAGTATTAGACTGTATAAAATGCTATTTCAAATACTAGATAATTAACAAGGTTTTAAGATATTATTTTATGTGAGGGCTACTAAAAATTAATAGGCTTTATCTTCTCGCTGTTTCTATTAAGTATTAACTTAAACACACATCGAATATTAAATATACATTTGAAATATCATAATTAAAGGTATAATCTTTCATTTCAAACGTAGTTAATATCCAACGTGTGTTTGACTTAAGCTTCTATTCCATGCACTACATTGTCAAAATAAAATATTTCAAACGCAGTAACTGTCGCGTTATATCTGCAGATTTATGCCACGTTAATCGTTGATGAGTAGTATACGAGACGCTAAGAACACATGTGTTCACGAAAAGCATGAAGTGATAAAGTAACTTTCAGATCCTTGACTCTAATATTAGCCGCTCGCACGAAATACTACCGTGTCATAATTTGAAACACTTTTCAGATTGCTAAATTTGTTTGTATTCAACAAATTGCTAAAAATGTAGTTACAGTATGAGCAAATATTGTAAGAAATTATATGGTGAATTTATTACAGTGATTATTCAGTTAACTCTCTTACGTTCCTCAGAATAAAAATTCCACCATTTACTATCTTTACATAGTGTAAAATTTATTTCTTTTTAATATTATAAATGAACTTGTTGGTTCAAAGTGTAAAGCAAACATGGGAGATTATCATAGAATCTTTCATGTAACTATTTCCGAGGAGCGCACGAGGGTTAATTCTTCTGCATTATTCGGTTCTAATAAAAATTAATGTTCTCCAGCATCAGTAAAAGTTAATTTCTAAACCTGACGAAAACATCCGTAAACATCCGGGGTTTGTTGACTTATTGCTCTCGCTAATCTAAATTTGATTAAAACTACACCTAGGTTCAATCAAAGCGATTTTCAAAATTAAATCTGTATACCCAAGTCAATGTGCGAACTTTTGGTGTAGAACAAGTCAACAAAATACTAATGGTTCATTGGTAAAAATTAAATATGTTAAAAGTTAGTCAACTATCCCCGGTCTCCCCTATCACTGACACACGTATCTGTCGTATCTTCCATCCGGAAAATGGGGATTGTTACGATCCCTGCCATAAATCCGCCGATGTAAAAGTTTGCGAGTGTACTGGGATCGTAAAGAATATGAAAATTCAAGCCGGCGTCTGTTCGGTACTTCGTGCAGAGCTTCATTCTTCTTATGGCGCGCACACAGGTCCGAGCGAACGGGTCCAACTTTCGCGAAACAGACTCCAGCCGGGAATGAACATTTTTCCGCTCTCTGCCAAAAACCCATTCGACGAACTTCCACGATTCAATTTCCACGTTCGCGAATTAAAGCCGTCCCCGGCGCATTGTGCAGAGCGTTTACGATCGCCGGCAGTAACTCATTGCATGAGAGAGCGTACGCGTTTGCGAGGAGGTAAATCGGTGTAAAGACACGTTTCGGCAGTAAAGCGACCGTGAAATATAGTATCTCGCGCTTCGCAGGGATACCAAGCGCGGATGTGCACACAGAATGGAAGAGCATCTATCCTCCCGGCGCGGCGCGGCGCGATGATTTAAGCGTGGTCGAACGATGTCGACTGTGTCTGATGTTTGACGATCGTAAAACGACTGGAAAAGGGGGTGAAATATTTCCGTCGTCGATGAGTTACGGGCGAAAATCTCGCGTGAAAGGGGGATCCCGTGGAAAAGTCCCCGGCCATTATTGCGGAGCCGAATAAAACCAGCATTTCCACTCGGCAAGCAATCGTGCGGGGGAACTTTTATTCGGAGACAGGAAGTTACGATTGACCTAGATATTTTGGTCCGTGTCTATCCTTCTTCTGGAAATCGTGTTTTGCCAAGATCCAACTTAAAGTGAAGTCGTGAAAAGTGAACTTGCGAAGTACACACACAGAGATTCTTCGAAGAAATTCTGCTCCTCACTGTATTTTTTGTTTTACCAATCATTCTGTTCAGATTTATACGTTTTCTTATATTAACTCTTTGCACTCCTTTGTCGACTCGGAGAAAGGAAAATGTAAATGAAACGTGTTTTGATATGTATTTAGTTCTTCTTTATGTATTTAATTGTCGTATTTTTTTAGTTAAAAACAAATATAAGTTCCACAAATATAAATTACGACGAAGTTTGAGAGCTATATTTAATATAATTGGTAAACAAAATTGTTTAGAATAGGTAGCAGTCAAGGGACTGTCCTTTGAAGTAAATTTCAAATGAAACATTTAAAATAGTGGGGAGTTGTTGGCAATAAAATTGAAAAATAATTCGGAGTGCAAAGGGTTAAAAATCTTGTAATATTATGGTATATTGCTGTGTCATAATATATTATATATTGTCTTGTTGTGTTATATTATATTATATTATATTGGGTAATTGTTATTTTGAATAAAAATCCACAACCTACTTATAACATTATACACACTGCAGCCAAATATTGTTTAATGTTACCATCAATTGTAGATACCAACGAGGTGTCTATTATCATTCGAGGATAATTAATTAATAGCCAAGATGTATAAATAAATTAATTTATACATTTATATATAAATAAATTAATTTTCTAACGAGGTCTCCTAGAGGATCTTGCTATCCATGGAATAGTTACAGGCACGTCGTAACATCACGATTACTTCCGGTTGACCATTGCCCACCGAGAATCGGACGTTCGGTGCGAACTTATTATCGAGTCGTTCCCACAGCTCGTTCCGGCGAAAACTACATGAGCGTGGCGGACGCGACTCGACGCGCGATCGCACGTGTGCACGTTTCTTATCCGCGACCGATATGTACCAGACTCTCTGGAGGGCCTATTCGTGATACCGGCAATCATATGCCGCCGTGTGCTCTTTATCAGTATGGCATTACGTCCCGCTCAAGGAACGGAAATCGGTCTTTCAATCGCTGCGATCACGCCCTTATCATCTCGCGGAAACGCCGCAGCTGCGTCTCGCGTGTCTGCCGTTTAGCTAATGATTTTAATATTCCCCGGATATTCCTGTTCAGAACTGTTAGTTTTAAACATTTATATAAATAAAAAATGGTTAGGTTATTACACAGCAAGTGTTCTAAAATGTCGTATACATTTTTGGTTATATTTCGAAATAATATAGTGTAATTTTTACGCATTTACCGTTATTATTAATTGAATTATTGTATAATTCCAGCAGCATATCATTTCCATGACTGCCACGATGTCTGAATAATGAATTAATCAATCTTCTTCTTCTTTTATACATATACGGTAAACTGTACTGTTGCTGACACTTTTGATTTAAACGGCAAAAAAAAAAGAATTCCTGGTATAGAAAATCATTTTTTCATTGCTTCTTATTTATATTTCAAAGCAACGTTGTAAGTTTTCATAACAGAGTTCCATATATGACTGTTAGCAATTGTGCCAATGACTTATTTGTCTTACGGTTGTTATCCACTGAATATATTTTATAATAGAAGATTTATTACTCGTAAAACTGTTTGATTTTGCTGAAAAATCTCTATTAGCTTATAATAATAGAAAGTTAAGCTCGTGTTTAAACATTTCGAAAAAAGATGAAAAGATTTTTGCTATGATTTTGGCTTAGGATGCCAATCATTGTACAGTTTACCCTATAAGAATATAGATCCTTTAATCTTGTGGAGTAAACTGTAACTGTATTCTCCTGAATGCGAGTTAATTCCCCTGATTTGGCGATACTGTGTCAATTCATGAGATAAATGCATTTATAGATTAAAATGGGCCACTCTGATGACGTATATTGTAGGTGCATATCTCATTAGAGTTCTGTGGTAGCCAGCATCGTAAAAGCTTGTTATTGGGGTCCTTCCCTTGTCAGTCATGGAATCAATTGAGTCTATGATCGTGGCATATCAAGAAGGTCGAGATGCCTCGGGAGAAGGACGAGAGGTCTCCGAAACGATGCAAATTGCGAGCATTAATCGTGGGAGGGGTTAGTGGTGGGGTTAGTAACGAGCCGTAGAATTCCGCGTGGGCTCGCCCGAAAGAACGGCCGGGAAAATGGACGGAAGACGCAGCACGGATCTGAACGACGACGCCCCCGTGGCATGCTGTTCAGCTATTTTAATGCGTCGCTAGATGATTGATTAAATTTCTGCGAGCCTCCGCCGTTGTAATTGAATGCACGTCCCGACGGGTGTCGATTTTTACGGCTGCGGGAAAGGCTACCCTCTTCGACCGAGACGAGCCCGGCGAACCTTCCACGAAGATACCGGATCGCAATGAACGGCCAGCCGTGCAATTTTGCCCGTGTCCCGCTTGCATACGCCCAGCCTAATCGCTTTCTTCGATCTGAGCGCGTTTGCATTTTTTCTTGTTACGATAGCTACGTGTCTAAGGCCTGCAGCGTGTACACGGTTCACCCTAAAAGTAGTGGTGGGCATTCAATACTCTGTCTTGCAAAGTTTTCGAACAAATCAATCACTACAAGATTTCGATTCAATTCGATATTTGAGCCGTTTATTTTGAAAGTGGCCTAAGTCCATTTTCGAGAAAAATCAAGCTAGCAATTTTGGTATTTACATTTCTACGTTATCCTTTCATTCTGAAGCAAATTGTAATCAATATATTTAAAATCACAAAGATTTTGTAAATAGGAAATTAGCTGGTTAATAGAACCGCTTCCATATTACTGAAGAGTAATATGACTTGCGCATTGTGTACTATTGTCCGAATTTTATGGAAACGTGATGAGCATAAATTATAAGACATTAATAACAAACTGGAATCATGCGCGCTGTCAAACGTGCACAAACACCATCGTACATCTATGTGTAGCGCACAAACAAGGGGTATAATTTACAAAAAAAAAGAAGAAACGAAAATGGAGATAAATTTGAGAAATTAACGGCACTCCCACGCGAACTATTACCCCGTGTCGGCTAAAATAATAATTCGCCTTGCTATGGTGTCATAAATCTACCGCTCCGTACGCAACCCGAACGAGAATGCATCGAGGTATTACCGTATCGATTGTCGAGCCTCCGGCGGAATGCTGAACAAATTGCTATTATCTCCGGTACGCACTGATTCAGGAGTATTCGGAGTTGCCGCGTGGGCAGTTACCGATGTTTGTTGCGTCTTCGTGAACAATATTTGGCTGGTTCTCATGAGAACAGCTTTTAGACGAAACATAGCAATGTATAGCAGACTTCTGTGTATCAATTTCCAGAATAGTTTACAAATTCTGTATTTCAAGTGTCTAATGCAAAAATGATGGAAGTCAAAATAGTTGATCATTAGATTAAAAATAAAAATTTCTTTCTTCTATTAATTACTCGATTAACCCCTTGTCCTACGATTTATTTTACGGTTTCAGTGATTAGATCCTTTTTTGTAGATCGTAATTTCCTAAACAAGGAGAATATTGATATATAACTTGTTGTAATATTTAAATTTTAAGAATACTTAGTCCTTTCGTACAAAAATATTTCAATTTTTTAAAGATAGAAACCGATCTGGCTTACACCGATCTGAACTCAAATCATGTAAGATTTTATAAGTCGAACAGACTCGATCTTTAAACCTCTGCATTTAAAATTTATCTTAATTCAACATCGAGGTCACAAACAGCTTTATAAATATGATCTTCCTAAAGATATAATGCTGTTATCCCTAAGGTAATTTTTCTAATAATTTTTATTAAAATTTTATTATTATTAATTTATGATTATAAAATTTAAATATCACCCCAATAAAATAATTAATATAATCATTTAACTGCCTATATGTTCTCCAATAGCTGTATATTAACAAAACCAAAACAGAATTTCATTTCGATTTAAAGGAAATTATTAACATACATTTTTATCAGAATCTGTTCTGAATCTTCGTAAGGCAACGGATTAAGCTGATGTTTTTATATCTTTTTAATATGTCCACTGCTTTAAATTGTGCTTACCCATTTTTGTTATAAATGCATAAAATCTATTCATGTTTCTCTCCATGGTGATTATAATACTTCTTTAGAGTTTCCTTGTTTTACAAACGAGACACGAATCCATTCTCCCTAATGGAGTGTATAACAACTGAAACTATGTAATCGTTAGTCGGTGAAATGTAGCGAGGAGTTAATCGATTTTCAAAATAAATTGTGTTAGTAGCTTTCATCGTAGTTTCATCAAGGAGAATAATTAATGCCAACTTCGTAAAGCGGAATTGTTGAACAACGAGAGGACACGAACTTCGAGAGGGGGAAAAATTAAAAGTAGAACTTTTAATATGATAAGGATAATGATACTGCTGTTGAAACTCGAGTTTCAGTGGGGGTAAGTATTAACGAACGAAATTTCCATATGAAAGTGGTGTTTAACTAATTCCTTTTATGTCGTCAACTTATTATATTCGTTTAATTCTCGTCACTGGCTTTGTCTAGCCTCATTCATTTTCAAAAACCTCTACAATTTAATTACTCCTCACCTTAGTAACCCAAATTTTCATGGAATACTCTAATGTCACAAACATAAATCAATGCATCCTTATGCATTTATAGACAAAAATTGAATAGATGAAATTGAAAATTGCAGAAAAATTTTTAGAATTGAAGATGTCAATATATGATTTCTCATCTTTAAAATTATTGAGGGAACAAATAACATTCTGTTTGGTTTCTATCCCTTGCAATCGATACAGACAATTTTTATTTTGTATAAAGACCTGCAGTCTAATGATTATAATTAGACTGCGGATGTTTATACAATTTGCAATTTTTGTGGACGAATTTGAAGAAACTCGAATCAAATAAAATCTTATTTTCCGTGGTGCAGTAAACACCCCTTTACTGTCCGGGTTCGTGGGCACGATCACTGTTCAGCGACTACCCACTCCTCTCTTCTTCTGTCCTTCTCTATGTTCGGCGCTGTATTGAAGTCTCGCTCGGTGCGGTCGGCGCGGTAGACGCAGTCATAAATCAAAAATAGTGTCCGGGTACGATCCTTGCAAAACATGGCTGTTGGACAGTAAAGGGCGTTTACTGTAGTTGCCTTTATAGATCTAAAATAAATGAAAATCGTACTAAATTCTGTCGTATTTTATATCCTAGCATTTTTTGAAAATTTTCGAAAGCCATAATTGCATCAAGATCCGCAGTCTAATCATAATTATTCGCTCGTAGCGGAGACAACGGTGCATTAAAGATTAAATATTGTCAAATAAGAGTTTGATATTTCAGACAGCAAGGAAATAAATTGCTAAAATCACGAGCACGACACGAGCGCTGCTGATTTCAATGCCCGGTCAGACCGCGATCGTCGCACGCGAACGTTTGATTAAAGAACCGACAGGTTCGTGAACGGCTGCGTGAAATGAAAAGACGCTTTTACGGATCCTCCTTTGCACGGTAGACGAAACGAGGTTCAGAGACTATTTCAGTGGTCGAAATGGTTAGCACGACTCGAAAGGACACATTCGCCGGCTTAGTCGCCCCTAAACGACGGTGGCGGCGAAGGAAGCGTAATTGAAAACGAGCGGGGCAAATAAGAAATTCCAGGCACGAGTCAGATGACGGAGAGGAGGGAGGAGAAAAGCAGTCCGCGAGACAAGAGGACGGCGGAACTGGCTGGCTGGTTGGTTGGCGAAGAAGAAGAAGAAGGCGCGAAGGAGGGATTGTGAAACCGCAGAGCGATATTATCGAGCGCATGAACGTGCGGTTAGGGACGGCGATGCGCCATCGTCGAGTATAAATCCGCTGATACGACGTGAAAGCCGATGCCGGTACAGGACCAGCCTAGGCTTTTTCTCGGGACTTGAACTTCGCCGGGGGAAGGGGGCTGGAGCTAGTTCAAAAGATGTCGGATAAGGTCGGCGGCGGTGTTGTAGGTGTGAGGCCCGATACTGCAGTTGCAACTGCAGCTGCTGCAGAATTGCCGCAGGGGGTGACGCGCGACGAGTCGAACGTGACCGACGCACTGTGGGGTATTTGGCCGATCTAGCTGGCCAAAAGTCGATTTCGTCAAACTCATCCGAGATAAAAATGAGTTGTTACCTGGAAAAGATAAACCGTCGGTTTTTCCCCGATTTACTGTACCATTGCCTCACAAAAAAATATCAAAATCGAAGTCGGACACTTGGAGTCCTTCCATTGTATAGTCCTGACGTCGTCAATGTATCTGTATGCATCCTCAAAGAGTTAACAATTCGGTCACCCATAGTACGAGTATATGTTTGCAAATAATGGTTCGAATGTTCATGTAAGCGAGAGAACCCTTATCACGAGATCCGTTACCGAAAATGATCAGTGTCGCCGAACGGGATTCTACTGATGCCCTGGAATTATTAAATCCTCTCGAAGTGACCATTCCGGGCGGAAGTATAGCGATAATCGCGATTTATAGCCGCGGAGCGTCGTTACTGGTATACGACGGTCTAGCCGAAATGAGTTTCCTGGCCGATTGGTATGCTCGGTGTCGCCGCGGAATCGTTACGGCGTGTAATAAAACACGAGGAATTGCTCTTTACAGACGTTCCCCTCTGTACACAGAAAAACTCATTAGCCGGCGCGGCGGCACAGTTTCGCGAATATCGAGAGCGCCTACGGTGAGCGGCCCCATTCGATACGGCAGCAGAAAAAGAAGCGATTTTGGAGGAACAATTCCGTGGAGGCACGTGACACAATCTTGTCGGATGGAACGTCCCTTTTGTCTATTTTATCCACTTTGTCCACAGGACACCGTCCGTTGTTTATTCACGACGCACGGGGCGGACGAGGGTGGGTAGCTTCGAAAAACTGGCCTACATATAAGCTGTAGGGATGGATCGAGGCAATAGAAGCACGGACAAAGACGTTCGGCTTTTTGCCGGGGCGAAAGCGTGTTTCTTCTTGGCGAAACGCGACGTCGGCTACGGAAATTGCACCTAGATGGAACGATCGACGCTCACCCCCTGCGGGGTTGCTCGTCGCACAGATAGATTACCTTCGAGGTTTGCCATGGAGAACCTATAGCTGTCGATCCTCGGCGTGTTGATGTCCGAGTTGAAAGGCCTGAGGGTCGCCGAGCTCACATTGTCCAGACCCTGAAACATCAATTCATCGGGACGTTAGGGAGTACGAATGAAAGCAATTTTCCTTCTCAGATACAAATTGTAAATCTTCAGCCCTTCAGAGACGACGTCGAACTACCAGTTTCTCTTTGTGTAACCGACTTTGTACGATGTTACAGATGTTACACCGTAATTTGCTAGAGATTTAGACATTCTGATATGTGCTTTTCATAGTGAAAGTGTATCACACTTAAGGGTAGCGTCTTTTCGAGTGACCTTGACGAAACGACAGTCGCGCGTGACTGTGTGTGAGTGCACACACCGATTGAAAATTTTCGAAAATTTTTGGAAATGCATAAAGGTCCGCAATCTAGTGATAAAGCTTTGAAGTATTCGTCAATGTCGGTGCACACGTCAGTACACACTCGTCTCCGAAGGATTAATGGATTTTTAACAGTGAACGTGCCATTACCAGTCAATTAACCGATTTCATATTATTTATTCTATAGTATTGAAATTCATAGATCACGGTCACTCAGCATATATTATAACAACTGGGAAAAATCCAAATGAATTCAATCTTGTAATTTTTATACAATAACAACCAGATATACCAGAAATTATCAGTGCGTTAAGTATTATAAAATATCATTTGCTAATTATATGGGACAAGTTGCTTTGCAAAAATTTTCAATTTTTTATCCAGAAAATGAAGGATTTATTTCAACAGAGGTTTGCTGTGTGTGGGCTGTTTGCTTAATTAACTTAAATTACTTGAAACAAAATAATAATTATTTCTTTAAAACATAGTTATTTGCCTTCTACATATATTTGCAGCATAATTGAATTTGGAGATCAAACATATCTAGCGCCATTATTTCATTTGTTTTGACATTATTAATTAAAATTTTATTTGATATTTCGAATATAATCCATCTGGTTTGAAGCATTAAATAAATAAATAGTAATAACGTACGTTTCTCGATATTGATGCCTTGCGGATTGGTAAAGTTTATCTTTGATATTTCGGAAAAATATTCTGGTTAAGTCCATGGAAAGCCAAACAGTCTGTACGGCTTTATAAAAATGTTCAGAAAAACTGACAGTCCACGAGCTGAAGCAGCCACCGGAAATTGTGAGATTGCAACAATCTTTTGATAACCTGAATCAATATTAACACAGACATCGCTGCCTGAGGCTTTCTAGGATATATGTATGCACAGATGCTACTGAACGATTCCGATTTTCGAATCGTATTATCGGAAATCTGCAGATCTGAAGGCTAAAATATTAAACCCAAATCCATCGGTGCGTATCGAGATAAGTCCATTCGGTAAGATAAAACTCAGCACAATAAAGTGACTCGAGTCTTGAAAAAAATGGAGGCATAGTGTCGTACAATTTTTCCTATTCGGTTTTTCAAAGTTGTCTTTGGCTAGAATGCTCATCTAGTAGGTATTAGTTGCTTTAAAAATTTAATATTGATAGCTGTGGTAGATAAGATTGTCTATGTACTGTCTATGTGTTATGTCCACGTTTATCGCAAGCTCACAAAAAATAGTATTGGGTTGACAAGAAAGTAATTTCGGTATTTTAAGGTGAATAGAGCCCAACTTTTTTTATTCGAGCAATGGATTTTAATAAATAAGATATTTTCCCTTTCGTTTGATGATCTTTTGCCAAAAAGAATAAATAAGAAAATATTTCATGTTATATATATAAATATATTTTAATTTAATTTAAATATATTTTATATAAAGTCCATCGCTTGAATAAAGAAATTCGGTTTTATTTCACCTTAAAATATCACCGAAATTACTTTCTTGCCAACCCAATAGAACTGTACGATCTACGAAACAGCACGGACCCAAGGATTTTTCTTAGATCAAGGCTTTACTCCTTTTCTCGCAATTCTTCCCCATTCGTCTATACAGAACGGTGCTGAAATATTAAGTCTCAATCGACACATACGAGACGAGTGAATCGTTCGGCAAAATGGAACCGTGTTACTCGAATGAAGTTACCGCAGTCTTGAAATCACGAGGATCCATTCCTTTTCACGCAATTTTTCCCCGTTCGTCTCTGCGGAATGGCATCAATGGTCGAGTATATTTCACGAGCAAGCCGCGACGATGGGTTCCTTGAAACGGAAATAGCGTTCGCGACGCAGGCTGAATTCGTCGTAGCTTCGAGGTTTCTTGCGACACCGGCGCGGCGTGGCAGTCAGCCGGCGGCGGCACGGTCGATCAGAAATCCGTTCGAGATCCTTTTACGTTCACGGCTCGGCGGGAAATGCAATTCGCGCGAGCCCGTAGATTCGCTTCACCCAATTTCCTCTGAGCGTACGTTGTAAAGAATGTACCGAGGAAAGGACTCAAAAATCAATTGATTGCCGGACTGGTTTGATTTGCGGATCATTGATACGTCGAATGAAACTGTTGAAATTTTCTATCAATTCCGGAGTAACTGAAATTTTTATCGTCTTTTCCGTTGCAAGAAAGCTTGTAAAATACAGCGGGTTCACTGGAACTTTAATTCCATACATTTTTGTGCAAATAAACAATTTTCATCTTCTTGAAAATAGAAAGAAGTCCTAGCTAAGTTGGGAAGCACTTTTCTGATGTGGGAAGCAGATTTTCTAAAAATGCTGCAAGATAAATAAATATGTTTCTGTGTTCATAGTAATAATTAAAATATAAATATATATTATACATTAATATAAATATTGATAATTTCATTAGAGTTGCAGTCAAAGGCCTCGAGCTTTCCACAAAGTGCCATTTAGACCAAAACAGATTTGATGTTGAGTTAGGACCCTGGGAGATCTTTTTATCGCTTGCAGATGGTGCCTGATGGTGCAGATTGCTTCATAAAACAACAGACAATAGAACGCTAGGCGCCTAATGATGTTACGTTCAGGGGCTTTCACCAACAGGACTTTTTGCGAAGAAAGTTCTGTTGCACCATTCCACCCGCATCTGGCCTCTCCGTGGTGGTTGCTACCCCCATAAGCATCATGGTGGGCGGTAGCTTCATCACCACAGAGGACGCTGTCCTCTTAACAGCGTCGAAAGCTCTGATCGGACAATACCCTCACCTCAATCCCCATCATTTGCACAACAGTAATTAGATGAGTTATAAACAAAGTCCAATTTTGAACGAAGTGCCATAATTCTCAAAGAAAGGAAGGTAAATCTCAAGTTGGAGTGCTTGAATAGTGACAGATACTAATGCACAGAATGCATTTACATAAGTACAGGATTAGTAAAAATATTTTTATTGAGTTGAAACAAAAGTTTTTATAGCGTTTGTAAATTAAAATTGAAAATTCAGATATTCATTCAATAACATATTTTCCATTCTGTTCTATTACTTTCTGCCATTTTCGGGGTAACTTCTCGTGTTATTGAATAAACATATGAATAAATACCTTAATTTTATCTTCGATTCTTAATCTAAAAACGCTACGAACATTCTTTCCAACCCAATATTAATATTGGTAATCTTTTTGTTCGTGCAAATAATCGTTGGAGACGTAACTGTTCCTTGTGATCCTGAAACGTTAGAGGTCTAAACTTCTAATCAGGAAATCGAGGCTGGGACCTCATTACTATAATCACCGATTATAAACGAGCTATTTGTGATCGGATGTTTCTACGAACAAAAACAGTCGGCGGATAGTTCGCCAGCTTTGCAATCTCTTGAAGACACGCTCCAAGAGCTGTAAGATGTAAGTGCGTTGACCATCGTATCGTGTGCGCAACGATCGATGGCAATGTGGTTGTCAATTGTTTTTTTGCCAATGCTGTTGGTCAGCGACCGCATGCTTGCTCTCGTACACTTGAACTATCGTTACGATCACACGCAGCAGTTAACCTCTCGCGCTGAAATGATGTCTCCCAGACGGTCCAGCTTCTACGACTCAAAACCGTCAACGTCTAACGCACATGGCTTCGCACTCGTAACTTTTAAATAGATGATACACGTGTAGCCGGTAATTAAAGATGAACACTGCGAAGACTTAGAGACTGATAAGGAAACGTGGCGCAATAACAATCATTGTGCTCGATGAAATTTTAGAGGATAGCTATCTTTCTATTTTTTGACAAACCGACGCGTACTGCGGATTTATGCAAAATAAAAATCATCTGCATTGATTACAAGAAGCTTAAGTAACATAGCTGTTAATTTTTTTGATGTTACTGTTTCGTATTTTACCTGGACGCTTTGCGATTGAATATTTTGGAAATTATTGGATCTGCAAGAACCGTCATAGAATATAATTAAACTGCAAATCTTTATGCAAAATAAAAGTAATTGATCTCAATTATAACAGACTGGAGTGAAATAGAAATTAATTTACATTCTTTATACATTGCAGATAATATAACAACCTTTTAAAATTTTTCTAATGTTTTTTACCGTTTTGTCTCTCCTCCATTCATATCATAAACGCATAAAATCCGCAGTTTATTAATAACGTCACCTTCAAATGACTTAATTCTTGAGATATCGTACATCATAGTTATTTCTAACTACTCCAAGGTGTTCCACTATCAAGGAGTACTTTATGCTATAACAGCTGGCTTGTAATTGCCTATAAAAGTACAAAAAGACAAATGCAGAGAAAACTGTTCTCAGTAACTTTAATTGCGATGTACCAATATTCCATGTACTTTCTTGCAAGAAAGCTTAATGATTCCAGTTTATGCCATAACTCTCCCATACAGAGACACATCTAGAATGCCAGTAAGATTGAAAGCAATTAGGCCAATCCCGATGCAGATAGTTCCAAACATTCTCAATGGATACCAGGAAACCGTCAGGAAAATTACCCTGATATCTCCATTTTAGAATTAGATTTCGTCGAACAATAGTGGTTCATTAACCCTTGCGAGATAGCCATAATTACTGATCAATCTTCTTTTGCATGTTGTTCAACCTAGCTCTTTGAGATCAACATTGATCTCTTTATCAACGTGCTATAAAGTGTATAAAGTGTATAAAATGTATAAAGTGTATAAAGTGTATAAAGCGTATAAAGTGCTGCCATCTAGCGGTTCTGCTCGGTAAGCGGCGCGCGATCGTCACTACAAACCAATATGGCGGCGGCCTTACCTGTCAAAAACACTGCAGATTGCTCAACTGTAAGCAACCATAACTCCTGGACCATTGATCCTACAGGATCGAAACTTCGATCTGCAGTTTCCCCAGGTACAAATCTGCTGGATTATATACCAAATACATAATAATTTATAGAAGAAAGGCTAAACTTTGAGTCCAGTAAAGTAAGGAGCAGTCGGATTTTGCTTATACACGTATCCTGCAATAGTGTGTAGAAACAAATTTCAGTTGCAACATGAGAATAGATTGAAATCATGTAAAATATGAATGCTATCATTTTGTCGCACAGTAATATAATAGTATTCAATAGAACACTAGTTGTTTTTACGACGGGAAGACGTTATGAAAAATCTTGCTGCGGGTTAGAGGGAAACACGACCGCTGCCCTCGCAGTGGCGCAGAGCCAGCTAGAACCAGCGGTCTTCCGCGTTTTGAACCATTAGCCGTAAATAATGCGAGAGTCGAGTTGTCCGCTCGGCCGTGTGTGTACATGCGGCGTTCTACGGCGGTTAATCAAGCAACAGCACCGTACGGTGAACACACGGTGCCTTCGGCCCCGTACACCCACACGACAAACCGTCCGAGAGCGGACAGGAGAAAACTGGGCTCGCCGTGTGTACGTCGTGTACGTTCCGCTACGCCCGATAGATCGCCTCTCTCCTCTCTCTCTCCTCTCTTCTTCTCTTCTCTGCTACTCTCTTCTCCGCACGGCCTAGTTCCCCGTGTGCTCCATAGCACACGGGACCCCATGGCACATTCTATCGGCGATTCCTCGACGGCCGAGCGTGCTCCCGAGTGAAACGGTTCGAACCACGGGGGTGACTCTTCGGTGAACTGTGGGATGACGTTCGAGCATCAGCGTTCCAGGCATGACAGAAAAGTTTTCGCTTACTTTTGATTGACATAATTGATTGGATATTTTATGATTAATCAAACTGGGGTCGACACAATTTTCGGGCTCTGATTTCTGTAATTTTTGTTATTCACCAATGATGTGCGAAAAGGATAAGACACTGTTTGAACCACCCTCTTCACACGTCGCACCCTTGCCGCAAAAGTGACACGACTCGGAAAATAAAACTTTTTAGTTATCAGTAGATTGCGGATTTTTTGCATTTATGACAAAAACGGGTGGATGTAATTTAAAATGGTAAGAACGTAAGACAATTTACGAACGCCCATACGTCCTTTTCAATTTATTAAAATTGGCAAAGGTAGAAGGATATTTTTATATGGCTTCTGTGTCTTATATTTGGCGAAGAAAATTTTTGTTTTGCATAAAGAAAGTCTACTGGTAATTTACTTTGCAATCTTTGCGTCAAATCAAATGGGGACCCAACGTTCGTAATTCTAGATGTGACAAACGCATCTTCTATATTTTTCATGCAATAATAATAAAATGTTACAACATTTTAATCTCTTCCCTATTTATAGTGCGATCAAATAATTATAATTTGAGTTTCATTTAATGGCCATTTTTACCACGAAGATCTTTAAGGTAACAATTTTTGTTTCGTGAAAACGATATGCGTTTTGGGACACATTGTCCCCCATTTCTTCAGAAGCGAAAATATCCTGAAATTTGAAGTAAAATGCCCATCAAAAGCCAATTATTAGACTGCGGATCTTTATGCATTTATATGCAGAAATTTTCAAAAATTGCCAGAATATAAAATTCGATAGAATTCAGTGCGATTTTTATTTGTTTCGGATCTACAAAGGCTGTTCCCATTAAAAAAAGGATTTTATTTCATTCCACTTTCTAAAAATTTGTCTATAAAAATTGGAAATTGCACGAACATCCGCAGTCTACCAATTATACAAAAACATTTTAATTGGTCAGAAGAAATGACCAAACGACCGCACAAGGGTTAATAAATACATGGAAGCGCTTATTTATATTTATGCAGAGGACTCTGGTAGCTTGGATCAAATATTATCGAACGATTCCACTCGATTACCTGTTCGCCGGTAAGAAACCGAAGACAAAGGATGCAAAGGCCTTCCTCATTGTTGTGCACCGTTCAGCGACCGCGTTCGAAATCGCGTCTCCGTAAGTTCAGCAAGCAAACGGAATCTACAGTTACTTTCGTCCCACGCATGCTCTTCGAAAATTGCTCACGAATCGATTAAATTGTCGATGAATGTACACCGGCGTAGAATTCCTCGAGAAATTCGTTCCCTCCTATCGGCTCGAGCTATCTACTGCGTGCACGTCAATAACACGGCTAAATATCCGTGACAATGCGCACGAGATACGGCGGATATAACATCCACGAGTTTCGCATTACAGGAAGAGTCGGCTTATCCGCTCGAATCTAATTGTTGTGCCTGTTGGCCGAATGGTGGTTACCGGGTCGTTCACCACATATTCACATTCACATCCACGTCCACACATATCCACAACGCCACTCGCCCCATCGGTAGAACCATCGACACCGCTCTCTGTGATACCGCGTGTCCCTGTGTTCTCGAGTACGCAAACCTCGATTTATCGGACCCGATGCACACCTCATTGATCGCGAAAATGAACTTTTTTTTTCATTCGAACGCATGAGATACCTGTCCATCAGGGTTTTCATTTCCCTCCACTGTCCGTTGCCAGTGTTCCGCACACTGTCAAACACAGGGTGTCCGATTTTAACACGTATTCGACAGGCATCTTTTTTTCTCTGTTCATATTTCTGCTCCTTCTTATATTAGATTTTCTAGTAAACTACGATTTCATCTCTCCTTCATGTTCATGGATTATTCTATCAGCGGCACCACCCATAAGTAACGTCGTTCTTGCAGATTCATATTATTATGTAAAATAAAAATCTTCTGTATTAATTGTAAGCAACAAAAATCTACGAATGACCATCGCGTTCTCTAATAATTTTAATGTACTCATTTTCTTGTGAAACAAGATTATGCATTGAAGGCCTGAATGTTGAGGTTAAAATACGGTGAAGATGTGTTCAGTAAAAATTTGTTTGAGAATAATCGACGATGCGACAGTTACGGGGATACTACTGTAAACTGATTGTGAGTGACAGAGTTTGATTCAAAGAAAACAGAACACACAGGCAATTACAGAGCATCGAGCAGAAACCCGCGCAAGTGTAAACGAAGTGGCAAGGGTGGGACAAGATCCAAACACAGCCGACGAACATCCTCGAGGCCCAGCGCGGCGCACCTGGAGGAGTCCTCCACTTCTGATGCAATAATTTCCACGCGGCTCGGTGGTTGGCCCTTAAATTTTTCATGGCCACGAGACGACGAGTCTCTTCCGAGCGGCGAGCCACCAAGGAGTATGAAAAGAGCAGAAAGCTCGCACTCGCCGAGTGTCAGTTTACTCGAGGTAAGAGTGGAGTTTACTCTCGACTCGAGTCGACTCTGCTTTTTCAGCCTTTCACGTTGCTCTCTCGAGGGTTCGCGTTTTCCCGGGCATAAGATAGAGAGGCGGTAAGGGCACCACGCCGCTGCACTATGCTCTCGCAATTTATTCTACGCGAGGCCTCTCATCGAGCTTTATTGCTCGGCAATAAGGCCGCGAAATCGAGCCGAGCCTGATTCGGCTAACGAATCCCGCAGGATCTCACACGACTTGGCTCGAACTTCCTTCTCCGCGTCCGAACGCGGATACGGGAAGAATAATGAACGGAGCCCGAGGAAAAGTCGCTAATTCGCGCGTCTTAAAGGGTTATGTACAGTCGATCCAAAAAGTATTTCAACAAGTATTTACTTTGTATAATTACGTAATTATTAGACTGCGGATGTTTATGTAAATACATATTTCGATATGCAAATATCATTTTGCATCACTTCTGCGAACCCGAAAAATTGCTACCAGTTTACATGATCTAACTCCGGCCAAAATTGCTGTATCGACATCTGCATCAATCTGACTTTCGGATCATGGTATTGCAATCACTTCTCGTCGAGATATAGCGAGTTAAAGGAAAAATGGAAATTGTGCATATTTTCAGAAACACCCGGTATATCGAAATGTCAATAGATTAAAAAGAACAAAAAAAAGGATAAGGAACGCTCTTTCTATTGCTCTTTTGCACAAGATTCTACGATCATTTTTGCGCTTTCTGGAGACAGTTAAAGTTAAAAAGACAACATTTACTTCAATGTTGAATAACTTGGATAAAAAAAATCGCAAGAAGAACCGTTAGCTTGAAGAATTTCATTGAGAAGGCTCGACAGTAACCAAAACATTTTGGAACCCAATGTCCCCGATAGGATTAAGCACGGATTAGGAGTTCAAACAAGAAGAAATAGGAGTCACGATCCTGGTGAAAGTCTGACAAAAGCAAACACTCAAATTCACTGAAGGGACAGCAAGAAAAAGAAAACTGCGTCGAGTGTATTTAATCCTCTTCTTGGCACCGAGTACGGAGATACTGCACGAGTGAGAAAAATACGTGATTTATCTCCGTCCTGGAGAATACCCCCACACCCTTCACTGTCGCAACTGTGTCTCGTGCCAAGACAGTGTTTCCCGATGTTCCTTGAGTGACGACGTTACTGCGACAACGTAGATACAGACCCCTGTGTATCGAGCTTTCCAATACCTATCGTCGACATGTCGACGACCATTGCCATTAACATGCTTGCGACTGCCCTTACACATTGTATAGGCAAATATACATTCTCCCTTATTAACTTGCTGTGAGAGGTTCACTCGTTCCAAAGGAATTTCAATGTGACGACAAAATTCTTTAGTTGTGTTGGGGTGGAAACGAAAGTTCGTAGCGTTTTTAAAGTAAAATTCAAAGATAAAATTAAGATATTTATTCACAGATTTAGTCAATAATATATCTTTGGTTGTCGGGAAGAACGCCGCATGTCACATCATTTCATTTTCGAGATATCGCCGTTTAAAGTTTCGATCATTACAGTAAACGCCCCTTTACTGTCCAACAGCCGTGTTCTGGACGGACAGTAATTTATTATTGTTTACTATTTTTTATTTATGACTGTGTCTACCGCGCCGAGACTTCAATAGAGAGCCGAACACAGAGAAGGACAGAAGAGCAGTGGAGTGGGTAGGCACTGAACAGTGATCGTGCCCACGAACCCGGACAGTAAAGGAGCGTTTACTGTAATGCTTTGAATTTATTTTCACGACTTTTTTTTCTGGTGAATACATAAATCCTATACTATAGAGCTCAATTAATGTATGAACTCAATTTTCTTGGAATTGTGACATGCGGCGTTTTTCCTTGCAACCACAGATATTTTCTGTTCTATTACTTTTTGCCATTTTTGAGGTAACTTATATTGTGAATAAACCTATGAATAAATATCTTAACCTTCGCAAGGTAACGTGAGGTCTCAGAGATCCCAGCTTGAAATTTTTGAAAAGAATTTTTATATGAATAAAATTAAATCTGTTTGTGTTTACTTTCTATCCTGTGTTATTCTTTATCTCAAATTTATTAAAAACGAGGCTATTTATGAAATTCATTTGTCGGGGTCCAAGAGACCCTACCTTACTATTGGATTGGCAAGAAAGTAATTTCGGTATTTTAAGGTGAAATAAAACCGAATTTCTTTATTCAAGCGGCGAACTTTAATCAATAAAATATTTTCTTATTTATTATTTTTGGCAAAAGATCATCGAACAAAAGGGAGAATATCTTATTCATTAAAATTCATTGCTGGAATAAAACAATTGGGCTCTCTTTCCGAAATTACTTTCTTGCCAACTCAATATTTATGTGTTCTTAGACCTTATCTCGCGAGGGTTAAATTACAATTCAAATATAAAATTAAGATATTTATTCACAGATTTATCAATAATATATTTTCTGTTCTATTACTTTCTGCCATTTTTGAGGTAACTTATATATTAAATAAACCTATGAAGAAATATCTTAATTTTATCTTTGAATTTTAATTTAATGGCTAAGTCAATAGCGAGGTCAACAAAAATGTTAGGTTAACTCGTACATAATGCAAATTGTGTAGCGCATTTTTATAGGATAAAATACAGAAAACAACAACAATCATTAAACTTTTGTATGCAATTCTATAGATTCTAAAAATAGAGAGAATATATGTAAGACAACAATCACTACAGGCCTCGATTTAATTGTTACAATAATTTAAAATCGTAACGTCGCAATTTGGCGACTTAATAAAAATGTTCGCCTCCGTAATTCTCGGACGAAGAAGACGTCGGGCAGATTCTAAAAATACGAAACATCGGCGTATAGGGAAATCAAAGTCGTAAAAGAAGGGAAGGGAAAAAAAGATAAACTCTTCGATATTCCCGGTATTACACTTGCATCACATGGCAAAGGGGCAAGAAGTCCGACGTCAATTTGCTTTCTCGCGGAATCTCATTTCTTACGATCATCGGTTCCCTGGCCGCTGCGTCTCCGCCATTCAGAACAACTTTCTGCGCGATGGTCGGTTATTACGTGAAATAGAGTGTGTTTTAAACGCGGAAACCGGTTCGGGAAACACAATCCTACGCATTCATGGAGGAAACAAGCCACAGTCGAAGCCCGTTCCACCTGAAACGGCTCTGCAAAGCCGGGCTTGCCCTAATACTACATACATAATTTCATCTTCTATCCTGACCGATCTTCTATTCCTTGGGTTCCTCATTTATCCTTCCAACCTCCATTCTTCACTGCGACCTTTTTGGGCAGAGCAAAACGACTCTGATTAAACGTAATACATTAGCTTTTCGTTGCATATTACCGGTGTATTTTGCGTTCTAACCATTTTGCTATTATTCTTCATTTAAGTATAATATAACGAGGTTGTATAATACACGGGAATTATTCAAATAACATATTGGGTTGGCAAGAAAGTAATTTCGGTATTTTAAGGTGAAATAGAGCCGAAGCAATGAACTTTAACCCTTAGCACTCGAGTGGCAACTTTATTCAAAATATTGTTTACGCACATCATTAAATATGATGGTATCTAATCAATTGCTAAACAGTTAAGTATTGGAGGAGGTGTTACATAATTTCATATCCATAAAATGAAAAAAAATGATATACAACGGAATTATTCTAGGTAGGAAGAAATGTTTAATTTTCGAGTTAAAATAGCTCCGAGTGCAAAGGGTTAATAAACAAGATATTTCCCATTCTGTTCGATGATCTTTTGCCAAAGAGAATAAATAAGAAAATATTTTATTGATTGAAGTTCATCGCGCTTGAATAAAAAGAATTGGGTTTTACTTCACCTTAAAACACCGAAATTACTTTCTTGCCAATCCAATATTTAGCTGAATGTTATTTTGATATTACTCTGTGACGTTGATTTGTTTGTTTAATAATTTTCAAATACTTTCTCACTCGTAAATGCTGCCATGCTCTGCTTCAGTGGAGTGGTTATGTAATAGAAAGGTTGTTTGATTTGAATGATTTAATTAATTGAAATAAGACTTTATATATATTTGACAAAAATTGTCTTGGAGAAAGAAAACTATCTTAAGTTCTGCGACGTTTTAATTGGTTTATATGCGCGAACTTAAATTTTTTCTATTCTATTTTATTTATTTTTATGGTGTACATAGTCAGAATTTATTTAATTTGCTAATAGCTTGCAAATTGAAATAAGAATTACTTCAAAGATTCAAGATTTTTACTTTAGATCGTGTTTCTGTTGAGTATGCTATAAATGCCAAAAAGCTATAAATGTATACAGTAAATCGTACTAAAAGCATGATAAAGTATTTAAACGTTGTTCATTAGTATTCTGTCTCAGCTGGAATAACTTTTCATTCATCTCTCGGTGTAAATAGATATTGCCTTGCGGCAGGTGCACGCTCTTAATCAACCAAAAGCACTTTTAACAACCATTTGCAGTTACAAAAATATAACAATATATCGGTTGTCGAAGACGGCTGATTGACGTTTAATTCAACGCTTTATCTACCAGCTGCCTATTAACTCCTTACACTACGATATTCTTTATATCTACAACGTAGGAAGATATATTGTTTATATTTCTAAATTTTCTCTAAATTAAGACTCGATATTATAGAGCAAGGGGTTAATCGAATTTTCAATAATTGCGCTGTACCAAAAGGAAGCTTAAAAATCTTCTCTTACATAATAATATCAAACGAAATAATTAAATTACGTTATTAGTGATCGTTGGTTTACAAATTGAAGTTGTTATTGTCGTTAAAGAATCCATTAAAATGTGCTCTGCCATAAACCATAGACTTTAAAAAATTATGAGACATTCACCGAAAACAAGTGAATGCAATTTACCACAGGAAAAACATCACGAGAATTTAGGGGCATCGATAAATTATCGTCAAGTTACTAAAATTAATTATATTATCCAACTAACATTGAAGACGGCATAAAGTCAAAGTGTTTGCAAAGAAACAAACATTCTTCTGAAACTTAGCAAAGCAACTCCTCGATCATGGCTACTTACGTCATCCTGCGCCTTATGGCTTTTCCATCGGAAAAACCTGTCCATCAGGAAGTCGGTAAATTTCTTCGGCGTCTGAACGATTCTAGAAATACGATGTTCCCGATCTGTTCAGCTCGGTCGATCCGGGATCGTGGTTCGCTTGGACGGATAAGCACGGCGGTGCCGGCATTGTTCTCGACATGATCGTTCGCGGAAGGGCACAGCCTCGAGGAACTTACAAGACAACTCTCCGGGGAGTCTGGGATCTCTCAACCGCTGTTCATCTTGGTTTAATTATCGTCGAACCGGGCGCTCGATAACGTTCCGTAAGCTGCCGGTTGGTAACATATCGTTTGAACGGCGGGGCGCACCGATTGATCCTTGATCGAGCAGCTTCCGCAGGTTCATCGTTTAGGCCCGCGGTCTCCAATCAAGCCGGGTGATCAAAGGCGACGAGGAGTGTCCGTGGACGAGCACAACATCGTTAGAACCAGATGGCAGTCCTTCGATTCGGTCGAGCGGCCGCCCGATGACAGTCATCGCGCGGATTAGCCTGTCGTCATGGTTCTCCGTCGACGAGAGCATCGGCGCCGCGCACACATGACAGCGATGACAAACTGATCGAGGAGCAATCACTTCCACCGGCACGTGACTGGGAGAAACGCACGGCAGCGGCGACCGGGGATCGAGGAATTCACAGCGGGATCGATCACGTCGCGTTTTCCGGTGTCCCTGAAGAAATAGGTACCCCCCACAATCAAATAGAATTCCCGCGGATCGCTGTCCTGCCGGTTGCGATACGGGAGATCGAGCTGCGAACAGTCCTTGACCGTTGCGCGCGGAGGAACTATGATTTCGAGGAATATCGATAAAGAGGACGCAGAGAAGAGGGCAAAGAGCGACGGAGAAAAGAGCTCTCGGTCGCCGGATGAATCACAGTTGAATCACGGTCGAGGTTCAAAGTGGACGGCTCGAAAGTGGACAGGAACGTGCGGCGTGATCGCGACTGGCGTGGTATTGCGGGTACTGGATGCTGATCCGCGAGGGATTCAACGTGGAGCCGGTCGCTGTTTCGCCCCTCGCCCTCTCGGCTCCCTCCTCGCCGACGTGAACAAACGAGAGGAGAAACGGGTCTCACTCTCTCTCTCTCTATCTCTCTCTCTCTTTCTCTCTCTCTCTCTCTCTCTCTCTCTCTCTCTCTCTCTCTCTCTGTCCTTCTATCCCCGTGTTTCGCCTTCCCCCATGGTTTCGCGTCCGGCGAGCGCATGTGCGACTATCGATTCCGCCGGTTCTCGTAGGAACACAGGACTACAACGATGATTTTTCCTGCGCAATGCCGCGAGGAAATCGTCCGAGGTCCTGCGAGGCCTCTGACTTACGGAGGCAGACTGCGGATAAGGCCACGAGGATCGCCGGCATTCAACCTCACGGCTAAGTTTCGCCCGTTAGGGGATCGCATATTGCATATGGAATCGACAAGAGCGCGGCTTGCGCACCGATTTTTTGTTTACCCGCGGAATACGTAACTAGACTTTCAGATTATCTCTCCGGAATAATCTACGAAGTTTCGCGAATTTTCTTTGTCCTGCTGAAACGCGTTGAACGTTGCCACCATATATCGCGATCCATCCTGCCTATTCATCAAACTCGCTCCCCATGAATATCCATTTATCTCGAAATTCTACAGATTTTTAAACGAACATGGGAAACTCGTTCCAAAAATGTGTTTCAGCGAGGGCTGTCGGTTTTAGGACAACACGAATGACCCAGTCTCTCGCTGGAAAACCTGCACGCAAGTCGATGGAGATGATATTGATCAAATAGATAGGAAACAGGCAAACATGTTTACTCCATCTTGCACATGTGCATTAACCGGATATATCTAGCTAGACGAAACAACTCGATTTTTCGATCTCTCGTTTGGTCCTTTTCTACGTTAATTACAAAATTTTTAATAGCTAAAATATCGTTAATGAAAGTTTAGATCTGTTTTATTTGGTGCAATGTTTTCAAGAACAATACTCCACATTCTTAATCAATGTCCGGAATCAAATGTGTTTCATCAATGGGTGCCAGATTTATTGTTAAAAAATGAATGGTGATGAATGGTTGAAAGATACCATTTTAGATTTGTTTTTCATGGTGAAACGTTTTCAAAAAACAGTACTCCACTTGTTAGTTAACGCCCGAATTTCTTGAAATTTTATATGGTTATTTCCTGCATCATACAGGAAAAATGAAGTTATTTTTACGCAAATACAGCATTGTGCTTTTGAATTTGTATGACTGCTATTTTGTAAAAATT
Source organism: Lasioglossum marginatum (assembly GCA_028455795.1). NCBI lineage: Eukaryota > Metazoa > Arthropoda > Insecta > Hymenoptera > Halictidae > Lasioglossum > Lasioglossum marginatum. The sequence goes on from CM052246.1 coordinate 2,780,962, forward strand.
AAAATTATGTATGCCAACAAGACCGTTATGTAAATTTCTTCGAAAAAGTAACTTTCAACTAAGCAGTTGAAATTAAAACGCAGTAAAATTAATACACGCATTTTGCCATTTATTGTAAATGCTTTTAACTCGTAATATAATCGTTTTTCGTATTATGCGTGTTCACCTCGTCCGACAAATTTCTCGTCGATTACTAGCGAAATTCCATTATTATTATGCGAGAAGGGAACTAATTAAACCAACGTTAGCATAAAGTATTGGTAGCGCAACATGAATATTTACGACGGGCGCATGCACAAAATATTTTAATTATAATTCAGTCTGGTGGCCATGTTTCTGCCGATAACCCGCAAAATTTCCGTCGTTTCTCAACGGTAAAACATACACATACACAAAAAAGAACCAGATACAACAGAATTGCTATCATGTTTTCGGTTTAACCGAAGACCGTAGTTTGGTTCTGCTGATTAAACGAGCTTAATTAAAAAGGGTGTAACGAACGGCACACCGTGCGACTTCTAGGCGGGCTTAATTAAAGATGCACCCACATCGATTCGACGACAATGCATCATATTTCGTTTTATACCTCAGACGGTTTTTGTATTCTCCTCGTGGATGTGTTCCGCGATCGTAACTCCAGGCAAAAAAGTAATTAAACGTAAACTCTCGCGACGCAATAACCTCTTCAGAGAGAGAGAGAAATGCAACTTCAAACAGCGACCTGTTTTAAGTTCCCTTCAAAGAAACGCACTCATTCTATAAAAGGATCTTCCGAGTCCGAGGCCGGAGCTTTTAACGATATTATTACATATTATTAGAAATTGCTTTACGCAAACACGTAGTCTTGTAATCGGGAACAATAATAAAATAAGAAATTAATAAATATATATAAATACAATTATAGAATATGAATAAAATAAACGTTTTACATTATATGGCGTGAAAGGCTTCTACCACAAGTTTGTAACGATAACAATTTATATCGTTCGTGTAAAATATAATAATAATTTTACTACTTTCTACTTTCATATTCATTAACTTTTTTCCTCCTTTTCAATTTTGTTTTATTTATACGTGACCAGTATGTTACCAGTCGATATCGAATAAACAGTTGCACGAAAAGCCGGAAGATTATAATCACTATAATTATTAGTCACCGTGCATGAACGATTGAAAAAGGCTAAAACTTTTGCATAAGTCTAAAAGAAATAAGATGAAGTATATTTGAAATCTTTTTACATAGAAACCTCGAAGAAAAATAAATTGCAAATTGCTGCATCCTGAAAATTCCTTCACTACGACGTTAATTATATCATTTGTAACTGCACAGTTATGATGAACTTTATTACAACGAATTAAACATGAATAAAACATCAAACACGACGTGAGACACGCGAAAGTCCCAACGTACTGTAATCATTGTTCAAACAGTCGCATCGAAGAAAGTTGCACAACTCGTCGCATGATAAATCGTGTCGTCTGAGGGCTGTTTTATTCCTGGTAGAGCAAATATAGTGATTTCATAAAATATCGTAAAATGCCACTTGATACAACTATCAACCGTCGAATATCAACAGTTTCAGGAACGGATATGGATCGTGCTTGCGCTCTCAAGATTAAATCTGGGTTTCCCCGTTGATATAGATTATTCTAATGGAACCGAACAGAGTAATTCCACCACTCGGGTTATTTTAGTGGGGCATAGTAAGTCTTCCCATTTTAATCTAGAAATTAGGTAATTCTCGATAAAATTAATTCAAACCTTAGTACAGCATTGAATGTAGATCAACAAATCAGAAAATGCAGGGAACAAATTGCTACAATTTTAACATCCCTTCAAATTATAGAGTTGAAGTACGGGTAGTATATGTATGTGTGTATTAACAGACAACCCTATATACAGCTGAATTTATAAAAATAGAGAATCAGAAATAACAGAAGAATTGTAAAATGTCGGTCGTTAACATTTGGTTATCCGTGTGCCCAAATACGTTAATAAACCTGAACAAACTCGTTTTTTCCTTACGGCTTCTCCTTACAAAATGAAATTTAAACAGGCCCAAAATATCCACAGCCTTCCCCTTACGGATTTAGTTGAGATTTTACAGAGTTATAGATCTCGTTCCCCTGATTACGAAAATACCACATCATAGGGACAGACACTCAATAGTTTCCGAGATATTTGCAATTAAAGTTTCATAACCGTAAAATGTCAGTTTAGTTCAGTTTCTTTACGACATTTACTTTATCTCGACATTACAACTCTGTATGCACAAATTAATTGAATTCTCTTTCCACAGGGCGGGAAACGTGTTAACAACTGCGTAAAACTAAATTAGCTGAAAAACTGCATAAAAGTCCGTGAAGTGTACTTCAAAAATCATATGAAATGAAATAGAATAAAATATGTTTCGAAATCCGAGTAAAAATTATTTCTGTAAAAACCTGTCGCGTAAAATAGGTGTAATAAGGGTTTATTAATTGGGTTTAATAAGGGTGCCTATCGATTGAACATCGTACTGATGTCTTTAGGAAAAAGTGAACGATTGTTGCAAGAAAATTCGAAGAACATCGGTACGAAGCAGTTTAGGATAACGTGCTCGACAGTTTGGTTTTGATGAAATATTGCAACCATCGATTTCTGTTTTAACGAGTCTGTCTGAACGGTGTCCACGGAGCTGTCTCGATGCGGAACGCGAAGATAATCTGTCATCGTGGCTCGATTTTTAATGTGACTTTCACGATTCCCATGCAGAGCAGCTACCGACAGAACCGGTCGTCTTATTTGCAATGTGCCAACTGCGCCCGACGCGACCTTCGAAGGCGTAGTAACAACTCTGAGAGCATGGGGGTCGTGTTACCCCCCAGAGGGTATGCAACGGGAAAACAGAGGTGGGCAGGACGCGTTGAACGAGGAGATTCGATGCATTCGCTCAGGTGCCGCATTCGAGCTCGCTCGTGCGTTCACGTGACTACGCGAACCTGCGAACCTGGGGGTGGATACTTGTGTGCGCAACCCTCCGGCAGAAATTGCCTATGTCCAGTCCCCCGGTTCGCGGTGAAAAATTTCACTCGCCCCTGAAAGGATTCAACGCGCCGAGAAGATGCGACGTCCCCAATGTTTCAATCGTTAACGACGACGTTTGTTTCGTCGTTGACGGTGTCGATTCTCGTTGCGCACTTCTGCGTGTTCGATAATTAACCTTTTGACTGCGAAAGATACACAGAAAGTTGTTAAGGGTGCGTGGGAGCGACAGAAATCTTTTAGCGACTACAGCGACAGATGCGGCGAAACCTAAGAAGCTCCTGAACAAGGATCTCTCTATCCTTGTCTCTCCTGCAGGGCTGTGACAGAGAGGGAGATATGTCGCTTGCAGGAGAGGCAAAGACAGAGAATATACGAAACAGCTTATTTTTTCGATGAGCCTACTACATGATAGCAACTTAAACGAAGATTCTTCCTGCTCCCCAGCCTATCAAACGTCATTAGCACTTTATGCAATTGAGCCTACTACAGATTCATTTAGCGAAGAAGCAATATTTTTTGATGCTCTTTGTGTTGAAATATTCTCTGTATTATTGCGGGGTATCGTACAGGGACCTTTTTTGCAATTTGTCTCTTGAAACTTTTTACACAATAATAGCGTACGTTTTTATAGAAGAAATTTTTCCGACAAAGGGCTCTGTACGATACCCCGCAATAATTCAGAGAATATTTCAACATGAAGAGCATCAAAAAATATTGCTTCCTCGCTAAATGAATCTGTAGTAGGCTCAATTGCATAAAGTGCTAATGACGTTTGATAGGCTGGGGAGCAGGAAGAATCTTCGTTTAAGTTGCTATCATCAAGCTGTTATCGCGTTCAGGCGAAATAGAAAGACACGGATAATGGATCGATCAGTGTAGAACACACGAGCGCACGCATTTTGCTTGAACCTGGGCTCTAACAAGCGTCTCTTTGGCTTCCATTATCGTCTGAATGCAGAAACGCGATCTAAAGGTACCCATTACCATGTGTACAGTGCCCTCGCAGTGTATAATCCCACTACCGACTGCGGTTCAACCCCAATTAGAGTTTCGGTAATGGAGACATTCGATTCCGTCCCCGAAAACCTAAAGTCGAACATCGGTTTCTCGACCCGCGTTAATTGCAGAGGTAATTGCGAGAACAATCTAAGCCTAACGATCTTCCATGCGTTCCTTGACGAGATGCTTTCTCAATGAGGTCCGTCTGCGATTCGTGTTAGCGCTTTTTCTGTCGCGCGACAATCGTCGTCCCATTCAATCCATGTGCTATTCTTTTGTTCTACTCACTATCGTTTTCAATTATGCGATGAATGAAAAATAAAATCGTGTGCGTGGAGTCCACGCGCGACAGAAGTGAAACTTCTTGCTTATCAGGTATAGATAGAGATAAATTAATAGTATTTTTTTTATTCAACAAGAGATAGTAAATGAAAATAGTAAGGATGCGGGTATGATCTCAAATGAAAAAAAATTTTTATTTTATTTTACTTTATTTTACTTTATTTTACTTTATTCTTATGCGACCGGAATTTTCGTAACGCTCGAACTCGTAACGCTCGATTTCGTAACGCTGGAAAATTGTAGCCCCCTCAACAAAGAAGTTTCACTTCAAAAATATTCTACCTGAATTGCAACAAACCGGAGTGAAATAGACATTTATTTTCTTTCTTAACCCTTTGCACTCCTTTGTCGAGTGTGACTCGACACCAGAGAAAGAAAAAATTGTAAAGGAAACGGGTTTTTATATGTATTTGGTGCTTCCTTTATTTATTTAATTTCTCATTTTTCAGTTAAAAACGAATATAAGTTCCACAAATATAAATTACAACGAAGTTTGAGAGCTGTATTTAATATAATTAGTAAACAAAATTGCTTAAAATAAGTAGCAGTCAAGGAACTGTCCTTTGAAGTAAATTTCAAATAAAACATTTAAAATAGTAGGGAATTGTTGGCAATAGAATTGAAAAATAATTCAGAGTGCAAAGGATTGATATCAGGTCGTTAAGTATGAAACTTGACAAATGTGTTAGGTGTTTTATTTGTCAAGTTTCATACTTAACGACCTGATATAATCGATAGGTCGAAAATAATGTAATGGTAAATTTAAATTCATGTAATGTTTTCGCTGTTTTAAATTACACCTCTCCATTGTTGTCTTAAATATATAAAATATTCTACCTGAATTGCAACAAACTGGAGTGAAATGGAAATTTAATTTATTTGGTAATATATTTAATAGGTCGAAAACAATGTAATAGTAGTTTTAAATTCATCTAATGTTTTTATGTGTTTATATTCTATAAATAGAAAATTGTCTACCCGAATTGCAACAAACCGGAAGGAAATAGAAAATTATTTTCATTCTTAATGTGTTTAATAGATTGAAAATAATATAAGAACATGTTTAAATTCTTCTTAATTATGTTTTCTATGTGTTTTAAATTACACTTACGGATTTTTGTCATAAATGCATAAATGCATAATTATAAATATCAATCGTCACACAGTCCACGTAAAATACTTTTGTTCTGCTTATTAGCTTCACAGTTCTCAATTCATTATGCAATGAGTGTCCATTAGCTACTTAAGAACTGCTATAGTTCATTCAATGAGTCAATGTACTACCAGATATAAATATCTGTATACAAATATTAGTTTTATGTTATAAATACATATATAAGTGCACAGAAACAAATAAATAAAAAACGCAATAAATACTTCGACACATTGAACGGACTATAGAATCAGTTTTAAACAGTCTAGTTAATGTTACAATTTATTAATTAACGATTATCGTACCGTTATTGTTGAGTCTCTATTTTACGAATGGTATCACATCATCGTGTAAATAAATGCGATTTCTTTTATATTTTCGAAAGGTAACATACAAAATGGAAGTCACAATACATTATTATTAGTTTCTGTTTCTTAGAACAGTTTACCTTTAATGAATTTTTAATTTTCCGGTAGATTCTCTGTAGAACTCGTTACATTTTTAGTTGCATTTGTTGACTTTGGACCGTTTTTCCGTTGATTCGTTTATTTCGAAACGTCTGCGTATGCAGCAACGCTCCGTGCTCCGCGAAACATGCAATAGAAATCCCAGAACCGCGAAGTGCCGAGTTGCGGTGGCAAATATAATTATAGACCAGTTGCCGAGGCAGCGGAATCGCCTGGAGACGAGGTCTTTGTTTTCGAAGGAGAAGTTATAAGTTTAATTCTGACTTGAAAACAAGTACACCAAGAGACACGCAGCCCCCGAGTTCGTGCACTTGACTGCAGTTTTGAATGTTAATCAGTGAACTCCGCGACGAAATCTATGATAGTCAACTAGACAGCAGATTTTAAAACAGCAAAAACATTAGAAGAATTTAAAAATTCTGTTATATTATTTTCGACCCATTAAATTAATTTCTACTTCACTTCAGTTTGTTGCAATTCATGTAAACAATTTTTATTTTGCGAAAGAAATATAATTAACTCTTTGCACTCCGAATTATTTTTCAATTTTATTGGCAACAATTCCCTACTATTTTAAGTGTTTTATTTGAAATTTACGCATTCCTACAAAGTCAAACTACAAGATTCCGTAAAAAACAAAAAATCGATTTTTTTATCAAAAAAAAAAACAAGAAATTACCCCCTTAATAATTTTGGTTATAATATTCCTCGCTTCCACCATTTATTTGCTAACGTTTCAACCGTTAATTATTAAAATCGGATTTCTGTGACACTGAAACAAATCAGAATCAATACCGATATTTATCAATATTCATTGTATAAATTCCTAGTTTTGCTAATGAAAGAATAATACCATCCAATTATATCGCCAAATATTATTCAAATTAAATGCGTGTATGGTCGACCGATAATATTATCGAAATTTCGTTGTTTACTACCATAATGATTGTTGTATTTGTATTGTGAATTTTTATAAATGTAGGTATTTGATGGCCTGTAAACTGAATTACATATATCCCAGTGAAATAGTAATTTAAATGGTATAATTATCAGATAGATAACACTGACACGAGAGAAGGATTTTACAATATCAAACGCAGCTGTTCTCGTTTAAGATCGCCAATTTATCTTGCGCGATGCGATTTCCAGGGATCTCGCAAGCAGATATCTGCGAGCGGATGTCTAGAATCCACGATAAATTCTAAGCATGATAGATCAGTGTTTCATGTCCGGAAGCGACGCGGCGCCCCTTTAAAGTTCGCCGCTTATCACCGAGTACCCCGCGGTTCTTCGAGAGAATGAGGAACATCCTGCGAGTAAACGGCAAATTAGACCGGTGTCTAGTCCCTAAAACCGCCACCCTAATATCAGACACCACGTGTCTGCGAACGAGCTCCCTCCGTCGACAACATCGTGTTCAGAAATTTCCACGAAACTTAGGGACGATCTTCTGACAGGAAATAATTTACACTAGATCTACGAAACACTAAAACTTACTATTTTACCTTACATCACAAGTAGACTGCGCATTTTTATTTTATTTTTCGATTACAACAATTAATAGCATGTAACCTCGTAAATTACAATTATTTGGAAAATCTTTATTGCAAATCATTTCATAAACCAATGCTTCTAATTGATTATAAAAAATCAGGTCGTTTGGTACAATTGTAAAAAAGTCATTCCAATTTAAAAGGCGTACGAATACTTTTTATACTCACTGTATTTCATCCCCTGTTGTAAATAATCGCCGGTTAAATAAATAAAATGTTAACTTCGACGAAAAATAAGCTGATAAGGAAATTCCGGTGGAGAGACATCATAGTATCTATTTCACGGCCGAGCCCGAGACACGCCTTTTACATTACTTGGTGCATAGTTCGATTCCATCAGAGTTTTCGATGTCGTTCGTCTTTCTATCATGAAGTGTCTATAAAACGTGAAAGAAAAAGGCCCAGCGAAACAGCAATGAATGGAAAGCATAAAAACGCCACCGGGAGGGAAAACTTGTTTCCCATTGTCACGGATGGTCTCGGACAGCTCTCGATTCTTTGCGCGGAAGTTCCTCAAGGAACGGTATCGACTCGGTCGATAAGCGAGTTTCGTTTCGCGTGTCTCCCGCAAATCTGATTTGTGGTATCGGATTTCATTTCAATAAGTGACGATGCGCTTACCGCGGGCGCAATACTTTTAACCCCGTGCACCCTTGCCCGACAGAGGCCGCCTCTAATAAGGCTAATGGACACACACTGTTGCCAAGAAGATGAAAAATAACGTTGCGAAAAACAACGATGCGGAATGAACGCCATTAAAAAAAAACATCGGGGAGGGAGGCTGCCCTTTAAACTCTGCACTTTGAAGTGCTCCTGGCAAACGTGAAAAGTGTAACGCACACGGGAACGTGTGATCCAGTGGTTCCCAATCTTTTTACCGTGACGCCCAAAAACTCCCAATAAAGCGTGCGGATCCCCTAAAGATAAAACTACAAGAAAATTGTGTACGGAAGGTTACATAAATGTATAATGTAGTACCCAGTGATGATAATCAGCTAATAAAAAATAGGTTCTAAAAAAAATTGTTACCTCTGTGAGGTTAACATTGCAATCGTTATTTGATAGAGGAGGGTTAAATGCACTGCGCTCAACTCATGATTTAACGAGAAAAGTGTTTTAGAGACAGAAAAATACATTGGAATCTGCAGGTGTTCTCTCGATTTGTTTTGCCTACTTTGAACACTCATATTATTAGATATAATCTTAACCTTTCTCTTTAGAATGAGCCCTCACCCAGCCCAAAATTTGCTCAAATAAGCGCAAACAACCGAAGCCCGCAAACCCATGTTTCGACCCAAAATTTAGCTAGATTCTAGTTCCTTTCTAGTTATGTCACGACTACCCTTCTCCCTTAAGCGAGGAAAACACCTTTATTCTTGGGCGACATCTATGTCGATTAGTTCATACTAACTTTCACTACATTAATAAATACAAGCTAGAGAAATTTCGTTCATATTATAATAAAAATAACCAATTAACGCACTTGCCTCATTTCGCACTTACCCCGCTTCACCTTAATAATAGAAAGTTCAGCTCGTTTAAACATTTTAAAAAACGATAGAAAGATTTTTACTACGATTTTGGCTTAGGGTGCCAATCATTGTACAGTTTACCCTACTGACGTGCACTTATATTGTCACAAAGCGAGCATTCTCTATTCCCAACCGAGAAATGCGTTTCCCTGGTCACCATAAATGTCGTACCCCTGTATTGGATTGCGCAACGACAATAAACAGGCGCGCGTTTCCCCGTTTAAATATAACTACGCTAAAAACGCGGGGTTCGCTGGAAAGCAGGCGCAATAAGGGCAGTGATTGTCTGGCCAGCCGACAATTTCTCCTGTCACGATTCAATTAACGACACGGCCGTCGCGTCCAGAGATTGACATCGTTCCGACGTTGCACCGCGCGCTGATTGCACCGTAAACGCGGCGCAGGTCTTTGTCACCCCTTGACCTGTCCCCAGGTGTCCGCCATAAACAACAGAGAAAGCAAGGGACAGAGCGAAAAAGGGTGAGGCAGAAAGAAAAACCATGACTGGTGACATCCAAAGCAAACGACCACACAAAGGCCCGCGTTTTTTCCGCGCGGAGAAGCGAACGGATAAAGAAGAAATCGACGAAAATCACGCGACAGAGGGTTCATAGGGCAACGACGCCATCGAGGTCGCAATGTTTGGTTACAGGACAGCTATGCTTCGATTTCGACGATTTTTGAAGATGTAGAAGTCGATATTTTCTGAAAAACTTTTTTCTTTGCACAAACTATGGTTGGCCAACGATGGACTACGCTTAGGAGTTGGTTAGGGCTTGATATTGTTGGTGGTTTTGTCTACAGATCCCCAACATAGGGCCCTCGAATTGACACACTACCCCCCTGACCGTCATCTGGAAGGAAGGGGGCGTAAAATGCATTTCCCCACCGCCCTTAAACAAAAAAAAAAACAAAAAAGAAGGCCCTCGAATTGAGGGGAAAGAGTTACCCTTTCTCTGCCAGTACCAGAGTTGGGCATTAATCGATTAAAATTTTAATCAAGATTGATTGATTAATATGTACGATTAAAAAAGGTAATCATCGAAAAATCGGCGATTGATTCAATCGATTGATGAAGTTAATCGCCAATCGTTGATTAAAAGAAGAAATCATCGAAAAATCGGCGATTGATTTAATCGATTGATGAAGTTAATCGTCAATCGTTGATTAAAAGAAGAAATCATCGAAAAATCGGCGACTGATTCAATCGATTGACGAAGTTTATCGCCATACGGTTTGTCCATAAATTATAATAAGGAGGGAGAGAGAGAGACAAAGAGCGGAGGTGGAGAATTGACAGAAATATATTTCAACAAAAACTCATTGTCAGTGTACATTTTTTTCAGTATTCAGAAGTTTCAACAGTTAATCATTAATCAATTATCCGATTTACGATTACAATCGAAAGGAATGTAATCGTTAATCGTAATTAATAAGTATTTAATCGTTAACCGCAATTAACGATTAAACTAGGAGATTAATTGTTAATTGCGATTAACGATTTAAGTAGAAATTTATTCTTCAATCGTTGATTAAATTTTTGTGCAACTCTGGCCAGTACCGGATCAGTCACGTGACCGGACCGTGGTGGAAGCGTGGGGGAATAGCGTCGTAGAAGGCGAAGGCTAGAATGGGAATCTAGACGCAGTGACAAAGTAAACCGGATGACGTTTATCTACCTCGCTTTGATAAAACTCTTACATTTGTCCGGTAATAGTATGTACTAGCGTTTTTCTACAAGAGACGCAGCTGCGCGTGCCCTCGAGTGTTCAGCGATAAGCGACGACATTGTGTTCTCTGTTCCGCGGAGAAATCGTTTGACGACGATTATTAATTTTATTTTTTGCGATCGCCTGATGCTGCCTTGATTGTATTTAACAGATGTGATGAGAAATAACTCGTTACGTATTCAGCTTATAAAAATATTCGACCTCGATTACCCGAATTAAACAGGGAACCATCAGAGTTCGTATAATAAAATAGTAACTCAATTACAATGCTAGATTGAATCTTTATTGATTTGTATTCCCCCTTCACATTTCTGAAAATATAAAATGTCTGACTCTAAATACATTATTTCAGACATGCCAATTTTATATACCGATTATTAGACTGCGGAATTTATGCATTTTTGACAAAAATGTGTAGTTAGAACATGAAATGTAGAAACGTTATTAAAATGATGAAAAAAGGAAATAAATTTTCATTTGATTTCTTCTAAAGATCCGAAGTCTATTGATTATACTTTGGAACAGTTGTGTTACAAAAAGATATCTTATGAAACACGTGCAACGAGTATTAAGAGATTCTTTTAATTGGATATGATAATGAGAACTGGATGTTGTTCGAAATTAAAGATTTCTAAGTACTTATTACTAAGTACGTGTTACGAAATTGTCGAGTGCGCACAGAATTCAGCATTTTCATATTTTTTAGTTATCGATCGATAGACCATTCTTCTCATTCACGAAAATATAATGGAGCAGTTTCTAGTTGGATACACATTGTATCTATAATTCAAAGGCTAGAACCGATTAGGTATAAAATCCCCAATATGCTATCAGGCTATTCATGATAACATGACCAAACAAAGCCTTCCAATCAGTGGATCGCGCTATGAAAATGGGCGTGGCCGATTAAAAGTCTATCGAACATCGCCGCGTTGGTAGAGTTCATAACCCGGAGAACCGGAACACGAGACTCCCTGCTATTATACAACATCTTGTCGATTCTAAATGACTATTTGCTATTATCATAAAAATGTCAAACACCAGCGAAATTGCACTATAGACTGAGTAGGTACTCGTTAACAAGATAAGGAGAAACGTATCGCATCAAAATTCAATCTTCCGCGTCTCTACGTTGTTTAGAAGGGCCTTTGTAGAGACTAAAAGTTATTTAAGAACCTGGCAATCTGTTACTAACATAATATACACAATCTAAATGTTAAAAGATGTAGATATGAAGTTTTTTTTAGAATCCAGCAATTTATTAACCCTCATTCGTCCTTCGTGTCAATTTGACACAGTTTTCCCGAAATAAGTTGTACTGTTCTGTTATTTGTAGGTAAATTTGTCCGAAACTTGGTGACTTTTATTTTTTTATTGCGAAACATATAACCGCAAAAACCTAAGATGTAAATGTTAACTCATCGATTTGAATGAAAAAAAACATCGAAAAGTAACTGTTTGATTTGTTATTTTATCGATTTTTTTTATCAATTTGACACCGAGGGACAGATTCAGTTTACGAAATGAGGGACGGATGAGGGTTAATAATATTAAGCAATATAAATGTTAAAAAAAGTAGAGATGAAGTTTTTTTTTAAGAATCTAGAATCCGTTAATAACATAATAGACAATATAGATGTTAAAAGATGTTCGAATATTCTGTCAGTTATAATAAGGGTGATCTAATACAATTATTATTATACCTATATTTTACATTTCCTTCATTGTGATTCCATAATTGATGTATTATCAATTATTCCTATTTAATCGAACTTAATAAGTTTCTATTCACGTGTGTACATATTTGGAGATGTTTTTATGCTGACGACAGGAAATACAAGGTGTCCCAAAAATGTTGGAAAACCTTGAAAGGAACAACCTTTTCTCAACATTTTCTGACATTTTTGGGACACCCTGTATATCGGTTTTGTATTCATAGTTTATTTGAGTTACAGTTCCACCGCGGTCTAATCTATTTATCACTGTATATTTCGTTCGTGGTGATAAGGTAATAAGCTGTCGTTTGATAGAGTAATCTGATCAGTATCTGCCAAATAATAATACGAAGATATCGTGTTATCAAAAACGGCGATTTCTATTTTAAAAAACAGTGATAAAATGAAAGTATTAAATGTCGAATATAAGTTTTCCTAGTATGAAACTAGTAGATATTTTATGTAATTTAAAAAATATAAGATTTTATAATATTGCCAACAGTCAGCCAACAAAATAAATATGATAACAAAATCTAGGAAAAACAAAACATAAACAGTCTACAGGAGTAATTCAGCACGTTTATGAAATCTCATTTTATTGACAATAAATTTTTAATGATGTTCTCTATGTGTATTGAGGTTAACACTAAGTTTACTATATTTTCAGTATTTTTAATTTACGAATATTGAGATTGTAAAGATCCATCCCAATAAGGAATTATTCAACAAGTTTCTTTCTCTTTCGGTATATATTATTTTAAAAAAGTAGCTAAAAATTTGGATAACCACATTCTTGTTATTTTTATAAAGTAAAATAGTCACTTTTAGTGCTCCGTAAGACTAGTGTTAAATATATTCATACAGCAGAATATAAAAATTGTAGAACAACATTGTTACTATGCTTTGTGTAACCAAATGGAAGATGACCATGTACAGTCTAGTAAACGCTAAAGATTTTTCAGTTATCGTGTATTACACAAGCCCGAATTTCCAAAGAGTTTTATGTATGCTGTTCCGCCAGCGAGCGCGTTAATCGATCGATCCGTTGATCGGTGTCCTGGTAAACGAGGATCTATGGCAGCTGATACCCGTTATCTCGTCGACATGCTAAAAGAAAATAAAATGCGAGCTCGTTGATTTTTTCCGTCGGTTTTCGACAACGTCGACGCCGTGCCAACTGGAACGAGACGATGAACGTTCGCGAGAAAAATGAAGCGACAGGCCAACGTTTTTCTCGCTGTTGGCAATCGTTCGAAATTTCATATGCCGCCAGCGAGCAAAATTGTCATCTAATTAACCATTCGCACGGACGGGTTAATATATATCCGCGCGACAGGTGATTCCCAATTTCCGGAGAACCCCCGAGCAACAACAACAACGAGCGGGGCTAATTGCGTACACCGTGGAAGCGTCAATCGGCTTTGAAAGCTTCATCAAATAATTAACAAGACTAATTACAGCGGTAATGGAGCCTTTGTTGCGTCTTCGACGCAGCAATGTCGATTATATTCGCATACTTCGCTAACAGTTGCCACTGTAGACACTCGATCGTTTCGTGTATTTGCATGAAACTGGAAATGCGTGTAATTATGGTAAACGCGATGGAATACAGTTACTCGAATTAATATTTGGACGCTGTAAAGAAGACGATAACTTTTTTAATATTGTACTATACGATTTGAACTTCTTTCGGAAGCTAGAGCAATTAGTTTACTACAGGAAGTGAAAAGAAATTTTTTCAAAAATTGCAATAGATCGGAATTCTAGAAAAAATACTAAAAGTTGCATTTTACAACTTTTTTATATGGGCCTATATTGAAAATTTAAAGAATACCTTTTGTAAAACATAAAACATTAATTCAAACCTGTTATTTCATGCTGTTCAATGAGTTATATACAAAAGAGAATATACAGAAACAATGTGAGAATATACAGAAACTTAAGAGAATATCTTGTAGAAATGCCAATATAGGTAGTGTTTACATATTACTAGAAGGTAATCTTTATGTATTATTTGCACATTTCCTGTACCATAATTCCAACGCGAGAAATTGAAGATAGTACGCGTGTGCTATCTTTTTCTTTGGGAGTGTATTTTGACCGGGAACATCCAAATTGTCATTTAAGTACTCAATTTGTGGCAATTGAACTAACTGAATAGCTGTTTCATTGAGGATATTGGAAAGACTAATGTGTCTACACGATTTTAATTAGAGCTGTGAACGGTCCTAAGCATTGTCAATTATATAGTCAATTGCCAATCGACGTGATACAAAAGTTTTCCAAAATATGAAACTTGAGAAATTCAACTTCAGCGACGAGAAACGGGTTTCCAGCCCAGCGTGCGTCGTCTTAAAGACACGAGGCGGCTTTGTCTTAACAGGCAGGCAAGGTAGTCGATCCCCAAAGGGTTCAAGGAGAAATAGTGTCTAAATATTTGAGGAACAAAGCGCTGGGGCCTCTTTGAACGGTTTGCTCATAATTCACGGGGATCCACGAATATTCCATTACCGAGAGAAGAGGCCGAAAGTCCGAGTCAGCTATTACAATGGCGGCGGGGTTTCGAGGTCGGGATTTCGGCTCGTTTGCGAAGGGCCGTGTGTTTCCTGACCCGGAAAACGCGACGAATACACGTTGAAGGCGCGCGAGACGAAGGAGAAGGCGAGTTCTCTGGTCGGTCAATTACCGGCAAATTGGAGCGTTCATGCGCAGACGTCGTTGAAGTGTTCACTTCCTTGAAACGGTGCAATTCCGCTCGCGGCGAGCCAATATCGCGCAATTGCGCCGTGTTCGAAGAAATTGCTGGAAACCGTTCGCGGCACGCATTCGGTGCGTACGTGTGTGTACGTGTGTCGTGCGAGCTCGCGGCCATTGTCGACAACTTGCGAAAGCCCGTTTCGCAATCGAGGGATGGTGTCCCGCGCGCGTTTTCGCGAACGATATCGCGCTAATGGCGGCCCATTAAACTCACTCGACGCCGTCGCTTCGGAACGAGTTCGCTCGCCGTTTCGTGTCCGTACCGATTGCACGAACCTTCATTCAATTACACGGTGCCGACCGTGTAATGACCGATTAATTACGCGGCTACCAAGCAACGGTAATTGAAAACCGGGTAAACTGAAACCGAAATGTACCGCGAGAGGTCAGAAGGCGTTCCATGACTATCTTTATTTCCTCCGCCGCCGCGCCGTGGCTAGAGAATTGATTCCTCAATTTCGTTTAAGCAAACTGTTGATGTAAGTACAGCCAGAGTCGCCAGATTAACCCTGGAACCAGGGACCATAACTGTTGTAACCAAGAAGAGAAAACGAAAAACGTGGGGCGCATGCAATAGATAATTGATGCATGAATAGTTCACTTAAGTCTTGCGCCCCACGTTTTTCGTTTTAAATCTTACAAGTATTTTTATAGCTATTAAATATTCACAATCACAAATTTTCTGGACCATCTATATGGGGCTAGGAAAAATTATTTTATACTTTTTAGTCAGTCTTAAAAACGTGGTATTTATTTTAAATTTATTTTTATATTATGATAAAAATAACCAGTATATGCACTTGTCCCGTTTACGAAATTACCCCACCTTGCCTTGGAGGGTTAAGATTAGTTATTCTCCCGAAACCATTAAATATTCACATTTTCTGCTTTTCTTTTCTCTAAAAAAGAACTTTGGGTTTCTGAGACTCGAGTGGGAAGTACATGGCTCAAAAAATAAGTGTGATGTTCCAGTATCCTCACTCTATCTTCCCCTTCTACAACTTTTCCCCTCGATTCGTGCTCCGTCCCCTGATCTGACGACTTTGCTGTACAGTCCATGTCATTTACACTGAAATGAGGGAAACAAGGTTTGCAGAAACTTCATTTCCATGGCTGTCTAATTGCCGAGCACGTTTGCCTATTTGCTCAAATAATTTGTGTTGAAAGCCTTAAACGATTGCAAACATCTCTATTATAAAAATGATTAATTTCGTCACGAGACGAGAAGAATCTTATTTTTATCGTCCAAAGGTTTGGAAAATTTTAAATATAAATCTTAAATAATTTAACTACTTATCCATCGGTCCTCCAACGAACAATAGATCTGGAAATCTCATACTAACCTGCAACAAAAAAGAAAACGAAACATTAATACTCTTGTTTTCCGATCAACTTTTGTAATTGCTAATATAAATAAATAATATATATATATAAATAAATATTATAATACATTATATAATATGTGATAATACAATTTTCTTTCCTCTAGAAATAATCTAATGATTTATATAAAAAATTTATATAAAAAATGAACTGATGAAAAATTAATGGGTAATAATAATTATGATTGTTACATTGAAAAAAATACGTAGACTTTCTATCTTTAATTTCGCAAATTCTGTAGCAACTGTAATTAATTCTTGTTTGCTCCTCAATTATAATAAAATAGTATACACGACGTAGCATATGCTCAAACATTATTTAGTGCATAATAATTATACACTGATTTAGACGAGTTGCTGGAGAAAACTGTGTCCGAAGGTGTTATATGAATATTATAGACGAAGATGGAGTAATTTCACGCGCGGTACACGCAGCCCATCCGGCCGATTCCTTTTCACTACAGCTGCAGCTGCAACGTACTTCCGCTCGTTAAGCACGTCCCGTGGCATTTCCACGCATCCCAATCGTATATACGTGGTAGCCTGTCGGTTTAAATATAGCCCCGGGCTCTTTCTTCTTCTACCATCTTGGCTTTGGCCGATTAGAAGCTCCCCTTATAAGTTTTGACAGCGAAAAATGAGATACAAACTATCGTGAAATTAAAAAAGAACGTCCTACAGATCAATAAGTTAAAAGAATAGGAGGCTCCATTGCCAATTTAGCCCCATAAGATGATCCAGACCCTATCTACTTCCATAATTTCAATAATTAATTAGTACCATTAATTGTAAACGAATATTTTCTTATATTAGTAAACATTCTTGTAATAAATTTGAGAACCATAACAATTTTGAGAATTTTGACAATTGACAATTTTGAGAAACGAATTTAAGTAAAATACAATTTTAAGTAAAATGAAATTATATTTTCTTTTTTAATAATCTTGATAAGTCGAAAATAATGTTATTCTTAAATTTTTCTAAAATTAGCTATCTCGATAAAAACTGAAGATGGAACCTAAGTGATCAGCTTTGTACCTTAAAATGATGTATACTAAACTTGAACACTGTAAAAGTATATCTTGATCACGTTTTGTAAGATTTGCATTTCAAAATCGGATATTTGAGCCGTTTATTTTGAAAGTGGCCTAGGTCCATTTAAGTTTAAATTGAGATATTTAACAAATTGCATCCTCCAAAAATGTTACAAACAACTGACAAATGGACTTAGGCCACTTTCAAAATAAAAATTTATATCATTCTATTAACCAGCTAATTTCCTTTTTACAGAATCTTTGTGATTTCAAATATTGTACTTACAATTTGCTCCAGAAAGAAAAGATAACGTAGAAATGTAAATATTAAAATTGCTAGCTTGATTTTTCTCATAAATGGACTTAGGCCACTTTCAGAATAAACGACTTCTATAGTGAACAAATGCAACGCCTTTGGAGGGTTTCAGGAGGTTCAAGTACCGTTCTCCATTTTGGTCGACTATGCGACACACGACACGCCCTCTACGCTCGGACCGCGAAAAAGAAACGCGATTTTCGCGAGAAACAGAGAAAATGAAGCGGAAAATCCTCGAGAGAGACGACGCCAGTAATAGCCGAACGCGAGTAACGCTGACGATTATTTATACGGTGCAGTCGGTCCCTCCGGACCTGTGTGCATTCTCAGACGTCGTGCGTCCCGACGCCGCTGCACCTTTCGGGTGCATAAAGTATTCTCAGTCAGAAGTGACTCAACTATTAGAGAATTCGCCATTCAGAGGCCAGACGAAGAAGCATCGTCGCAGACGCGCGACCAGACCTTTGCCAAGACACGCACTTTCTTCACAATGTGCTTCAATGGCAATCGCGCACAGTTGCATCCACCCGTAGAAGCAATTAACACTTCCGAGATCGCTGTCGTGTTTTTAAGCTTATCATCTGATGCGAGTCTGAAGTTGCGAACGCATTTTCACGTTCGCTGTCTTAAATGATCCTATTAAGTCGGCAGCTTGCACGCAAGAAAGTGCTAATTATTCACGAAGTACCGAACTAGTGAATTCAACTCTCATCGCTGAGAGAACTTTTGTCTACTGAAAGTTACAATTATTTCATTCGCGTAATTGAAATTATACTCGTACGTTGCTCTTCAATTTTTTGAGAAATCACAAAAATAGATTTCATAGATTATTGATAATTGAACTACGAATGTTATGCATTTACGATCAAATAGAGTGGCTAAAATTGAAGGTGGTAAAAAGATTACAACAATTTAAAAATGTCAGTTATTATATACACATTATATATACACATTATTTTCAATCTAATAAAATAATTTTAAAAAGAAATAACTTTCTATGTAGTTTCTATTTCTTGCAATTTATACAGAAAATTTTTATTCTGTATAACCGTCAGTCTGTTAACAATCTTTTTCAAAATTATTTTACATGGTAAACGTTGTTGAATATACCCAGAAAAATTATTAGTATTTCAACTGGTAAAATGTTTATTGTTTTTCGTTCGATAAATATCGAAAACAAATTTCTCTTACGGATTTGTTCACTTTGTTTTTTCTTCAGAATTGACTTTTACGTCCACGTTATAAATTAACATAAATCCTTATAACGTATATTTCAAAACCGAGGTCGAACGTTTTTATTTTAAAGGCATCTCAACACTACGTCATTCCTATTATCTCATTCCCCTCGAACACGTAACATAAATCAGAACAGCATTTGCAATTCAGAATTTATTAATCATAATCCTGTAAAAGATAGCGGAATGCATCTTTCTGCGATCATGCGATATATTGATGACATCAAAAGGATTCAAGCCAAAAGATATCGATCAATTCCGAACAGCTTTTTCTGTAGAGACAGAAAATGGACAGGAAAACTGTCTTGTTTCTTCGTTCGTTCGGTGGCCTTTATTCCGACAGTTGGTTCTTGAACTTTCCAGCAAATCCTTCCTAAGATCCTTGCGGAGTTCGTGATCCTCCGAGCAATACGGTCCCCACGGTCACCCTTTGTTCGCTTTGTCAGAATGTATCGGCTTTTGTGCCACCATCTTCGGCTTCGAATCACGTCCCCCGTTGTTTTATTCTACAATCTCCGAGGAGACCCACGGTCAACCGCCAGTCGAAATTGGTCGACCAGCTTTTAAAACTTTTTGCGACTTCGTCACACTTTCTTGCCGCTTCCCCGGGAAAATGCAATTTCCTGCTCGTTGGTAACTTCCATCGGCCCATGTTACCGGAAAAGACGAGACATTTCGAGGAAAATAGATTTCCAGTACGCGATTCGAATGTTACGCAACCGTGAATGTCTTATAACGTTTTTGCACGAATTATGCAAATTCGTATAAGTCTACGTGTTAACACTTTACTGACCGAAAACCTATTAACTCTACTGTGGTGTCTAGGTCTATTTTGGCTCGAGGTATCAAAATTTTAATTGAATTAATTAGTTTCTGATTGATTAATAAATTTAACGAACATGCATTGAGAAAATATGATTACTATGTTTCCATACGAGAAAAAGGAGCTTCGATATTTCTTTTTTAAACAATAATCCCAAGAGAAAACATATATTATGAAATCCATAGCTATAGATTTTTTAAGAGTAAAATTTTTCTTTCGATCTTTATGTATGTCGATAATGTAGACAGAGGTCGATAATGTAAATATCGATTAATTGTAAATGTTGTTAAATAGTTTCATTTGTTTGTAAATATTTATTCATTCGATAAAATAAAAATTGTTATTGATTTGTGAGAAATCTGGTGATATTCTCCAATTCTTGTTATTGTATTAAATTGCACCAATTAATTTTTGTTAAAAATGCATACAATATTTATGTAGCCTCTCTTCGTGTAGCCGGTACCAGCTCCGAAAATAAATAAATTTTAACTAGCGGTGATTTAATATTTTTATTTTTCAATTCAAAGTTTTACCTGCTCACCTACATTTTTAAGTATGAATTTTAACATTCCCAAGATAAACTTTTATATTATTAATAAACTAGCCATGATTGCATACATAAAGCAAAATTAGAGTACTATTGCATTTTCGTCGTGCTACGCAGAGATGTATAATCTCGCGTCGTAATTTATGCACGGAGCAAGTTGTTTCTCTCGTCTACCGGAAGCGATTCCTGGAAAATCCCTCGAGAAGACTGGTCCACGTCCGGCCTCAAGGAAAACAGGAAAATCGTCGAACATTTGAAAAACACTTGTTTCGAACAAGTTCTCTGTACCGTATAAAACCACACACATAAGAAAAAAATGTGTCTTCTTATTGCATACCATATGTTAACTTGAGGAGACATTTTTTAACATCGTGTTGTGATTAATAATTTTAAGATAAAAATAACTATATATATAATTACATGACAAAACTATAAGACAATCTTAACTGAACAGAAAATTCTTTACTTCATTTTTTCATTATTTAAGAGATAGCCTGAATTTCATTTTAAAAAATGCGAGTGTTCATCCAAATTCCGCAAATCTTGCAATTGATGTCTTGTAGTAGTATAAAATACAAAGAAACTGTAAATGTTGGATATTCGACATTTTCTAAGAAAATATTCAGACGCGCAACAACAAAGAGACAGAAAGTGTGACGGTAGGCCTTCGATTCTCGAGAGTCGAACCACTTGGGCACAACTTGCTTTTTATTGCTTCCTCAAGGGCGAAACCCTTCCTAACTTTCATGGAGCTCTGAATGACTGTGACGTAAACGAGCCGCCCATGGTGTCGGATCTCGAGCAACCGAAGAAGTGGGTTTCCTGTTCGGATTCGTGTTTTTCTTTATAAATAGGCCGACTTGTCCGTTTCGATGGGTGTGAACCATCGAGAATAGAAAAACAGGACTCCCATCTAGAGCTCAAAGGGCCAAAGTCTTTCTGTAACTGTACACTGGGCCAACTGCAGCTGTTTTGACACGCTTCGAGTGCATTTTCACAGATGCTATTCCTCCACAAGCTCGCAGTTTCCATAACGTCTTTTCTTTGCTCTCCAAAAAATTTGGATATAAGATCAGATCATTTCTTCAATACAGTGAGGTCATTAATTGAGCCGTTTATTTTGAAAGTGGCCCAAATCCATTTTTGAGAAAAATCAAGCTAGCATTTTTAATATTTACATTCCTACGTTATCTTTTCTTTCCGAAGCAAATTGTAACTAATATATTTAAAATCACAAAGATTCTGTAAAAAGGAAATTAGCTGGTTAATAGGATGATACAAATTTTTATTTTGAAAGTGGCCTAAGTCCATTTTCGAGAAAAATCAAGCTAGCAATTTTAATATTTACATTTCTACGTTAGCTTTTCTTTCCGAAGCAAATTGTAACTAATATATTTAAAATCACAAAGATTCTGTAAAAAGGAAATTAGCTGGTTAATAGGATGATACAAATTTTTATTTTGAAAGTGGCCCAAGTCCATTTTCGAGAAAAATCAAGCTAGCAATTTTAATATTTACATTTCTACGTTATCTTTTCTTTCCGAAGCAAATTGTAACTAATATATTTAAAATCACGAAGATTCTGTAAAAATGAAATTAGCTGGTTAATAGGATGATACAAATTTTTATTTTGAAAGTGGCCTAAGTCCATTTTCGAGAAAAATCAAGCTAGCAATTTTAATATTTACATTTCTACGTTATCTTTACATTCTGAAGCAAATTGTACTAACTAATATATTTAAATGATATATTATAAAAAATGTATTCTGTTTTAAGGGGCGTTCGAATACTTTCGTGGCTCACTGTATATCAAATTCCGTTAAATCTTGTAGCTTACGATTATTTTTCAGATTTTCCTACGTGTAGTGCGTAATGTGTCGCAGTCTACTCGTATGGTTCTGCGTTCCAGCCACGAATATGACACCTCAAGGTTTCCCGTCTCGGTAATTAAAAGTCGACGTTTCACAGCGCGAGGCGAAGATAACGCCACGAAATTCGAGCGAAACACAATAATACGGTACTCGTCAAGCACTAAACGAACCGTGTTGTGTGCGCGGAGCAAGGTGTCCACATTTCGCGCGGGTACGTGATAGTACTGACGATAGGCTTTGCGCCATTACCACGTGAGCATTGATATCGAATAGCCGGGATATCTCGATAACCATCGGCTCGCGGTTTATTGCACGTATTACGCCGTTTAGCGTCGACCTTGTTGCGAATAACGTAGAAAAACGCGAAACTATTCTTCTCGTTAGGATACACCAGAGTTGGGCATTAATCGATTAAAATTTTAACCAAGATTGATTGATTAATGGACGATTGATTCAATCGATCGATGAAGTTAATCGTCAATCGTTGATTAAAAAAAGAAATCATCGGAAAATCGGAGACTGATTTAATCAATCGTCGAAGTTAATCGCCACACGGTCTATCCATAAATTATAATAAGTAGGCACATAGAGATTGTATTATACAGGGTGTTTCGTTTATCTAAGAACGGAAACATCTCGTTACGAAAAAAATTTGTTTACAAAAATTATTCGGTCCGAAGGAAAGAATCACATGTGTAATTTTTTCGCGGAATGGGGGAGGGGGGATTTCAAAGTCAAAATAAGTTTTTTAAATGGAACCACATATTTTTTTTGTCATACCACCATAGCAATTCAACGATATATCACATTATGTTATTTACTGTTACAAAACATTAGAAATTACAGGGTGTTTCACGCAAATTGTTTCAGGCCATAACTCCCCGTTATTAATGCATTTACGAAAAAATATCAAAAGAGAAAGATAAATGGTTCGAGGAGCGCTACATTCGTAGGCCCTTAGATTTATTTTAGCTGCGACTGTGCATGAGTAATTAACAATTGCATCATTTCTTTAAATAGAAATGCATATTTTTTGTTGCATTATTCGATTCCTCTGTTCATTCTATGTAAAAAATTATTAGGGTACCATGGCAAAACAATTATTTGTTCTCGAGATATTTTCAAAACCTATCTTTATTGAAGAAGATGCTCTTTTATATTGCAATCTTAAATGGAACTATTAGATGATGGTATTGGGGGTGACTTGTTAGCTCACAATGAAAATTGTTGTTGCTATTGAAGGTTCCATTACAAAGTATTTAGCCATGTATCATAAATTTTTCAAAATTATGTAATAATCACCGGTCGGTAATGTGTTAAATAATTCCTAATTTATCATGAAATAATAATGTGTGTAAGCATTTTATAAAAGAATGCCTCGCCAGCGAGAATGCATTCGCATTGAATTGTACAAATTTATTCAGGGCAAGAGATTTGTTTTTACGTATTTTAATCTGATTGGGGAAAAAATACCGCAGTGAGATGTTCACCCGCAGTAATAGTAAACATTTACCCAATATTAATTCTGAATATTAATTCCGGCCATTGTAGATGTCGATATAAAAACAAAATAATTTTACATCGCGGTTGGAAGAAAGCATCGAAATGATCTGGCTCGTGATTGATCTAATCAAGGTCACCGGTTGGCCTTCTCGCTTCCCATCGTCACTATCACAGCGGAGCAGCAAACAGCAGTCGGTATGTTCGCTCCTCCATCTACCGCGAGGTATCTTCAGTATGTGTGTACCCAAGATCAAAAAGTCCTAATCACCGGATCGACCGAGCGGAATAGAAAGTTCGTGATCGACGAATCGAAGGTGTCGGAGAATGATTCGGCCAAAAAGAACGACTGCTCTGAATAAGCTGACGTGCGACCAGCAAGAAAAGGAAGACGCTAAGTGCAGAGCTCGTAATTATTATGCGCCGGTGTCTGCAACTTTCTCCGTGGCCGAGCCTGATCGAAGACGAATTTTCATTCCGCTCGCGCACGCTCGTCGTGCAACAAAAAACGCGTCTCCGAGAGAGGAAACAACGACCGGGCCCCCGTGTCTCACCAAACGGAAGTGACTCGAGACACTCGCGTCGCGGTCCTTTGTTCACGAAATGTGTGCTGCTATTATTATATCCGCGCTTTGTTCGCCTGTTCGTGATTATTTTTCCGAGGTAACTTCGTTATTACCACGCTAAATTGCGGCCGGCCATTTTAACCCTCCCGGGAATGAATTTGTCTGACGATCGGACAAAAGACCGCGGGGGTGAGTCGTGTATGACCCGCGGTGAATCTTTTTATGTTTCTGCCAGACAATGAGCTTACACGCCGCGTTTCTATCTTGATAAACTTCGTTGCTGTGCCACCTTTCTCTTCGTTGCGTTTCCTGTACTATAGAAGTGTGTAGTGTATTATTATTTATTTAGTGCTTTAAACCAGGTATGGTTTATGTAGCATATACAGAACATGAATCCATTAACGTATTACATGATTAATTAAGATTAATTTGTAGAACTTAAAGTTAGTTACATTAATTCGATGAAATTTTAAATTTTTATTGCACATTGCTTAATAAAAGTGTGTAGTGTAATAAGATTTGTTTAAATATCAGTCGAACCGGTACCCTAACTTTTGTAACTTTTTTATTGGCTTACTGTATATGAAGATCGTCATTCGTTTACACAATTTTTAACTAGAGTGGAGGAACAAAGTATTCGTACGCCCTTTAAGACAGAATAACTTTTTTATGATTGTACCAAACGACCTGATGTTTTGTAAGCAATCAGAAGCATTAGAAGCATTATTACAAGGTTGCATGCAAAAATAAAAACAGCATTTCTAAAAACTTTTTTATTTGGGCCCTTAATGAAAATTTAAAATATACGTTTTGTAGATCTATGTTAGTTATACGCATACTGAAAATTTCAACAAAATATCAACATACCCGAGAGCTACAAGTGGTTAAATGTGGCGAAAGTCAGTTTTCCGCGACTTTTGGTCAGTTTCTGCTTAAAATCCACAGATTCATAAAGTTTATGAATCACATCATATCGTCAATGATCTAGCATGGCTACTACTTGAGTAGTAGCGACTGTATCGTGTTAAATATTATACACATTTCTGTGCGTTTACAAAAACGGACAACCTCCAGAGTGCACATTAATAATATTATTGCAGGTAGCCGTTTATTTCGGTCGGTTTCAGGCGTCCACAGCTTGCGGTTCCTGCCGCAGTCATAAAACCCTATATATTCTGTCACGGGTCATTTCTCATTCCACGTGGAGACAAGCGCGTCGCTCCTTTTTCTCGTCTCATTTTCGAGGACTCGCATAGACGCGGCTGGAAGCTTATTTAAACGCCTACAGTCACCCGATATTTTTATATGCCGAGGCGTAGCATCGTTCTCTCTTCTTCCTCTCTTCCTCTCATCCCTCTCGCTCCCTCACCTGTCTTTATACCCTTTTACGGGAGAAACGGAGAAGGGAAACCAAGAAAACGACCGAGGTAACCATTTGTTATAACTTATTGTACTGATACGAGTTCCTCTGTTTGCGTTGGCCTTCGCCCACGCAACTACCGCGCCCCTCTTAATCCCCCCACTCTTCTATAGCTTTCACCTTCCATCAGTCTTGCTAGGCTCCAATACGAATGCCTGCTCTCTTCATTCGTGTCAATATTTTTCCGACTCTCGGGGGATGATATTTCGGAGCCCGATGCGCTGGACAGTGAATACAAAGGCTTGGTAATTGCCTACTCTTCGGGGGTGGATCTGTGTTTTTTTTCTGGGGTTGAGAAATGAAACAGACCGAATTTAATGTGAAAACAGACAGGGATTTTAGCGTGAAAGGTTGTTCGGGTAACACGGAAACTTTATTGTTGTAAGAATGTGTTTGTAAGAATGTTATTTCGGTTTAAAGGAAATTATTGACATACATTTTTATTAGAATCTGTTCAGAATCTTCATCACGAGTCAGACACGATATTGTAAGTCAAGGGGTTAATGAGCAAAATGATTTTGATTTAGATTTAGTGCAATGTTAGCTTAAATTTAGATCCACGCTGGCAACAGTAAAATTATTTATTTAAATTAAACCGAGAAGGATAACGTTTTATAATCCGCTGACTGTACGAACATTACGAAAGAGCATTTCAGGTTCGTCTAGCACTTTCTCGTTCTCACGTGTTTTCTCAAGCAGCTCCTTGAAAATGCACACCCTTACACAGATTTTCCCATGCTATCACAAACAAACTCTCTACCGTTACTTAAATACAACCGGGACTACATAGTGGATTAAAAATACTCTAGACTAAATACGACGAGACACTTAACATATTTTCGGTGGTATCGCTAGCGTAAATCAGTGTACTAGAAATTTATTATATTAAATTCTATCCCGTTTAATTTTCATTTTTTATTGTGAAGCAAGCATTTCAAGACAATATTTTTTTCTCCATATTTTCTAATCGAGTGCATAAATCTCGCGCTCTCTTCTTTAATTTCATCTTAAATTAAGTATTATATTATTAACGTCACAGCCGGAACACATTTTCTACATACGTTATACAAGCTAATAGAAGATTAATTATACGTATATTTAGTTAAGTAATTTGCCATAGTGTAAGTGTAAAAACAACGAATTGATTTTTGTCGCAAGCTTATACATAGTTGAACAGCTACTGCCATCGCGTTCCAATATGGAGTACTTATATTTCAAAGCAGTTCTAAACTTGGACATCTAATATTTGGATTAATCATTATTATTTAAGTTACGTCTGATTGCCAATTTATTTTAAAATATCAATATTATTATGCGTGATAATTATTTTCTGCATAAGGGCTTAAATTATATCTTTTTTTCTAATAAAAGTTTAAACTATAAATGCACGTGACCCGCATGAAAATAGACTATTTTGTATACTGCTTTCAGATAAACTTTGGAATTAATTTTAAATTTCAATTGATGTCTTAATCAAATAATATTCACACCTACGTGTAGCTGAGGCCTCGGAATATATAAAATAATATAATATAATAATTATTTAATCTCTTAATGATTGGTTTTACTATAAAAATTCAATTGTCCAGATTTAGGCATCACTTTTGGCTTGTCCACACTTAGGGGCATTTCTCCTTATTGTATTGTAAAGAGTGTCGGAATAATAATAAGTAACCTCGATTTCGTAGAAGGAGGAAGACGCAAAATGAAGGAATAAGGTTCAAGAAGAAGAATTGGCATGATCAGGCACTCGACAACCGTTTCGGAGGGATGCACGGTTCGGAGCGCAACGATCAGTCGGAATGTTTTTCGGAAGCGGAACAGTGGAACGAATCGGGGGTTGCAGCGTGTCGACAGTGCAGCAGCCTGCAGCGTTGTGTGTCGTCTCTGTGAGCAGGCTTTAATGATATGCCCGGCCCGTCCGCAAGGTTAACGCGCCGCTTCCGGAAATTTGGTAAATTGTATGCACGCCGGTGTGGCGCGTGCCCCCGCATAAATTCCCGGTGCACGCAACTCCTTTTGTCCTCTCATCCCATCTCCATCCCTCTCACACCCTCTCGCCCTTCCGCATTCACACCACCGAAATGGTTTTGTTTTTCAGTGTGCGTCGCTTCCGACACGCGCGCGTCCATGTGCGCGGCTCTCTACTCGCCGAAAATAAATTCGCGCGCCGCTGGCCCGGCCAGATAATGACCGTTATCGGGCCCGTGTTCCCGCAATCGAGATTAATCGCTAATTTAAAATGCGTTTCAAGGCTGTTGCCAAAGGGGTAGATCCGCGTCCGATGCAATGTCCTGGCGATGCTCGATTAGAACCTCGACTCACCGGCCTGCGCAGTTTCGCAGCGCAGATAAGAGCTAATTTAATAGAACCTCTGACGCGGATTTCAACCCCTTCGAAGGCCATCCTTCACAAAATTATACCGCCCGGTGAACCTCACACGGATCACAAGGGTGATTTTTCGCCGTTCTTGGTTCTCGCATTTTTTAGAAGTAATAGTTAGGCTGCGGATGTTATGCAGTTATTGAAGGAATTTCAGACAAAAACGATGTTGAAATCTCTGACACATGACAGATACTCTGTATTTTTGTAATGTCGTAGTTTTAACCTCTTAACCATCTTAACTGCGGAATTTAGCCCTTTGCACTCGGTTGTCTCCTCTGAGGCACCACTAAAAATTGCTGTACCATTATTCAAAATATTGTTTACATTATTAAATATATCGGTATCTAATCAATTACTAAACATTTAGGTATTGTATGAGGTATTATACCAATTTCGTATCCATAAAATTTCAAAAATCATAGGGAATGGAAATATTCTAGATCGGAAGAAATGTTTAATATTCCAGTTAAAATAGCTCCGAGTGCAAAGGGTTAGTTTTAAAAATCCCCCACAGGATGCGGAATTAAAATCGAGCAATGACGAGTATACACGTCGAACGTAGGGCACAAATGGTCCTATTATAAATTTTATGAAAAACGAGGAAGGATTACAGTTTTGCTTGATAAAAAATTAACAATTTATTTTTGAAGAGGTTATTGTTATTGCACCGTGATAGAAATTTTGATTGACGTGTATACGCGTCGAATGCAGTTAACTATGGTTAAAGTGACTTAAATAAAAAAGAAGAATTTGAGAACATCAATGTATTTGGCTCAGCTTGTCGTGATTATAAAAAAAGAATGAAGTTGGTATTTGACTTCTGTTCTTTATAGGGTAAACTGTACAATGATTGGCACCCCAAGCCAAGGTCGTAGTAATAATTTTTATCTTTTTTTGAAATGTTTAAACACGAGCTTAACTTTCTATTATTATAAGCTAACAGAGATTTTTCAGCAGAATCAAACAGTTTTACGAGTCATAAATCTTTTATTACAAAATATATTCAGTGAATAACAATCGTAAGACAAATAGTTCATTGGCACATTTGCTAACAGTCATATGTGGAACTCTGTTATGAAAACTTACAGCGTTGCTTTGAAATATAAAGAAGCAATAAAAAATGATTTTCTATACCAGGAATTCTTAATATTTGCCGTTTAAATCAGAAGTACCAATAACTACTGCAATGCCAGCAATAGTACAGTTTACCCTAATTGATGTAAACCATTTTTATTTTCCACTGAGTGCATTACTTATGTTGAACACATTAACCAATATGAGACGGACAAATGCGAACCATTGCGAACAGAAAGATAGCTAGTTACGGTCATCCGAAAGGACAAAGAATAATCATATTTGTTCCGTGTATAAGGTCGTTAATAAAGAAACCCGTAATCAGACACCATCTCGCTTTAGTTTTCCTTTGACTAGGCTCGAATGGAATGATTTCTGCCGCGCCCCCGGGGCCGCTGCTTTTGTTACGAGTCTCTAAACCCGTCTAATCCGAATACAAGGTATTAGATTTTACGAGGCAATCCGCTGGACAATGGCAGCGCGGACCTAACGCAACGCCGTCCCGCATTATACAGCTGCGCCCCGAGGAATCTGAAAATAAATCTGAAAATAAATGCACCGAAGAACACGGTGTCTCACGATCTCTCGCCGCTATCTCTCTCTTCCTATCTTCGCTCCGACTTTCCCTTCTTCAACCCTCCAGTTCCGCTCGTATACTACCCACACTGCTTTCTACGAAACTTCGTTGAAACTCGAATTACGTTTACAATATTCTACCGGTTCCTCGAAGTCACCATTTTGTGCATCAATCTCAAGATGCAGGAGCTAAATTTATTTCTTTCACTAATAGTTTGAACGCTTTGCAGTCGGAGCTATTTTAACTTGAAAATTAAACATTTCTTACGACTTAGAATAATTCCATTGTATGGAATTATGTATTTTCATTTCATGGATATGAAATTGATATAATACCTCATACAATACTTAAATGTGTAGTATTTAATAATGTAAACAGCACTGGGAGTCTTAAAGATTAATTACTGGGATCTTACGGGATTAAAACAGTTTGTAGATTCTAGGTCAAAGGCAGGGTAAAAGTGGCCGGGACCGGTGAAACCGGAAACTCGTTCGCCCATTTTTAACCTCGGCTAGGGACTAGCCCGATGGGACGTAGCTCGATGCATTGTCGAATCCGAAAGTCCTGCCAGCTGTGCCATGCCGTTCGTCGTTCCGACTAGAGAAGCTACCAATGGCAGATTAAATGCAAGACACGAAGGCAATTTGCCGCGGCAGCTGCTCGACATCTGCGGATTGCATTCGGCTCGCAACTTTCGCGATCTAAGCACGAATAGTTCTAGTGCGAACCTTAAGCATCTCGAGTTCCTGCATCACGGCCAGCGTCCGCTTGTTGCGAACTGTACAGGATGTATAAAAAGTAATGGTCACCTAGGGGTGAATCTACACTTCTGGATCGGTGGACATTTGTAAGAGAAACTTGCTGCAAAATTGTTCATAACAAAGAAAATTGTTGTTAAAGTTTTCTCTTACATCAACGCCTTCTACTCATCGAGAAGAGAAAAAGTTTGGAAGGAGCCATATGTCGCAAACAAATAGTTATTTAGATATAAGCTGTTAAAGCTTTTGCAAAATTTGATTGTGTGGAATTAGAGTCCGTGTCGATGAGACAGAACATGATCGTGTGCGTGCTTCGGAAACGATGACTTGGTACGGGTCTAGCGACGAATGTCCCTTTAAATTTCGTTTGTCTCTTTATATGAAAGCTACATCTGTATTTATGTATTATACAAGGTTTATGTCAATTTTAAGGGAAATTTTGAAAAACAATGTATATTATTTCATCACACTTCTCCACTTTCTGTTTGGCAAGTGAGCGGCTCAATTGTTTCATTCCATACATCCTCTTATAAGATATTTTTATAAAAATATTTTGCTTCTTAACTTTTTAACTGGACGACACTTCAGTTGTGAACATTAACGAAGATGTAATGAATTTACGTTTATCAGCCATTTATAATAATAAGACAAACATCACTTTTGTCTTGTTATATTTTGTATTTCTATAAACAGAAATTTGATGTTTTTAAAGATTCCTATGATTTATTAATTTTTTCAATACATTTCTTGAGACACTACTCCTTGTAGATCCCATAGTCTTTCTGTGATCCCTGATGTTCATTTAATTACTCAATTGTTAGAAATTCAATTAAATGAACATCAGGAATGACAGAAAGAGGGTTTACAAGGAGTGTCTTGGGAAATGTGTTTAAAAACATTAGTAAATGGGTGAATTTCATTTTAAATCAACGAATTATGTTTCACTTATAATGCCACATTTTAAAAAAATACATCTTGCAACACACAGAAATCAATGTAAAAATAGTAAATGGGTGAATTTTCACCCCTGGGACGTACGAGAGTCAAAAATAGTTTGCAAACGAAAGCAATTGTCAGGAAACAATCGGAAAAATTGTGAAAGAAGAGAAAGGGTTTTTCGCGCGTCTCCCCCGGGAAAGGATTTCTTCGTCCTCGAATACTCGCAATGTCATTCAAGTGCTTCAACGCCATTTTGAGGCGCAAGTAATCACTCCATAAGGGGAGCAGGCGGCCGGTCACCCTCGAACTCCAGAAAGAAATGGGGCGCCGAGCACGTCAATGGAACTGTCTCGCCACCGAAAATAAAAACGGCCGTTCACGATTTAGGACCTCGACGATAAAAATAAGTGCACTCGGAGGGTCTCTGAATTCCCGTCGGCGATAACAGATTAAGTACTAAATGCGGCAGCTCTGGTTCCACACCGATCCCATGGCGAGGCGTAAAGCCGTGGACGATTATTTAATCGCTTGTTGCCAAGTTGGCGCACGGTCAATAAACGCTCCTGCTCCAAGCATCATGTTTATTTGTACATTAAACATATCAGAATTTTGACAAGATTCATTAAGATCCAATGGAACATTATTAAACGAATTTACAGCATAGTCGAGTAAAAAGTCCAATAAACTCTGATGACATTTTCATTTGGTATGTGGTCGATTTCATTTCTTTTAACACTAAACCTACCGACCATCAAAAGTGACTAATGTGCATGGTATTATAAAAATAACAAGATTAAATTTATTTATATTTTGTGCGATTTTTACCATAATATATACTGGAGTCAAAAAATGTATTCAATCAATTCCCATGAAAACACCTTTACAATCTCAATAATTGTCAAATAAAAAATTTGAAATGGGTCATTTGACCCCTCGTGGGAGGTTTAGTGTTAATAAGCCAAATAAATTGTTCTTGAAACTGGCACTTAAAAATTTTCATATATTCAAATTTTACAGAGAAATTGAAGTCGTTTGGTCCATTCATAAAAAAGTTATTTTGATTTAAAGTGTGTGGAAACAGTTTTGCTCCTAACTGTATATTTGATAAGAGCATAAATTAAACGTTTGTAAATTAAACAGCTGATAAATCTGAGCTGATGAATCTCCAAGATGGAAAGTCGCCGCTACAGAGAATTAATGTTCTCGCACCAATTTTATAGACAGTATAAATACGAGGGCACAATGAAATCGAAAAAAGGTGTTCGTTGCGTAAAGATAGAGTAGCAATGACGCCACTAATTGCAAGGGAGGAGGCAAAGCGGAGAAACAACTTTCAGAAGGTTGGCCCGTATCTTTCGGCGATTAATATAAGAAGCGTGCTTCGCCTGTAATTTACTTCAGCATTCTGCAGAGCGGAGAGAATGGAAAGCGAAAGCGTCTGAATCACAACCAGTCGACCTGCATCGTGCTATCTAGACATCGGACTCTCCCAGAAGACAACCGTGTCCAAAACCGTTCAGAACTTTCGTCTGGAGATCCGGGGATTAAAGAGTCGCTTCCCGTTCAATTCTCACGCATCGAACGAAAGAAATCTGTGGAAAAGGGCACTGGCAACGATGTTAACGGGGCTTCATGTTCGCCTTTACCGGTCAGATTGGTGAACGGATATAAAGAGTGAGAATATTTTTCCCGGGCTTAAAGCGTAAAGTCGGTCCAATAGCTGAACCATCGTTAGATCAAGATAATTCCTGGCGTTACGAGCTTGCCAGGCCTAAGATCCGTTTAGATGTTCCGTTATAGGGCTTTCCGAGCGAGTAGCGTCAGTGATAAATTCCCCGGACACCAAACTTGGCTCGCATCGAGCATCGACAGCTTCTAACCTAACCTTCGGCATTCCAAAAAGCTCTCCGAATCCACAGTGAAGCATTTGTTCCGAAAAGCTTTCGCTGTCCGACGTAGTTAATGGTCTGAAGAATGAAGCTTCAGTATTGTTTTTTTTTATTTGTACACGCGCTTTTTATTTGCGATGTCAAACAGTCTTTGAAACAGCGTTCATTCATTAGCGATTTTCAAGTGTTTTAAGGAAATTTTGTAAATTCTTGCATTACAGAAGCTTTTCATGTCATTATCATCTAAATTAGTATAGTTATTAATTTTTTCGACAAAAAATAAAAATTATTTTGATTTTTTAAATGTTAAAATACATTTTTTATTTCATAATGATATAGTTGACGTTAAGACGAATTCAACAACCTACTATATTATTATCTTAACCCCTTGCCTTACAATATCGTGTCTGACACGTGGTGAAGATTCTGAACACATTCTAATAGAAATGTATATTAATAATTTCCTTTAAATCCAAAATAAAATTCTATTTTGGTTTTGCAAATCAGTGTTCAATAAAAAATACCCATCATAAATGGCTCATCTTCAGCGATGAAGCTCATTTCACATTGGATGGAATAAGCAAAATTGTCGCATATGGGGAGATGAAAATCCAAGATCCATTCAAGAAAAATCACTCCATCCAAAAAAAATTACTGTTTGGTGTGGATTTTGGTCGAAAGGCGTTAGATGATACCTGATAATTAAATTAAATACCAATAAAATAAAAAAATAGTATGTCTTTTTATTTAAAAACGACTTCCTATAGTCTGTTTCGGATAACCCTATATCCTTAAATCCATTCGGATCCATTAATAGCAATAAAGGTATTAATAAAAAAAGAAAGAAAAAAACATGGAATCATAGCAAAACTGAAGCGTTAGGCTGATACATATGTATGTTTATCAGTGTTACCACAAAAAAACTTTTTTTCTGCATAGAGGTTGGTAACACTGATAAATATCCTAAAATCTGAAGTCCACATGGGTCTCCTTCCCCTTAAGCCCATAAATAACGCTAAAATAGTTTTTTCCGACTTTTCGGGCAAGGCATCCCACTGTGCGGTCGCTCCTTTGCTGGTAACGGTCGCAAAGTTTCTCAACTTCGACGCCCAGCGCCTAAACTCGGACGCTAAGCAGTTTTTCCGTAACAGGACACATGCTTCGCAGACAAGCAAGGAGAGGCTGCGAAGAGGTCATCGACGGTCATGGCCAAGTGCTCGCGGGAACGCGAAGCCGCAAGCTCGGCTTGACGAGAGTTTTCCGTCGAGGAAGTCACGGACTTTTAGTGCGCCAACGCTCGCTGCGCTCGCTCTCTAAACTCTGGCTTCTCGTGATCTTAACTTTTACTCTAATCGCCTTTCCCCGTCTTAATGCGAGCTTGCCGTACACGGCTATTAGAATGGAGTATTATGCGGGTAACGAGACAGTCGACGCTCGCTTTTCTCTGTTTCTGGCGAATTAATCGGTTCCAGTTAACACGACTCAGCTATTACAAAGTTTGATACCATCGGAGCGATTTATTTAATTAAAAATTGAGAACTTCAGATTTATGAGATTAACGCTTCTTGGTGTCTGTCGTAAAGTTAACACTAAACCTACCAACACCGGCCAAAATGAACGGTTCCAGATTTTTTATTTTACAATTAGAGAAATAATAAAACTGATTTCATAAGAAACGATTGTATAGATATCTTTAGTAGCGCACGTATTACAATAGGAGCCGCACAAAGTTTAAATCAAATCAATCTTGTCATTTTTATAAGGAAACATGTATCAGTTACTTTTAAGGGCAGCGTCTCCTCGAATGTGTGTGAGTGCACACATCGCTAGACCACGTACATGTACGCGGGGACGCGTATGTATTCGAGGAGACGCTGCCCTTAAGGCTTGGTAGGTTGAGTGTTAAATGAATGCAGAATTTGTTGAGATATTCATCAGGGGGCAAGAGATCGATTTCTGAAATTGTATGTTTTAAAAATATAGAACCTTCAGGGTGCTTGTCCTAAATGTTAATTCCAGAAACGAATAAAACATTCGCGTGTTAAGTAACTGTTGAACGACACTGAATGCTAGCGAATTGTCAGGACCAAGAATGGAGAAGAAATTCCTCGTGCAAAGAGATCGCTATCGAGAAGGTCGCTATCGGTGCAAACCGCGCCGCGAGGGTTAACGGAGGAGCAGAAAGTTTCTGTGAAGGCGGTGCCGTAGGGCAAAGCGTAACTGCCGGGTGTCGAAAGTTCTCTTTTAATCGAAATGTCGGCTGAGTCGCGAAACAGTAACAGGTCTCGGTTCCGTAATCGCGGTTAAATCAGGAGCGCGAGCACAGAGTTCGCCGGGGATCGTTCCCGTCGGTTGAAAATCACGCGGCCGCCAGGCACAATGAGAAACGATCGCGGATCGTGGCCACATTCGTCCACTGTTCCGCTTGCTCGCTCTTGCTCGCGCTGCTCGTTCCGCTCGATTAATCCAGCTCCGAGTGTCGTGCTGGCATTTCCGTGTGAAAAAGCACCCTTTTGTGAAGCACGAAGCATGAGAGAGCGAGGCGATCCGGGGCGCAGAGAGACAGAGAGAGAGAAAGGGAGAGTATGTACCCCGCGCCGCCCGGGGAGAACGATGGGTCTTGACGCGAGGATACTGTAATCCTCATATTGTCTCTTCATCGCATCTTCCTCTTGTTCTGTCCGCGGAACTGGCCTACGCGCACTTACACACACCCGCCGTACCCCCTAGGAAATCCGTCCCTTTGTTGCCGCCCTACCGAGCTTTGCCGAGATGCTCTCGATGCTCTCGACAACAGTGTATCACTGGAAACCGACGATCGTTCGACGAACGTTGAACAGCTGCTTGAGGACAATATTAGGAGCCCCATTCTTTCGCACGACGCACTACCGATGCGGCTGGACCATATTCACGCATTATCTGTCTTTGAGACTGCAGATCTGCGACTAGACGCGGATCTTTAGCCAGCATTAACCCTTCTGCTGGCAACCGAGCACAATAGTGCACGCTTAAACCTCCACGCTTTTGCACTTAAGGGTCCGTCGATATCCCCCCCAACACCTACCTCGAAAATTCCAAAACGATGGCACCACGGACTGAGCTTCGAGAAGGCTGATTGAAACTTGATACGGGCCGAGTATCGGTAGCTCATTCACCTCAAGCCACCCTTCACTTAAGGCGGTAGACTCGTTTCCAGATTCGCGTTCTCATTTCTCGATAATACAAAAATGGGGTTTTCCAGTAGCCAAAAACGCTAGATAAAAGATCGATCCAGGGCGCCATCGCCCTCAAAAGTCCTATGTTTTCGTTTTCGAGGCGTAATTTGCATTATTCGGCAGCGTAATTTGCATTATTCGGAAGCATACAACTATTTCCATAGCTACATGCTGTCGGTTACAAAGAAATAGTAGAACCACAGGATCTAAGAAACAGCACGGACCCGAGGGTTTCTCTTAGATCAGGGCTCGGAATTATTTACTCGCGACGGCTGATTTTCGAAGGCTACGCCCCCTCGACCCGGCCGCGCGTCTCACTTCCTGTGGCGGTACTAGTATATTGCGAGTTCAACGAGCTATAAAGATCCGCAGTCTTAACGCGTTACGCAGGCAGTATCGAGCATCCGTAATGACTACCCGGAGGTTCAGCAAACTCTAATATCTCAGGAAATGGAAACATCTCGCGTCTGTTTTCTGACCGTTACACCAGGGAGAAGAACGCACGTGGAAATAGCTCTCATAATCTGTTGGCGACATTCTGCGGCCGCGTCTCGCGTTACGTTCTCCTGGCGTAGAACGACAATAAGAAAGCTGATACCTCCGCGCGAGGTTATCTAGCCAACGTTCCGCGATTGTTCTGCCGCGAAGGAGACCACCAACTCATTAGATACGGAATCGTAGTATCGCCGGGAAACTGGGGAATTTCTACCGGACGCTTTTGCGATACACTTTACGAGCATTCCGCGTTATCGAGGAACCCACTTAAGAGGATCCTCTAGTTTAGAAGCGCGCTTTCTAACCTCCACCCTAACCTAACCCCCATCCGTCCTCCGCACAGTGGGGTATTTGGCTCGAAAAGTCGGAAAAACTATTTTAACATTATTTATCTGCTCGAGGTCATAATATAGCAGGTCATTGAATTCGTCTTATAACGTCAGCTATTACATTATGAAATCGAAAATACATTTTAACCCTCTCTATTGCATTCCGTTCCCAATTGGGGACTTAAATTTCAAATGTTCTATAGTATATTAAGTAGACAATGCTGAAGACTCTCTGAGCATGTTGGTTCCAAGTGGGAACATTGCGCTTATGAATGTATAAAATCACTGTAATTCAGTCATATTGTAATTTATAATTCAGATCTTCATTCAATTAAATTACAATGTAATTCGTAATTGCAATTGGGGTACACTCATAAAATAATTACGACAATCATCTAACGAGACTAAATAAACAATTTAATATCGGCGCTACAGGTTCGATCAATTGTTACTCACAAAGCTAATGAGACTCATTAAACGAACATTAATATTATATCTAAGTAAAATGAAATACATTATCTAATAACAAAAAATGAAAAGTTTGACTTTGAAGAAGTTCTTCAGTATTTTAATTATATTGTATTTCAATTACACATCTTGTTACGGTACAAATAATTTATTGTCGTTCCGTGGCTTTTTGGTGCCGAACACATTTGATTAAAATAATTAGTAATTGAATTAATTGGAAGGTTTGAATTATGTAATTCAGTTATGACGTAGTTGAATTACTGTATAATTGTAATTGAATTAGCACAACTCTGACAGGAACAGTCATAAAATGCAATAAATAACATTTTCTAATAAAATTTTATTATTTATTTCATGACCACACTCATTTGTATATAGCTTAACAGCCATATATATCTTTTTAACTCGTCATACAAATTCATGCCATAGAGGGTTAACATTTAAAACATTAAAATGATTTTTATTTTTTGTAGAAAAAAATATTTTTCGAAATTTTATAATATAGAGGCTTGTAGGTGTTTAAGCTTGTACTGTTCAACTTTTGTTGCAAACATTTTTTCCTCAGATTATTGGAAACCCTTGAAAAATCGTGATAATGATGTAATATATGATACATAAAAAATGATGTAATATATTATTTTAATACTAAATGTGTAGATCGCGAAATATTTTAATAAGTAAATTATATATTTTAATATGTGATACGATCATTAATAACAATGATGGCTGGTCTTGTAATTACTTTGTAATAAAATCTTCGTTTCATAACATTAGAAAAAATTCCCACGCCTATTATAATGAATTAAATTCAACCATCAATTACACAAGCAAATATGCTCGGACTTATGCTCACTATGGTCTCATTTTAATCAGAAAATCGCAACAAATATGTTGTTAAAAGCCGGATAAGAAAATAATGAAAAACAAAATAATTTTGTCATCATAATTTTTCACTAAGAAACC
This sequence comes from Lasioglossum marginatum, assembly GCA_028455795.1. NCBI lineage: Eukaryota > Metazoa > Arthropoda > Insecta > Hymenoptera > Halictidae > Lasioglossum > Lasioglossum marginatum. The sequence continues at coordinate 2,820,024 of CM052246.1, forward strand.
ATAAAATGAATTTTCGAAACTCCTACACTGGAAATGATAATTAAGTTGTCTGGCTTTCTCCGAGTGTCGGTGAACGGTATTTTTCTCGTCTCTACATAGAACAGTCGAAATCATGTGGTGTAAAACGGCGAACGACAGCGGTAGATTATTTAAAGAATGCGATCCGGGAGAAGAAGCTACCACGAAGTACCGGCAATTAACACGATAGCACATTTTTCGGAATTTTCGATAAAGATTCAACATCGTATCCTAATCGATCTAGTCATCCTCTTTTTTTCCCAGCCCGGCCATCAAGGGTGCGCCAACGAGGCATTTAATTGGTCGAAGGAGTCTCGGTAATTTTTGTCAAAGCATGATTCCTGCTCTAAGCTTGTCGGACATCACGTAGTTGAAATCTCGAAGTCCCCGAGTTCTTGATAAATGGCATTCCAGAGGGGACCTAATCAGGTCCAGGTAAAGGATCTTCAAGCCGGTTCAAGACGGGTTCGGAATTCTTCAGACATCAACCACTTTTACTTGAATTTATGGTCACCGACAAGCGGATCGTTTCATTCTATCTCCACCGAAATCTGAATAATTGTTAAACCGCCTTGAAATGAAACCCTTTTTCCACCGATTCACATGCTAATTTTTACAATATGGCTCACTCGATGGTCTCTTTCTTGTAATATTTCTATAATCATTCATTATGTCACATTTCTTCTCTTTTGTTGCGTGATATTTTTTGTTATAATTTCTGAAATATTTATTGTCCATATTCTGCTATTATTGTTTGCGTTATTCATGGACGCATGCTGTCACCTGGCAATGATCCAACCATTACACTCCACTTCATTGCCTGCACATATTCTTCCACTTGATGACAGTTCTATTAATACAATTATTAGGTAATCGAACATTAAAGATCACTTTGCACCCACTGTGAATTATGTTTTATTATTCGCGTCGATTTACTGGGTACACAAATCGTTAATCAACGATCCTAATATTTATGAGGAATTTATTTATAAGATTAAATATTATTGAACAATCAAAGTAAAAACTCAGAGAATTAAAAAGTAAAATATGAAGTTGATTAAAAAATTGAATATAATATTTTCATTGAAATTGACAAATGCTAACATTAAAATCTCATTTTAGACAAAATGACAAAACCGACTAAATGTAGTTTGCAATAGTAAAAACATTAGAAAAATTTAAAAGTATTATCATGTTATTCTCAATTTATTTAACATGTTAAGACTGAAATTAAATTTCAATTTGACTCCAGTTTGTTGCAATCCAGATAGATTTTTTTTCTGCATAAATTATTCTCTGTCTATTTATTACAAAAACAGGAAAGGGGACAAACGTTCTTCTAGAATTTAAACGAACTATGCTCCCGTTACTCTGCTCTAGTGATAACAAAACAGAAAGAAATTATAATAATAATTGGTCTTTAATGCTTGGTCTTTAAAAAGTATTTTTTTACATTGTGCACATCAAATTGCACCTGTTTTCTCATATAACAGTTGAGCTTTTCACAATTTATAGGATACAGACGAATTTAATAATATTAAAACTGCTTTGAATAATGGTATGGCAATTTTTACTGGCGCCTAGTAACCATTCGAGTGCAAGGGGTTAAGAGATCATTATTTTTATAAATATTTAATTATCGGAAGTTTTCTGCGTAGGTAAGTTGTTCGGTCTATCCAGGACCAGCACCGAATGTTTCGTCAAACGGTAGGATATCGATTCCGCAGGACAGTGGAGCTTTTTGCGAGCGCCGTCAGAGGATTCTGCGAGTGTGATCGTCGCCGACGCTAGCCCAGTTCGGTGCAAAAACCTCGAGAAAGAGAGAGAGAGAGAGAGAGAGAGAGAAAGAGAAAGAGGGAAAAGAGCTCAGCGTGGGCGATCGGTTATTATTGCTTGGCGCCACACCAGTGGGGTCTCCATGCTAAGAAAACGTGTTCCAACTTCGCTATTCTCTCGCGAATATAAGAACGACAGGCGAAAGCGAACGAGTCAGCCTCGGGGATAACGCACGCGAATCCGAGTCAATTTCAATAACCAAGTTTCAGTTCATGGGTTTCGATTAGTACTTAAAAGCAATAATGTTTCAATTCAAGTTTTTTAAAAATTTATTTTATACCTTTTAGTCCGTTTTAAAAACGTGGTATTTTTAAAAATTTCTTTTTATTTAAATAATTATTTTCTGCTTTTTAAAAAATGTTTGACCTTGAAACAAGGGTCAATGTAAATTTTGCGGTCCATTTTTTTAACAGATCTCCACCTATCCAGAGTTGCAGAATCGGACACTATAGTGGACTTATAGGCATACAATTTTGAAACACCCTGTACAATCATTTTTTGTTGTCGTTGCCATCACGAGTTACTTATTATTGGTTTCTAACCAATCTCCAGTTACCTTTACGCCAAATAAAAATGATCTGCATCATTTGTAAAAAATAGGAGTTGAATAAAAATATATTTCGGTATATTTTGATAAATTGAAAATAATGCAACAATATTGTTAAGATCTTCTGGCACCCACTATTCTGAATTCCATTTACGACTTTCTATGAAATCCGATTTTCCGATTTCAATTCGAAGCCCGATATTTCATGATGTTCAGAACTGTATAAAGAAGAAAGAAGAAAGTCCCGCAGACATTTCTGTGAACGCAAGCATTAACAGAACCGATTCGACGTGGTCTTTCCCCGCGCACGCGAGACATTACCGACGGTGAGATGCGGTTTGTGCAAACAAATAGAGAAAGGAAAGATCAATCGACATAATTCGATTGCAAGGAAAGAGAACAACGATTAAGCTTCGAAGAAAGTGTTGCACAGAAACCATTACGACCAGCTGTAAAAACATATACATACCGACACAATCAAAATTCCATCAGAGTTTCGTCATTATCGAAAAGTTCGACGAACTTCAAAGGGAACGTTCGTGAAACGAGCGATTCGCGCTTGCCATTTCCGTAACAAAGTTCGGAGTTCGAAAACAGGAGAGAGCCTTTCAGCGTGATTAAATTCACGAAATTATGACCGACAAAAAACGAGCGAGTCGGAACGGATTTCGTGCCGAAGAGGGGCGAATTAATTCATTTCGACGGATAGGAGAGCACGACGATCAGACAGCAGTGTGACGTAAACAGGATCAATTAAACGGGCGTGTTTATTACGAGCTTTCAGGAAGCTCGTGCCAATTATCCTGGGCCGGAATCAAGATAAAATAACGATAGCCCGTGTCAGCCCGCTGTCAAAACCTGCAGTAATTTCTCTGTGGCGATCCATTGAATCGCCAATGATAAAGCATAGCCTCTGTCCCCCCCTGGTTTCGTGGACGTTGCCGAGCACCACCCTCTTCTTTGTGCAACGATGATTGTCTGACCGTGCACGCCCAAGGAAGCGCATAAATCCAACGTATTCCTCCGCCTTCGAAGGGTACGTAATCTCGTTTCAACATCGAAACTCGTCTTTCACCGTCCCGTGGCAGATGCGAGCTTTTCCAGATGCTATTACGTATGCCGCTCTCCTGTAGTGATGGGAGCGACCCAATTCTTCCTCATGGTTTTAAAGTAATTTAGAAGGGGAAGGTAGGAATTTTCAGAATACATACATTGTGTCAAAAAAGTACCGAGACATCCATTTAAACTGCCCGCGTAAAAGGTATCAAAAAATTTCCAATCAAAACTTGTTTGCAGTTTATTGCACTAGTTGAACAAACACCTATGTAGTCGTTCCCACATACATACATACAAGTATGGAATTTCGTTTCAAATACTTCGAATGCCAATTACCAATATATCATAACATCTAAATGGTATATAAGCAAGTGCGATGAGGTTATAAAGACAAGCCTCGGTTTGAATTTACCGCCAAATATTGATTGGCTAAATCGCCGACCATTTCTTTCGATTCGTGTTCGTTGATATACGTCGTGCCTTTGTATGGTGTGGTTCAACCTCAACGTTCACATGGCTTCAGTTTTATGCCAACCAACGTGCAGCTCACCACGTTTATTTCCAAATTTCAATAAGTTATGTAAAGAGATTGTTTTCACACAGCAAGTACGGAATTTCTCGTGATATAATAGCCAATACCCTATTCAGTTAACATACATTAAAATATACGATTTTTTACAGACGCAATTTCTCTTGAAAAGGATCCATATCCGGATCGAAACGTTGAGAATAATTTAAAAATTTGCAAAATTGCTTGTTAGTCAAAATTAAATCGAACCTATGGGCAGAAATCATTAAAAAGTGTATCAAAAATTTTTTTGTTTATAGAAGTTAGTAGGACTGTAAACTATTAGGACGCAGATTTTGACCTCGATCCGTCGCACAGTTTGTTTACAGCTGCCGAGTTTATCAGTCTACCCCAAGAGTGTTCTGCGATGGAAATAAAAAATATATAAAAAGAAACCTTTTAAAAACCACGCTTATATTAAAATGCACTAAAATGGAGAAAATAATTTTTATAGACATTAGCGACTGTAAATAAAAGCGTGGAGCGCTAAACTATATTGACGTAATCTTCGTGGGCGCTCCACGGTTTTATTTATAGTCACTAATGTCTATAAAAATTATTTTCTTCTTTCTCATTTCATCCTTTCTCGGGAGAAGGGCGAACGATAGTAATGGGATTAATTCGTTAAACAAACGCGATGACGACACACTGTTTCCCAACCACGTGTGCGCCCGAATAATATCATAGCTTTTTTCGGTCGCCGCCGTCTGTATGGAAGTCATTTAAAGTCGGAGACTGGGAGTCCGGTCACGGATGCTGAAAAAGACGGATTAGGAACGTTTTTCTAGCTGAAACGTGGATGCAAATGACGTGAGATATTCGTTCGGGATGGCGATATTAAAAAGCTGTGGTCTAAGAATTATGACGTGGTCGAAAGCTGTTCAGGAAGTTCAATTTTCTCACAGTGGAATAATACGAGGTGAAATAATAGCTGCGGAGATGGCTGAAGATGTTTCTTCTCGGTTAGTTTGCTACTTTCGTTGACTTTAAATGATATTATATTCGCCTATATTATATTGTATTTATTAATAAATATATTAATATATGATATATCATATTTGTTGTAGAAAGCTGATTTCTAATTAATTCTGATTAGTACCTCGTTTTATGGTAGTCTATCTAGAATTATCTTCTATATTGTATCATAGTTATTAATATTTAGTAATAAATATATTGACATACTGTTACTCGAATTAATATTCGGACGCTCTAAAAAAGACGATAACTTTTTTAATATTGTACTATACGATTTGAACTTTTTTGGGAAGCTAGACCAATTAGTTTACTACGGGATGTGAAAAGAAATTTTTTCAAAAAGAGCAATCGATCGGAATTGTAGAAAAAATCCTAAAAGTTGCATTTTACAACTTTTTTGTGTGGGCCCATATTGAAAATTTAGAAGGTACGTTTTGTAGGTCTGCAGAAAGATGCATTAAAATTGCCACAGAAAAATCGTTATTTTGCACAAAGATTCACAGTCTAGCAATATCGAAAAATCCGCCAGAGTCAGTGAAGCGCGCACGGCGCGCATCATCCCCGAAGGGTTAAACTAAACGAAGTGTATAGAGCATGCAATTCATCAAGAATCAATAGAAAACGTGTCACATTGACGCGAGGCACTGAGGGATAGTTCATCTCACCGTGCCGATGAACGAATTGTATCGATACCCTAAAATTCAGCCTGCTGATCACGAATGATACTCGGAATCCCCGCGCAATGATTCATAGTTTCTAACAAAAGGAGAGCGCAGCAGTTTCGGCGTGTACGTGACGGATCAGTAAAGTGTTTCGCCCCGACCTCATCTCTGCAAACAGGAATCTCTGGCCCCGAATAGCTGATCATCCATGACGGTCCATGACGATGACTCGGGCATCCTTACGCACGATTGGCCCAGCACGCTGCAGCGTGGAAGGACAATAATGCAGGATCACCTGAGCACGTCTGACTTCGTATTTTTTCTACGGGCTGTCGACACGGATTATGATAATGCTCTCCGGCCCGTTCGATTCACGAGGGTGAGAGAGCAGAGAAAGGAAGAGAGCAGAGAGGGTGGATTTCCCGGCACGAGACAGCCGAAAACAGGGGTGGTGGCACACCGGGTGAGTCATGCTTCATCCCCACGGTGACTGCTCGCCAACATCCCCCCCTTCTCTGCCTGCAGCGACGGTCTATAGATTCCCGTCCGAACGATTGAAATTATATTTCCCCCGTCAATCTCCTCCCCCGCAAGCGTCCACGACACGATGCGACGCGACGCGTCGCGACGCAGGGTTGCCCTGTCTGCCGCGAGGGTCGTTCTGCGTTCGTGGAAATTGGTTCAGCCTCGAGATTCCTTCAGCGAGATGCGGGCTTTAATTGTACTCGGTTGTCCGAATTCTGACGGACGGCGTTTTCGGAAGGTAGCCATCTCCCCTATGTTTGGATCGATACCTTTCGAGCCTCGGCGATATTGCCGATGTTCAGATCGGAAAATGCGTCGGTTTGCGAAACCAGATTAGCTCGATTTTTTTTTATAGTATTTATTTATACAGGTCGCGTCGACATCAAGGTCATTAGCGACCACAAGGATTATAACATGTGATTACTTTAGATAGTTATGCTTAGAAATAGTTATAAGTACATTGTGGGAAGATCGACTTGAAGTTGTTATGTATATATACAGGGTGCGGCCGAATAACATGTACCAGCGGGCACGAGGTGGTTCCTTATGAAAAAATAAGAACAAAATATGGAATAAAATTTTTTCATTTAAAACTTAGTTTCCGAGAAAATCGAGTTTGAAAATCCTGTTCGTACGTATGCTGTTACGGCTAAGTTACGGTTCGTCGAGCATCGTATAACGCGTGTCGTGTTTATAAACAATGTCTACCCAGCATTTAAAAATTACGGAGTTCAAGAAAAAATACACAGAAGACTTTTAACGAACAACATTTTATTTTATCAATGACAAAAAATTTAAAAACTTAGCCGTTACGTTATTATTGTTTCCGTTGTAAATGTCATTTGTGAAAATTATGCTTTTGTAAAGAAAGAATTGTATACAGAAGTTTCTCCTTCCTGTCAATGTAAATTAAAACTGGCATTCTAAATTGAAATATGTCGTTTCCTCTGCGCTATTTCAAGCAAAAAAAAATATTTCAATGAACTTACGGAACTCTGTTAGCCTTCTTTATACTCACTTAATGTGTATAGAATACATGTAACACAGAATTATCGATTATTAGTAGCATTTAGACTTTCGCTCTCCTGATTCGGCCGTTTGGACCACTGTGAGTCGGAGGGAAAACGAGTGAGCGAAACAGCTTTGGAACGGCGCGTGGTTCGAGTCTGCGAGGATCGATCGTTGTTCGTTTCTCGGAACGGGGCAATTCGATTTTGACTAACAAATTTCGGGGCAAGTTTCGGCGGCCCTTGACGGGCGCAGCTGGCGCTGAATCATCCGGGGCCCTCGGTGTCTCGAAGTACGGCGTTGCCAAGGTTTCGGAGCGGCTTCCACCGACTTATCGCTTCCTCTTATCGAGTCGACTTAGGGAAAAAAACCCCGTGGTTGTGTGACAGTGAACAGAGATTACAACTCACGTGAGTTTCGTCTTCGCTACTATGCAACCGCGATAACTACCGGCCTGTCGCTGATCCTCGATTTATCTGTCACGGCAGACTACGCTAGCCGCGTGTGTCTCCTGACGTATAAACGGACCGGATGGATAGCGGACACATCTGTAATTAGCCTAATCTCTAACACGAGCTTTTTTAACGTGCTTCCGACGATAAACTGAATGTATCGTTGTGTGGAACACAGTGTCCGAGGTTTTGTGGCTTCGCGGTGAGTCAGGCGGGATACTCCGACTCGTGATCTGTTTCCAATTTGAAATGTAAGACACTGCGAAGCCTTAAACATTATTTATAGTGCAAAAGAACGCCTTGATCCCAATCGATAACATGTCGAGTGTTGGGATATGGTGCGCATATGTGGTGCATTGTTTTGCGCCATATTGGCAAGATTTATTAGAGGGCGTGAACATATTATTGTATGACATTTAATATGCGAATTACAGCCCTGAATCGACGAGAGTGTTATTGGTAACCACTACCAATCCAAAACAGTTGCAAAAAAATTCTTGGTCGTCATTAAGTATTATACTTTTGACCCAACATCTTTTATTTAGTCATTAGAGAAAATATGTAGGCATGTAACAGTAGACCTTTATGCAAAATAAGAAGTCTGTGCGTCAATTGCAAGATGCAGGAGTTGGATAGAACTGTGTATTTTCTATTAAAATTCTAATATACTAATATATTGAACTGGCAAGATTTATTAGAGGACATGAACATATTATTTTATGACATTTAATATGTGAATTACAGCCCTGAATCGACGAGAGTGTTATTGATAGCCACTACCAATCCAAAATAGTTGCAAAAAAATTCTTGGTCGTCATTAAGTATTATACTTTTGACCCAACATCTTTTATTTAGTCATTAGAGAAAATATGTAGGCATGTAACAGACCTTTATGCAAAATAAGAAGTCTGTGCGTGAATTGCAAGATACAGGAGTTAAACAGAAATGTGTACTGAATATTAATATCCTCAAATTGTTTTAATCCTTTCACTATTTTAGATTACATCTACTCATTTATGTCATGAATGCATAAGGAATCTACTTACAGTAAATTATGAACGACAAAGAAATTCTATGAAATAAATCGTAGGGCAAGCTGTTGCAAGTTTCAATGTCCGAATACTTTTATGCGTCACTATAGAAAATGGCGCCGAGCAATGGTGCGAAGCAGTCGTCGATCAGGAGTCGGCAAGAGATCTACAGATTTCCTGTCCCAGAGGCATCCCGATTCCCCATGTTCCGAAAGCTCTGCGATCTCGAATTACGTGACGGTAATTGCCGTGCGTTCCAGGGTGGGCTTAGAGAGCGTGCTGGCCGTTAAGGGAAATTCGAACACGTGTCGCAAACCCTTTCCCTCGGCCGACAGGGCGCGAACGTTGCAGCAACGGGCTTAAGTGGGCAAAGAGAAAATGGACTCGAGTGTAAAGTTACCTCGAATCTACAGTTACGGCTATTGTTGCGGGCGGTTCTTGCCTCTGAAGTTGCTGCTTGAATTACGGCCCTGAAGACCTGCTCAATGGAACGCGGCCGACCCTATCGTTGCACTAATGCATCTCGTCGCGATATAAACATTTGACGCGCATTAACGATCGATAGTTTTAATCGCCCTGCTTTTCAGCCTCGTGACCGGTTGCCTCTCGTTTCACAAAGGACTCTGCACTTCGGTCGGGGCTCGTGGAAATTCATTCTGTCGAGGATGCGAAACGCAAGTGCACACTTTCGGGACTATCGAAAGCTCTCTCCTTTTCACGAATCTAGGAATTAAACGATTTCGATTTTTCAATTTTAACGCTAAGCTTACGGAGCTCTAGAAATAACTATTTTACATTATTTTATAAACATAACAAGAATGTGTCTATCTTCGGCTCTCTCCTTTTCACGAATCTAGGAATTAACCAATTTCGATTTTTCAATTTTAACACTAGGCTACTGAACTCTAGAAATAACTATTTCACATTATTTTATAAACATAACAAGAATGTGTCTATCTCCAAATCTGGCCATTTTTCCAATAATATATACCCAAAGAAAGAAATTTGATAAATAAATCCTTAGGGTAGCATCTTTACAATCGTAATAATTGCAAATTAAGAAGTCATGTAGCTTAATTTATTAAGCTGAATATATCGGGACATTACACGTAGCATCAAGCGCAATTCATCGAGCAGACAGCAGTTGCAAGACCCGAGCTGCTCGAACTTCACGCAAGGGAATCGTAACAATTATGGGGTAGACCGCCGGAAGGAAGCGTCGCGCTAATTTCTTGTTTCTCGAAGCGTCGTAAAAAGCGAAAAGAGTGGGGAGAGAGAGAGAGAAAGGGTTAAGGCAAGATAAAGCGAAATTGATGGCAGAACTAAATCCTGGTATGGATCTCGGGCCCTGCCTGGCGGGCCGCGTGAAAAAGGGTTGTCGAATCGCGTGTCCGTGGGTCGGAGTTGCTTCGAGGATCGTTAATTTGAATTATTATTGAGCTCGGATGCGCGATACAACCGGCCCACGGAAATTATCGCGAGGAAACGCGCAAGACCGAGCTCTCGTAATAGAATCGAGCCACGAGGTTCCGACTGGAGATACGCTTTTTGATTGCCACGGGGCCAGAATCGAAGATTAACCGCGTCTGCCATGCGCACATGGCTCCCGGCTTCCACAGAATCCCTGCCTGATCAAAATGAGTACTCCTTAACCCTTGGGAGGCAGGCGGCTTTGAGGACCTCATAGGCAGGGACGCAAAGTGCTCCGGAATCTCCAAACCGAGGAAAAAGTAGGGAGCTTCAATTTACATGAAAATTGGTACACTGCTCTGAAGTGTGACGACTGCTACCAAAACGGCTACGAGATAATCACTTGCTTTTAGTAATTAGACAGCGGATCTACATGCAAAATAAAAATTTTCTTCCTGAATTTCAACAGACTGAAGCGAAATAGAAATTTATTTTCTTTCTTAATATGGTTAACAGGTTGGGAGTATTGTAACAGTATTTATAAATTCTCCTAATATTTTTACTATTTTAACACATTACCGACCGGTGGTTATTGCATAATTTTGAAAAATCCATGGTACATGGCTAAACACTTTTTAATGGGATCTTTAAGAGCAACAACAATTTTCATTGTGAACTAACAAGTCACCCTCAATAACGTAATCTAATACTTTCATTTAAGATTGTAAAGCAAAAGAAAATTTCTACGCTTTCTTTTGGTATAGCACAATTATTGAAAATCCTATTAATTGGCTTCCGATAGGTAAAGTGTTAAATTACACCTGCTCGTTTTCGTCAGAAATGCATATAATCCGCAGTCTATTAATAATATACTCGATAATAGAAATTAATTTACAAAAAATTTCTATTAACCGTGATACTTCGACTATCCTTAAATTGTAATAAAACGATGTGTGTAAATCATTCTTTTCCAGAAGTTCGGGGTACAATTAAGTGGCAACAATAGTACACGAACTGATAATCTGATTCTCTTCTATAATTGTCTTTTACGGTAAGATTGCGGATTAGAAATCGGTAGAATATGTTTTTTGTAGCAAATTATCTAAATGATTTTGATCCAAATTGTTTAAAAATCTTGGAACATACAAACTCTTTTCAACACAAATCTTGTACCTATCGACAGTTTCTAAAATTGCAATTGAATGTATTAATTGTTTCGTTTTCAGTTGAATCAAATGAATTTCCGGGGTGATTTTTGAGAGATTGGATGAAGCCTTTGCAACGGCGGGTCCAGATCGACCCAGGCACCGTCATCCACAGGTCGAATGGTGTGAAAAGTATAAGAGCGCACGAAGATCGGCGCCTTGTCGAACCAAATCAACTTTCCAAGGCGTCCACCATGCGTGGCGACGCATTAAATTAGTTACCGGACCATTCCATTAAAAAGGACCCCTGCGGACTCGGTTACACCCGTTCCAAGCTGGTGGGACAAACTGTTCGCGGTTGCACAATCATCCCACGATTTTGTATTTTATCATTCAGAGACCGGTTTCCTTTCAACTAGTCGATTGGTCGAATTAGCGAGAGCCGTTGATCAAACGATGATGAACAGTGTGCTGGGGTCCCTTGCACAATGAGGTACAAGCTCGTAATATTGGATAATTTACAAGTTGCAATGTGTAACTTGCACAAATGGCTACGAGATTTCACAACCCGCAACCGTTAGCTCTGATATTATTGATGTATCTTACATGTGCTTGCTACACAATGAATGGTGGTTTGTAAACGGAAATCGTTCTAAAAATTTCTCAGGCAAATAACTTGTTACAAGTTACATATATTTAAATGTGGACATTAGAATTATATTATTAATTTATTAATATTATATTTACTTACTAATCCTGTTATTCGATTTCATATAAGTAGACTGCTGATCTTGATGCAAAATAAAAATTTTCCAAGTCAATTGCAGGGGACAGAAGTTAAATAAAATAAATTATGGCTCCTAAAAATTTTCAAAAAATGCTAGACTATAAAATTCGACGCAATTTAGTACGATTTTAATTTAGTTTTGATCTGAAAAGACTATTTTACCATGGAAAACAAGATTTGATTAGATTTTCTTAAAATTCTTCTACGGAAATTGCAAATTGCATAAACGTCCGCAGTTAATTTTCTGAAAATTCATCTACAAAATTGCAAATTGCATAAACATCCGCAGTTTACTGATCAGATTGCATGCTGCGAGGTAATATCCGTACTTTAATGGGATTTCTGGTGTGAATAATCGCCATCGAACTGCCCAAAACATATCTATTTTCGAAAGCCCTTAGTCAGCTGCCCGAGTGAAACGTTTCTACATTCTGTGCAAGGTATTTCCCTCTCCTCCAATATTTGGTCCACGAATACGTGGTCCCTTAATTGCATTGCTCCGAGCAAACCGCCTTGGAAGTACAGTACGCGTCGATATACGCAGGGTTAATAATCATGCAACTCTCTCGCATAGTTCTCTTAGTCTCAAGTATGTACAGTAGTACTCCATTTATGCTGGGCTTGTACAACAGACGTTTTGCCATCGAATAATTATCATCTTGGAACACATTAAACATACTGGCGAACGGAGAGTGAAATCATGCTTTGTGCAGACTTAACCTCGGGGAACTACAAATATCTTATTACTAGTTAACGAAAAAAATTATATTAACCAAATGCATTGTTTACAATCTACTAAGATTATTAAAAGAAATTTCTACAGTGACCACAGTAATAATATTTGGACACTTTTAAAAGGACGATAACTTTTTTAATATCAGATCGTACGACTTAGATATTTTTTGAGAAGTTAGAGCAATTAGTTTACTACAAGAATTGCAATTGCAATTTTTAAACAATTTCTTTTTCACGTCATGTAGTAAATTGATTGTTCTATATGTTCGATATGTATAATTGACACAGATCTACAAAATGTATATTTTAAATTTTCAATATAGGCTATCGCTATAAACATAAAAAATTTGTTAACAACAACTTTTAGTATTTCCTCTGTAACTCCGACAGTGCGAAAAAATTTTTTTGCACGTCTTGTAGTAGATTAATTGCTCTAACTTCTCAAGAGATCCAAGTCGTATTTTCTGATATTAAAAAAGTTATCGTCCTTTTAAAAGTGCCCGAATATTACTGAAGTTCACAGTACATATGTAATTATTAGACTGTGGAAGATTATGCAATTTGCAATTTTTCGAGACGATTTTTAAGAAGGTGGAACCAAATAAAATATTATTTTCGGTGGCAGTAGATCTGAAATATATCAAAATTTTACTAAATCCTGTCGAAGGATATATTCTGGAATTTTTTGAAAATTTTCAGAAGCCAGGAATGCATGGAGATCCGCAGTCTACTAATTATTTTCATTTTGCATAAAGATCCACAGTCTAAGCAATTCTTTATGCATAAAAACGCCTCGCTATTCAGAATACACGCACGCATACTCTATGATTCAAAGTCATTAGAACTACATGAACCGCGACTCGAATGTCTCGGTTATCTACACCATGTTACTCGACAGACCCAGATATAAACGCGAGTTCCACCGGTCTCAAAGAATTCATAACAGCGAAACAAAGGCGGATCCGTTTATAATAAATATAATAATAACAGTAATTCTTACAACCTTCCAAAGTTTTAAGACTTTCAAGATTTTCAAGACAATGAAGACTTTCAAGCCGTCCAAGAGTTTCAAGAGTTCTAAGCTTCTAATCATCTTGCAAGTGATCCGAATATTTCGTCGTAAACATTGAATCGAAGCAATTCGAAGTGATTCAGATTCCATGACTACGCGGAAACTTCCAACAGGTTTCAGCGATAAAAACCAAGATCGGCCATTTCGCATGCACGGACCGGAGACATAAGAATCAAAAATCCTTGTAGCACGTACCATGCCCTCGTCGATCGAGGCGTCTTCGTCGAAGTAGCACTCGTCAGGCTCGTCTGGTGTCAAAGCGGTAGGAGTTTCCGGTGTCTCCTCCTTGATATCCTGCCTCCTCATCCAGTCCATCTTGTAGCGCGGTGTAGCCTTGGGCGAGCGGCAAGATAATGCGTGGCCTGTAGCTTCTTCCTGTTCGGCTTGACGGGATCACATGTCTCGGTGTTCGGTCGGCGACGAGCAACGAAAAACCGCGAACGCACAAAGAGAGAGAAAGAGAGAGAAGAGAGCCTAGCTGGGCACGCTGAAATCCGCACGGGGGTTTTCCTTATCGTCTATCACGCTCCGACTACGTGGAAGCCACTGCGCGCGAGACCGCGGCTGACATTTGCGAAATGTCAGAGCTTTTTCCGGGCCGGCAGTGGTAATATCTAGCTAACGAGACGACGCGACGGGTTTCTCTCGGTGGAGATCTTCAGGCCTGATAGGTATTGTGCGGCGACCGGTGCTCGGACGTGCACGTGCACTGTACGTGGTCCGAGATAAGGGCGGAAAAGGGGTGAAGGTGAACTTGTCGGCTGCGTGCCACTGATCAATGGGGTTAGGAATAATCCCGAGGTGGCGTCGGATCAACGTTCCAACAGCCGGTCTTGTTGTACGATCACCTTACCGATCAGAAACAACGTTGATGGGACGAATGCAACGGGGGTGGCGTTTGGTCAACCGTTCTCTCCCACTGTATCGTCACTCCCGCAGGGAACTTGTATATTCTCAACACGACACACTCCGATCGAGAGGAAAACTCACACGCGACACGCTGCGATATCCAAAGGAGAGCACATCGTTAGAAGCGTACCGGCAAGATGATTGCGAGCGAGAGTGGAACGCGCGCGCAGTCCCGCATGTGCACACGAAACGAACAAACGAACGAACGAACGAACGAGCGAGCGAGCGAGCGAGCCACGGCGGCAGTGCAGCTGCAACTGTGTGTACAGGCCGGGAATGCTGGAGGTGGTATGAAGGCGGCTCGGTGGGCGCACTCTGTCTCGTCTCTGCCGACTCTCTCCCTCTCTTTTCGAACAGTCGTACTTTCTTCCTCGCTCACCCACGAGCTCCGACTCTCGGTCACCGTCACTCTCCCCCCCGCTTATCCTTCGTCTCGCTCTTGCTCCCTGGACGGGCACACACAGTATTCCCCAACCCTGTCTAACGATTCGTCACTCGTTACGTTTATCTTTCTCTCGTTAAGGCTCGCCTCCCCCTCTCTTCGCGGTTCCCTCTTTCCCTCTAATTTCTTCCCTCTCCCATCCCGTTTCCTTTTTACGGCGCTCCTCGCGCGCCTCTAATACCCTCTCTCTTCCCCACACGTGGGTCTCCACTGTGGGCCCTTTCGTGCCATCCTTCTCTGTCCCTTTGTTGGCCCCCCCCTCTCTCTCTCTCTCTCTCTCTCCCTCCAGCTCCTCTCTTCGCCGTCCCGCCCGCGTTCTCGTTCGTCTTTCGTTCACTCGGATCCGCTTTCCTCCTCTTCGCTGTCCTCTCTGGATCCCTGTATAGCTTCCTCCGTCTCTCTAGCCCGGCTCTCTATTCCTTCCGTCCATTCTTCCGTGCTTCTGCTTGACCTCTCTGTTCATCCCACTCGGGTATTCTCTGTTTTCCTTCGACCATTCCACATCTTCTCTCTTTCTGCGCTGAAAGCCGGCCGGAAAACGGCGAGTACCATGGCTGAACAGAGCCAGGGAAGAGAGACGGAGGAGAGGAGAGCGTACGAGAGAGCGACAGAGAGAGGAAGCGTAACGAGGGTAGCCAGAAATGACGGCATTCTCTTCCTCTCTCGCAGCGTGCCCGTCTCTTTTCAGGAACAGCATCCCTATTCCATTTCTCTCCCTTCTTCCCTTGTCCTTCGTCCTCCCCCACCGAACACAGCCGGCGTCTTTGTCCCACACGGAGTTTCCTCCCTCTCCTAGGTTCCATGACCCCTTCCCTTTCGCGTGGACTCGCCGCGAGTTCAGGGACGATCCGTTTTCAGTCGAGACCCTGGATCTAACGCCCCGAGGGATCCCAGAAATAGCGACTTTCTCGTGACGGGGATTTCGTCTTTTTACGTTCATGCCGGAGCACCCCGATACGCCCACGTCTTTCGAAACAAATCGCCGATAAGGGCCCACCAGAAATATTCCATGATAAGCTAGACACACGCCGGAAACCTCAGAGCGAAAGATGGAGAACGTCGTTCTGTCCTTCGTGAAAAACAGCGTTCCATTTCATGGTGGACAGACGTTGCTACGTGAAATCCAATTAACGCCGGAGGGGTAGGTTTATGGGGGTAGGAAAGCGAACGCACACACACGGTGCATGTCGCGTTTGAAAATCGATAATTCGGACCTCCATGGAAATTTGCGAGGCATTACGTAAATTGCGTCGCGGCGAATCACGTGCCACTGCGGTTCCCGTCCAACCGCGAAGTTACATCCTTGAGCTCTGTCCGGTCGCCGGATAAAGAGAGACCAAGAAAATGGCAAGTACACGGTATATCCGGAAAAAGTAACGGAACTTCTTTAATTTAAAGCAAACTACTGACGCCATATATTGAAACAAAATATAACCTGATAGCTGCAACTTTCCTCTACAGAACAAGACCACGATCACTGCAATCGACCAACGGATTGTCAAATTATAGCGCATAAAGTGATAGTACCTTTAGTCTTCTCGTCACAAAAACACGATGGGGCAGAGAGCGAATATTAACCCTTTGCACTCGGTTGTCCCCTCTGAGGCACCACCAAAAATTGCTGTACCATTATTCAAAATATTGTTTACATTAATAAATATATCAGTATCTAATTAATCACTAAACATTTAGATATGGTGTGAGGTATTATACCAATTTCATATCCATAAAATTTCAAAAATCATAGGGAATGGAAATATTCTAGATCAGAAGAAATGTTTAATTTTCCAGTTAAAATAGCTCCGAGTGCAAAGGGTTAAGGATAGCGTCTACTCAAATGAGTGTGAGTGCACACACCGCTAGACTACGTGTACGTACGCGAGGATTGCAAGGGTCCGGGATTGCGCTTCTGATTTCTCAATAATGCAAAAACGGGATTTCTTAGTAGTCAAAATCGCTAGATGAAAGATCAATCTAGCGTGCTATTTGCCTCAAAAGTCCTACTTTTACGTTTGCGTTTACGTCTACTTTTGCGTAATTCTCATTATTCGGCATGATGTCGCGGAGCCGCGAGAAACAATGTGACAGGCGACAGTGCTGCCGCCTATCGCGGCTCCGCGACATGAATCCACCATCGCCTCCACCTTCAAATAGAAATTTAAAAATATTATGGGTGTCTTATTATTTTGTAGAGGACTGTATGTATTTTGAATAAAGAGAAATAATTTCGGCAAAATAACTAATCGTTTCTTTTTGTTATTTAAGAAGTTCCGTTACTTTCCAGACATACTGTGTATCTCATGATAAGAACGACGAGGAGGAGAAGAACGTAGCCGGCGTTAGGGCACGGACACTGCAAGGAGCGAAATACCTTAGAAGAAGATGGACCTAATTCACGAGACGAAGAAGAATGAACCGCAGTGTCGTACTTAGCACTCGGAGGCTGCGGTATTCGGCGTGATTCAATTCCGAGTGGCAACCATTCATAGCCCCCCCCCCCCCCCACAAGTCAATCGCGTTTAGCTCATTCATTGTTTTCTTGATGAGAAAGTGGAAAAATTGTTTCCTGAAGTGCATCGATGTGCGACAAATAGTAAACTATTTGTTCACTGTAATTGTGATCGACTGTTTTTGAAATTATTAGATTTTTCTAATTTCTGTCGAGTATGTAGGGTGTCCTGCAGTTATAACAATTTAATCGGGAAATGGTTTTACTGTAATAATAATGTAAAAGTTCTAAAAGTTAAATTTTCGATATCATACGTTGTCCAAAACTTGTTACACAAAAAATCAATACCATATAATATAACGTAATGCATAATATAGCATATAAAATACCATATAATATAACGTAATATTTTTATTTGTTTGAAAATAATATGGCGATATTTTTAAATTTCTGTAATGTTTTTACTTTTTTAAATTACATCTACTCATTTATGTCATAAATATATAAAATCCACTGTCTAGGTATAAGATAAACAGTGTGGAATATAAATTTATTTTCTTTCTTAATATGTTTAATATGTATTTATATGTATAATACTATTTTTAAATTTTTATGTTTTTAATCTTTTAAAATGACACCTACTTATTATTGTCATAAATGCATAAAATCCACTGTTTACTTATTGCTGATCGTTAAAGAATGAATTCCATTGTATTTAACATTCTATATTTAAAGAACGCATATCACAAAGTTTTTATTTCTATATTATTTTACTTAGCGAAAGTTGCTTGAAATGTGATACTGTCTCCGGAAGATATTCAACAATTTCAATTTCATTATTACCCATTACTCCTTTACTATACCACAACAGTATAATAATTGGCTACAGGATAATGACAAATGATCCTTGCTCACGATAGGGTAGATTTGGTCAATTGGTTTGACTTCCGGGATTTTCTATGACACATAATAAAAATTTGGGGATACGCACTATTTCTTGGGACACGTTAACCCCTCAGCGACATATGACGTCATTAACACGTCATGCGCTTCCCATAGCAAATGGTGGAATGACGTGCCGGATACCATTTCGTAGAAAGTAATTAATTATCCCACCATGTACCTAAATTCCATTCAATCTAATTAGAAAAAAGTTAGCATAAGAGAAAGTTTCACGAACGTGTCTAATTTTTTAGATTATTTCTGATAAACCTTGTAATTTATAACATAATTTATATAATTTGTATTGAAATAACATTAAAGGTGTGTAAAAATGCCACACATCATGTTCATCAAATGTACACTATTTTTGAGAATTTATTTTATTTGTAAAATCTATTCTCACATATTATCCATGTGAAACGAAAAATCTCGGTTTTTTAAATATAAAATATATCGCCATTAAAGTATATCTTTTATTTAAAAATCTATAAAAAATTAAATGAACATAGAATGTTTACGTTATTTTATATGTGTTTAATAGATTATTTAATAAATTATGTTTGAAATGCTCATCACGAGTCTCGATATTTGACCCAGAGTTACAAACATTCCACTCAAGTCCAAGAAGAAAACTTTCGTCGACCGTAAAAAGATTAGCTTAAAAAATACAGAAAAAATTTTATGCGGAAGGATTTGAATCACTCAAACTATGACCATTAAAAATATCTGCCTCTCTCTTTTTCTCTCTCTCTTACGACGGTTAAACAGTTATTCTGGGTAGCATTTCAAGCCCTATATTAAATGGTAATTTATGGAAAATTCGTGAAAATCTAATGGTGCCATCTAATGGTAAAGGGATCAACCCTGGAACGACACTGTGGGGTCGTCGGCAACCCCATCGAATTTTAATCGTTTCTACAGAAGCATAAATAAAAATAAATATTACCAGTTAATATTAAACGTTACTTTTATAAAAATGTATGTAATAGTATAAAAGTGGTTAATATTGCTATGAACCGTAAATAATTATAAATAGTGAAAATCCAAAGAAACTGCGGCTTAAATAAATTGCAAATCCTAAATTCAAAGATTTTGTCTATCTTTCAATAGCTGTTGTTTTATACATCAACTAATATTGATGAAACTTTATACATGTACCAGGCATGTACCAAATTTTCATGATAAACACAGATATAAAAGCTAAAAATCATCTTTACATTTTTCTTCACAATTTCGACAAATAGTAATTTCCAAACAAATTTCGTTTACACATTACTTAGTGAACCATATTTTCCAACATATCAAAAAAAATCGAGTCGTTCCGTTCGATTTCAAAGAAGTTATTCGTGTTTAAAGGGTGTTCGAATACCTTTGTCTCCCATTGTGAGTGGCAGTGCGTCCAAAAATGCTGCAACGTCGTTTTAGGGTTGGCAATAAAGTGATATCAGCTAGAGGCAAAGTTGAGTTGCAAAGATGCACTCGTTCGAGGTGCATCGAGGTTCAGTTAAGGAAGTTAAAAGTTAAAAATCACCTTTACATTTTTCTTCACAATTTCGACAAATAGAAATTTCCAAAAAAATTTCGTTTACACATTACTTAGTGAACCATTTTTTCTAACATATAAAAAAAATCGAGTCGTTCCGTTCGATTTCAAAGAAGTTATTCGTGTTTAAAGGGTGTTCGAATACCTTTGTCTCCCATTGTGAGTGGCAGTGCGTCCAAAAATGCTGCAACGTCGTTTTAGGGTTGGCAATAAAGTGATATCAGCTAGAGGCAAAGTTGAGTTGCAAAGATGCACTCGTTCGAGGTGCATCGAGGTTCAGTTAAAGAAGTTAAAAGTTAAAAATCACCTTTACATTTTCCTTCACAATTTCGACAAATAGAAATTTTCAAAAAAATTTCGTTCACACATTACTTAGTGAACCATTTTTTCTAACATATAAAAAAGAAATCGAGTCGTTCGATTTCAAAGAAGTTATTCGTGTTTAAAGGGTATTCGAATACTTTTGTCTCCTATTATGAGTGGCAGTGCGTCCAAAAATGCTGCAACGTCGTTTTAGGGTTGGCAATAAAGTGATATCAGCTAGTGGCAAAGTTGAGTTGCAAAGATGCACTCGTTCGAGGTGCATCGAGGTGTGCAGCCCCAGCAGTGGTCACGGCACTGGGTTGATCCGCAAGAGAAAGGGAGAAAACGCCGGGAGAGACACGTGATGCTGGAACGTGTGTTAGTCATGGGTTGCCCATGGCAACCCACGCGGCTAATGTACGCGGGCACGGGCTGCTCGTTCAGGACAACGTTGTAGGGGAGAGAGAGCGTACGTAACTCCGTAGGTTGTACTACGCGTATCACTACGACCGTGCAGAATGGAAAATGAGAGGTCAGGTTCGTGTGCGTCCACACACGTGGCCAAGTTAATTGATTTCGCCTCCGTTTGTTGCCACGATGTTGCTGTTCGATCGGGCCTCGCTTCCGAACCGCGTTATCACTGCCAGCCTGGCCTCTGTCGCGACATTGCGCCTGTCGAATTGCAGATTTTTCGAGAAGAATACCGTTCAGACGAAACACCCGTCGCACCGTGTGGTCCCTTTTCTCGAAATTCCGAACCAGTGTTGGGCAAATTTTAATTCAAGTAATAAATAATAACTAAACGTGTGATTTTAAGTGCAAATAATAACTAAACTTTTTATTTAAGTCAAAGTAATTTAAATAATTCCAAAAGTGATCTATTTATTATTTCTTATTTGCAAATAAAAGATTATTTATTATTAGCTCGCTTTCTTGTCTGTCTGTCTGTTTGTCTGTTTGTTCCGTACAAATATTTTTGTCCAGGTTTAGGGCATTTCACCTAAAATAACGATTGGAAAATATTCCGAGCGAGACAGATAAACTTGCTCAAGGTTAATGATTCCTTTGAATCCGTAATTAATTGCGTAGTATTAAACCCATCCGAATGCTAATCAAATATAATAAAGACGCAGCGTAAGCGGCGCGGAACCCGTCGCGGAACCCGTCGAGCTGTAATCGATGCCGAGCCACGAATAATTTTCTGCAGCCACAGAATCGAGTTTGCGCCTCGATTGTAGCGCGCGCGCGCGCACGTGAAGAATTCGACTTGCTGGCAAGGAGGATGCAGTTGCACCGGTTCGCTGCATCCGGGCGCAATCACGCCGCGTACACCAATTAAGAGCGCCGCGCTCCGTAATCTGAGATACCTCGCCGCATGCAAATGCATTCGACGGTGCACACCACGACCGGACCGGGCCGGATCTGGACCCGGCCGCGGACGATCGTTTTCGCTCGATTATCGGTCGTTGGTAATGCTGGTTTCCTAAGATCCACGGCAGGAAGAGTCTCCTGATAATTCATCCGGCTCCGTAAAGATAATCCGCTTGATCCTGATTGCGTAACTGGCTTATCATCGAATAATTAGATTGCGAATTTTATGCGTTTATGACAAAACGATTTAAAACGGAAAACGTGGGGCGCATACAATAGATAATTGATGCACTTCACTTGAGTCTTGCGCCCCACGTTTTTCGTTTTAAATCTTACAAGCATTTTCATAGCTATTAAAAATTCACAATCACAAAATTTCAGGACTATCTGTATGGGGCTAGGAAAAATTATTTTATACTTTTTAGTCCGTCTTAAAAACGTGGTATTTTCTTTGTTGTATACGAAATGTACTCGAAGTTAAAGTTGCATAATGCTGTCTTATGAGTTTTCAGTTCAATCTTCTATTTTCACTGACAGGTTCAGAATGATTTTTGTATTTCTAGTGTAATCGGTTATCAAACTTCGCGAGGAAAAAAGATATTTTAGAATACATTATGTGAAATAATAGTATCTTATTCTAAATTCGCGTGCAGGAAGCATAATTGTTCTAGTTTCTCCGATACGAGTTTTGTTCTCGTGGCTGTGACAATATTTCCAGCGTCAGAAAACAATCGTTCGCTGGATACTCGAGTGGCAAGAATGCCAAGGTATTGTCTTGCTGTTTCTGCAAATATAGGTGGTTGTTTACAATCGCATTTCCAATATTGCAAACTTTCGGTACTCCGACTCGACCCGACCCGATTACCACTTCGGGTATCTGAAATCGCGAACCTGAAAGTACTCGAACTATATAAACTTTCGGGACCCCGACTCGATCCCGAACAAATTTCCCGAGCCGACCCGAACCCGAAATTTCGAGTACTCGCACACCCCTACAAATAACCCTTTGAATAACCACTTCTAAAAAAGATCAGGAATATCCTCCATTGAAGTTGCATTTTGAAGGGTGTGCGAACCAACTGTACATAAAAGATTAGGGGATGTTTTCACCGAGCAGAATGAGAAAGCTTGGAATTTCCGCGCTACCGGAACAGTCTCGACAGCCACTTTCCCGGAAGCCGGCGGGCTCTATCACGTGTCGATCAGGAAAATCAAATACGCGAAAGCATAATCGAACCGACGAAGGCTCGATGAAGCGAGACCAGTCAAGTTTGAAGCAAACGCGTGCAGCAGAGGCTTACGAAAGCGGGATTAGCCAACGCGCGGCGGTGTGCGTCGCACGCGCAAGGAACAACGAACCCATTTCGCATGGTTGCATATTATCCTGGAAACAGCGAGGCTGGGCCGAGCTGCAGCAAGCAGCGGCAGGACTGACACAGATTCGGGCCGACACGACGTTACGATGTCGAGCGTCTATGAAAGGAAATACGGGCAGGGCAAGGAAGGGCCGGGGCGAAACGGCGAGAGCAATTGTGTATTAAATTGAAACAGGCTACGACGAGGACCGACCGAACGCCAACCGTTCGTTCCCGTGACATTATGCTATCCCGTGGCACGTACTATCGGAGTTCGCGCGTACAGTAGTGCTCACTTTGCAAACTTTGGGATCCGGAAGTAAAATTCTTGCGCTACAGGGCCGCGATTCTCTTCGAGGAATCGACAAAGTTACAGAATGAAGTTAGAGAATAGATACAGTGACTCCCAATAATATTCGGACACTCTTAAGAAGACAATAACTTTTCGAAGTGGAACTTCTTTTGGCAGGGTGGAAGCCTAATTCGCGTCACGGAATTCGCGACACGGAAAAGCGTAACGGTCAATGACATACAGTGACACCCATGAGTATTCGTACCCTTACAATTTCACACTTTAAATTATTATTATTTCGTGACAATGCAAGTTACGGTATTCTTATGAAGGGGTTTGTATACTAGAATATCTAAGCTTTCAAATTCATATAAACTTTATTGCAAAAAAAACTGTCAATATACATCATGACGAAATTAGCCTCACAAGAGTATTCGTACTGTATGAATTCTTCGCGTATAAAATCAAAATATTTACATCTTCAAATGGCCTCGGTGTGATATTTTGTTCGATGTACTAAACGTTACATTAGTACTCGGTAACACTTCACCAAAGTCAGTCTGTGTTTAAAATGGGGCGAAAAAGTAGCGAAGTATCGATAGCTAAGAGGAAAGTAGTTTATAAATTGCATACGAAAGGCGAATCTTATGTGCAAATTGCGAATTTAGTTAATCGGAGTAAATCAACAATACAGTATGTAATAAAAAATATTAAAACAAGAAGAGTGCAAAATTCTTTGTATAGAGTGCTATTAATCGGGACGATTAACATTAGGTTTACGGAGCTCTAGAAATAACTATTTCACATTATTGTATAAACATAACAAGAATGTGTCTATCCAAATTTTTGGCCATTTCTCCAATAATGTATTCCAAAAGAAATAAATTTGGTAAATAATTCCTTAGGGAAACATCTTTACAATCTCAATAATCGCACATTAAGATTATTAGAAGCCGTCATTTTGACGGGTCCCGTAAACCTAGTGTTAATTGTCAGGCTGGCCGAATTGTAGGAATATTCTAAGAACCGCTCAACCGCCCACCGTATGTTATTCTATGAATCGCTCAATTGTTTCAACGGCCGCCGTGTGTTGATGCGTCGTCAGACGACAGCAATTCAGTAGAGAGTCGGAGTTCTTGTAAAGACATATGAAACGAAACATTAAAATAAGCAAATTTAGGTGAGCACTACTGTTCTCGGGTCGCGCGTCGATACGCGTAAGTCATGATTGCCGGTGTTCGGGGAACGTCACGCCGCCCATTAAGCCCCACCAACGCGTTCTCGTCGCCGGGACGAGTTGAATGCACCTAGAGAACACAAGGCGACCCCACCACACATACACTCGCCGTTTCTCGAACGATCCAGTCGAGACGAGAGCCGGCTCGAGACGCGTGGGAGTTTACAAGAAATTCGTGGCCCCGGCCGCGATAGGTGCGAATGGAAACAATGTGTCGAAATCTCGATGTCTTCTCATGGACGCCAACGCGCGACGCTAGGACACCTCTCTCGCATACACCTCTTCCGTAGAACCAGTGTATGTACCGCTTTTCGAACACTAATGCGCTTCCTAGGTTCTCCGTACCGATACAATGATACGGCTCGCCTGCTACACAACAGGCCCGATGATTCTTGCCATGAGGATACCTAAACGCCGTATGACCCGAACTGCAAGGGCCACTGGACCGACACGAATGCTCGCTCGATATCGAATTTTTTCCGCGGAACCACAATTTTCTTGAAATTGTGCAAGTTTATGTAGAATACTATATTTTTAAAAATTTTTTCACACGCTTGAACCGATGGAAAAATTTGCAGAACAAGGAGATGTGTGTCTGATATATTTTCTAAAATATATAATAATAATTATTTTAAATTATTATTTAAGAAGAATTCACACCAAGTGGCAGGAACGTTTCCTATTTCCACGATGTCTTAAAGGAGAGCTATCGGTAGTTCGCTTAGAGAAGCCGTGGAGTCCATGGAAACCTTTTTCCCGTGTTCGCACAGCAGGGAGCCGTCAACCCGAGCTCGAAATTTATGGGTTTTGGCTCGGGCTTGCCGTGGCTTGCCGCGAGTATAAACGCACCCTAATTCAAACCGATGAATGTCTCGCGATAGCCTTACTTCTGACGTCATCGAGATGATATAGGGGAATTCTATCGGGCCGGCGAAAAAGTTGTGCTTGTTCGGCGGAATTGGAATACTCGAGCAGATATTTCGCGAGATATTAGATCATTCAGAAAGTAGCCTGACACATCGATGATTTTGATAGCAGCAAACATATCGTTGTTGAAAACATCCGTCCTTGATGTGAACATACCATCGATTCCAAATCGATCTGTCAAATAGCTTACTTCAGGCAGCTGATTAAAGTAGACGCGTTTGCTTTGGTTAGAAAAATGGAAAACTTGAGAAATCGTGCAGTCATTGAATATTTATATAAAAAAGGGTTAAGCGGAAGGAAATTTTTGATGATACGGTGAATGTGTTAGAGGACAGTGCTCCTTCATATGCAATGAAAAAAAATGGGTTGCTCTATTTAAACATAGTTGTACAGACATTAATGATGATCCACGTTCAGGACGTCCAAGAACTGCAATCACTTCAGAAATGATTGATTTCAAGCCAAAATGGTGATTAGATGAACAGCAAAAAGCTTTAATGTACCATCACAATGCAACCAAAAACTTGTAAAGTCGTTGACAGAATATGTCGATTATAGTGCTTATCTTGATCAATAAGATTTATTCCCAAAAAAGAAATTTGTTTAACGGCACTGTTAAAAATTGGACATTTCACATGCAACAACCTAACAGAAAGTCGCAGCTTTCGGTCATCGCGATGTCCGTGATCCCCCGCGGTTTCGTTTCCTTGAAGAAGCTCGAACAACAGGAAAGGGGCGTAGTTAATTTTTAACGGTGAGCGACTGTTTTGCCGACGAAAAAGGCCGGCCAGATATTCGGACCTTTGAAGTGGTCCGCTGATGCAAGAGGCAAGAGTTCATCTCGGAAGATTTACATCTCTCGCAAGCAGAAAGAGGAAAGGTATGAAGCAACGGGAATGGTGAAGGGGAAGTGGGCACAGAAATAATCGCCGCACGAACTTACTGGGGCCAAAAGGGTCCCTGGGAAGCGAGGACTATCCCACGACAGGACCTCGCCGTCCTTTCAGGATTTCCTTATACATACTACCCGCGAAAAGAACAATGCGGAATGCACGAACGGCTTACCTGCAAACGTAATTCCCTTATGCATCCCTCGTTTGTTACAATAATAACAACAATAACACAATCCAGCTGTTCCTGAATTATTGATACAGATCGGACGGTGCTTGAAAATTCGTGACATTATATTTTATTTTATTAGTTCAATTTCATACATGAGCCGTTCACAGGCCAAATCGATTAACTCCACTTTTTGAAATATTTCAAATTTAAGTGTCAAAGCACTTGCTATAATACATTTCCCAAATAATACAGATTAACGCTATTAAACGACTAAATCCTGCAATAGAGGGTTAAGATTCTATTTAAGCCCAGAAAGCAGTGAGAAAGTGCAGGAAGAAAAATCGATTTTCCGAAGTCGCGAGGATAGAAAGGTCCATTAAAATGCAAAAAACGAGGAACAAATGAGTGTTGTATTCCGAGGTAACCAGATACGATTCGCCACGGTTGCCGTATAATTTTATAAGCAGTGGCCTGATGTCCTACGAACGAACGAACGAACGAGTTAGAAGTGACGAGAAGCCACGAAATTATCGACTTTCTCCGAGGAATGGTATGCAAAGTGTTATTCGTAACGGTCTCTCCGTAGTGCGCGGTTAGAAGCAGCTTAACGAGATATCGACCCATGAATTCGATAGTTTACTGCAGCGGAGAATCCTGCGGCAACACGGATCGAGGCTCGCCGGCGTTGTCGCGGGGATTAAATCGAGTAAAGTCGACGACCACGCCCAGTGAAATGCGCATGTGGGCTCGATTTAACCTCTGTTAGAACCGTCATATTCATTGGAAAACCTTCATGCACCGTCGAGAGACTTACGGCTGCGTTTCCCGCGTTCGAGTGTCACCGTTCTTCGGCGAATCACGTGCAAACTTTCATTCTTATCGACGGTTAGTCTGCAGTTAGGAGCATAAAAACCACACACATTTTAAATCAGAATAACTTGTTTATGACTGGACCAAACGACTTCTATTTCTCTGTAAGGCTAGAAGAATTAGTTTAGTAAATGACGTCTAAAAAACATGTTGAAAAAATGCATTTGGTCGGAATTATGATAAACACATAGTAAAAATTGATTTTTACCACTTTTTTAGCTGGGCCAATAACGAAAATTTAAAAGATGTGTTTGGTCAACTCGTATAAATTATATACGTTCTGAAAATTTCATTGAAATTGGTTAATTGGTTTACGAGTTATAAACGATCAAAAGTGGTAAAAATTGCAATTCTGCATGATTTTCGGGCTATTTACTATTTTTGATTGTTTATAACTCGTAAACCAATTAACCAATTTCAATGAAATTTTCAGAACGTATATAATTTATACGAGTTGACCAAACACATCTTTTAAATTTTCGTTATTGCTACAAAAGTTATAAAAATCAATTTTTACTATTGTTTTTCACAATTCCGACCAAATGCATTTTTTCAACATATTTATTAGACGTCATTTACTAAACTAATTCGTCTAGCCTTACAGAGAAATTGAAGTCGTTTGGTCCATTCATAAAAAAGTTATTCTGATTTAGATTGTGTGTGATCAGTTATGTTTCTAACTGTATAAAGTCGTGTATTTGACAGGCTGAGTATTTATTTCTCAGTATCGATGAGAATAAATGGAACTTCGAGAAAATGCTATCGCATGGTGACCATGTATTTGTACAATCAAACTATGTTGTATTCAGTACGAAATTCCACAAACACTTGCAACTAATCAAATAATTGCTTACCTTATTTTGCTGTATTTTTATTCACAATACCTTGATTATTTTGTGACGTTGCAAATATATAGTTTTACAAATAAATAAGATATTGCAAATGAAGATGCACGCATAGCAAATTGATGTAAACAATTATTTCAATAAAAAGGATCAAAGAAAGTTGAAAAATATTTCTATAAAAGTCAACAATTTCGTTCCATATTTGTTCGAACGCGATGCACGCGGAGTCTCTGTCCCGTTCGCGGATAAAGTGACGTTTCCGTGAACTGAGCGACGCCAATAACCGAGGAAATTCCTTTCGAGCACACAGAACGGCTGGTACTTAAAGCATCGTCTCTAATTAGCGGTAATTAGAAGAAGCTCCGCGGACGGCGCCACAAATTGAAACCGGCGTAAACCAATCCAGACTGTAGACCGTGCGAGGTAAAGAGCGTCGAACGATGTGAATCAAACGAAATGCCGACTGGCACCAATGAAATTGCTGCACGCTTGTATCACCGAATAACTTAGTCTGCTATAAACTTCTCTAAAGTCTGCTGTAAAGTTCTAACGCGGATGCTTAACAATTTCAGAAAAACATGGACACTTCTTTGCCCAGATATAATGAATGCAGCTTTAACGTTGCTGAGTGAGATTTCGAGAGAACACTGGATGATGAAAAAGTACTAAAGCCCGATAATTACGGAAATTCGAATAGCGCAAGTCTTGCAAGCGCTACGAATTGACCCGCGAAATCGCGTTATCGGCTGTAGGAAGAATGGAGTTAACTGGTTTAACGATGGCCTGATAACGGAATATAGGACGTCGTAATGATGGAAGTTCGTCGAACCGCGATCGCAGCGTTCGCTGCACTAATAGAACGGCCGGCATACCGAATCGTGTCTCGATTGCGCAATTTTCAGAGGAACGCCGCGAGTCTTGGCTCCAGCGAGACGGTCATATGTAAAAGGATGCCGGAAGAAAGCGGAAAGAAACGCATTTAGAGACGCGAGAGCCGACAGAAAAGATCTGGGAACGGCATCAATCACATCTGCCGTTCGTTACGTGAATTTGCTTCGCATCTTTACGTTAACGCTATTAGGTATTCGAACATGCCTTTCTTTTGATATACAGGGTGGTCGCGTCACTATTAGCCGGCGTTTTCTTCGAAAACTATCGTGAAAATATTGGAACAAGTCATACTGTTCTTTTTGCAAGCAATGTAATGGTGTCTGTAATTTTTTTCATCGTCATTAATTTTTTAGAAATTAAGGTGACCTTCAATTTTTTAAATCGAATGTAGGTACGTTTTTGTAGCATATGTAAGCGCTTTCATCATCAAACGTATCTAATCAATAGACTGCGGATGTTTATGCAATTTATAATTTTAGTGGACGAATTTTAAGAAAGTGGAATAAAATGGAATCTTATCTCCAACGGTAGTAGCCTTTGCAGATCTGAAATAAATAAAGATTGTACTAAATTCTGTCGAATTTTATGTTCTACCCATTTTTGAAAATTTTCAGAAGCCATAAATGCATAAAGATCCGCAGTCTACTAATCAATTACTATTGTATAGTCAACCAAAATGTATAGATTATTTAAAACCTTTCTGTATTTAACATGTTTGCACAAATTCTCGTTATAAGACTACAAATTAATATATTAACGAGTAAAGAATGGACATTCAGAGAAATTTTCAAATATTTTTTAATTATTTTGTAAATATTGTTGAAAGAAATACAGTGATATAATGGATACCCGGTTAACTACACAAGGGTTGAGTTGTATGAGGTATTGTATCAATTTTATATCCATAAAATGAAAAATCATATATTAGGTTATCCCAAAAGAGAGTTTCTTTCGGAATGTGTTTCATTAATGTTGCTAAATAAATACAAACAATGCGATAATCTTTATGTTAATGTTTTGGTACCACCTAACATGAATTTGCATTATGTGCATGAATTGAAAACCAACTTCTTGGACAAGCTAATATTTATTTAGCAATATTAAAGGAACACATACCGAAAGGAACTTTTGGGACAATCTAATACAATGGAATTATTCTAGGTCGGAAGAAATATTTAATTTTCGAGTTAAGGTACATACAACTCCGACTGCAAAGGGTTAATAAAACGAGGCTAAAAAATAAATGTGCCGTGTGATACCGCGTCGCCGGATAAACTATGGGAAGAATTCGGTTAGATGAGTTAATAGATTCAATTACAAGTAACCTCCATAAAGGAGGCCTTGGTTCGTGAGGCTGCACGAGGAACTCGAGAGCTGCAGGAGGGCCCAAATCGGACCAGAACCATGCGCGGGAATGCGTCGAGATATTTCGCGACCGGTGGAGGGAGAGGAATTCCAGCGGGAGAGGAGAAAAGGAGGAGAACGAGACGAGCAAAAAGGATGAGCCAAAGGCGGCGAATAAGGGAAGAAGAAGAAGAAGGCAAGGCGTACACAAATTGCTAGCGGGACGAACTGTGTTCCTTCTTTTCGTTGGAACTTTTGTCCCCTCGTTCGGATTCGATCCCCGAGAATTCCGATTTCCTGATCCGTGGCCGGTGAGTGCGATTGCTCCGACCGACTCGGACCTCGATACTCGTCGAGTATCGAAAACTCGTGGACGTTGAACAGTGAAAGGCAGCAGGCGATCGCTCCGCGACGAAGGTCGTTGAAAATGCGCTACGGCGATTATAGAAATCGTGCCGAGAACGTTTTTTCCTCCCCCTTTCTGCGCTTTACGCACTGCAATGACGTTGCTCCAGAAACACGAGCGTTCGGATCATTCTAGACCGTGGTTTCTCTGAGCATTCTGTGAAATAGATTTTGCTGAAGAGGTTGAACAGGCGTGGGTTTCATAAAAGAAACTAAATCTGTGTGGCGATACCTTATTTTTTTATTTTTATCATCGGAAGTTAAAAAATTCGTTGATGAGAAGTGAGTTAAAAAGATTAAATACTTACCTTACTTCCTGTGTAAATGAAAATATAATTATGGAAAATAGATAACTAATTAGCTCGTCAAGTGATATACGTCAAGTAACTATTCAAATACTTCGTTAGATTTATTTTTATGGTGTTTTATATTGGAGAATACAATATACCATCAAACTGGTGGGTCATCAAATCATTTCAGCGGAAAAATAATTACAGTAGTTTTGTTCACAAAATTCGATTTTTTGCAAAATCCTGAGGTCGTAGACAAATTTTGAGACCACATTTGAAATCAGGGAAAGTATTGGAAAAACCACAATTTTCTTGAAGTTGTGCAAGTTTAACGAACTTTTTCAAGGTTAAAAAACGTTCGTACCATAATCTCCCTATTTTTCCCATATTCTGCAAAGTTCCAACTTTAATTTAAAAGAAATTTCATCGCTCTATCTCATTTCTATCGAAAGTTCTTTGATTTTGTCAAAGATTTCGTCCAAATTGCCCACTGTGCGGTGTAGCAAAAACAAGAAGAAACAAATTAACCCTATTTATTTACGACAAAGAGAACAGTAAAGCCCGACACTGATTCGTTCCAAGCGAATCGTGAAACGCAACCAGAGGCTATACTGTTCCATCGACAGAGGACCCGCGGAAGCCAGCCAAAGAATCCTCCTCGTGAAAAGACTCATCTCGTAAAGAATCCGTACTTTCACGGCGTTAAAAGACTGATCCCGGTGGCTGGTCGTCGACGTCTGTCCGTCGTTGTTCTCCGCTGGTAATTCTCTCAAGTGGAGTTATATCTCACTTTCTCATTATTCTAAAAAGTTCTTCTTTTCTTTCTTTCTTCCATGCCGCAGCCAAATAGAGAACGGGGGCGCGTTTTCTCGATGGCGAACCACGAATTCTAGGCGGCGAACGAACCATCAACCACCCCCTGCGTCTCCCTTCCCTTGAGAATCTGTCGGGAAAAAGAGGTCGGGACGACAAAGGATTTCTAATGGACGCTGCCCACCCGAGGACGCCTTATAAGGCGAACCTCTCGCGAAGGTGGCTCAACCTCCTTTTGGTCTTTCTCTGCCTCTTCCTTCTCTGCCAGCTCTGCCAGCTCTACCTCTCCCTCTCTGTCTCTCTTTCTAGCTCTCTCTTTCCCTCTTTCTCTAGCATGAGAGTATCTCGTGGCGACTTCTGCGAGCGCCTACAGGCGCCTCCGTGGCCGGATTTAGACCGAAAAAGAAACACCGGGACTTTTGGGAAGACAACGACGACCACGACAACGATGTCCCAGCCAGTGGGACCAGCGTCGAGGTGATCGTGACCGGACCCCACCGATACCACGATCCTCTCGATCGATACCACAAGCCAACTTTGTATTTTGCCCCCGAACGATCCTCTAACCAACGATTCACGGAGCTTCTTGGAAGACACAATTCCTGCCCGCGCCACCTGTTTCTCTAACCCTTTTGCTCATAACTCGACTGCGCATTTTATGCGTTACACGATCATCGAAGATCGGTCGTCGATTAATTGAAGATCCAATTAATAAATAAAATACAATTCAGTGACTATGTTGCATACAGTGGATAACAGAAGTAAGTAAACACTCATATTTTCAATAATGAAATCACGAGAACGATAATATTTATTCACTTATAAAAATAAACAAGTTGATTACATATTTAATGGTAATGCTGATCTGACGTTTTATCAAGATATTGATTTTTCTATATTAAATATACAAAATTTGGTGTGACGAAAGGAAGTAAACGTATCGTTTCGTTGCTCATTTTCATTAAAAATGTAGCGTACGCAAAATTAATTTGACTAGTTCCATATAAACTACGCGAACCTGAACATCGTACAGGTGGTAACGAACATGTAATTTTGGAATAAAAATGAGGTCAAAGTTCGAAAGAAAATTCCTAATTGTGTACAGAATTTGAGCAGGAATGCCAGGATTCTACGAAATCTGTACGCCTTGGTAACGGGTTAACTCGATCGACGTGAACTCGATTCGCCCGGAAACGAGGGTGAACAATCTTCCGTGAAAGGGGTAGATAGAGCCTAACGACGGGAATCGGCCGATTAGGATCGGATCGAACTCCCAAATCGCTCGAAATCGTTTCGGGATCGCCCCCTTTCATCCGCTGCCAAAACAAATCGATTCCACTTGAACCGGGCGAGGAGAGTGGTTCGTTTGTGCACTCGAACATGTCTGTGTACAATATCGTAAATTATGCAACAGAACGCGTACGTACATGGGTACCGAGACTATATCGTCGCGTGCATACATATGTAAAACGGCATGACGCATTCGCATTCATGTATGTAGATTCGAGACGGTCCGGGACCTTTGAGAAGCAATCGACTGGCCCATGCGAAGCCCCTTATTGTCAGTCCGGCATGAATACCAAGCAAAACGTTGTTGGTGAAATGGCGTGGCTGTGCTTCTTCGAAATTTCCCGACGAGCCAGTTCGGCTCGATAGCGCGCGGGAATATTTGCACGAAGCATCTTCGGTACGCGAATTAAGGCGGTAGACTCGTTTCCAGGATTGCAAGGGTGCGGGACTCGCGTTCTCATTTCTCGATAATACAAAAATGAGGTTTTTCAAAAGTCAAAAACGCTAGATGAAAGATCGATCTAGGGCGCTATCGTCCTGAAAAGTCCTATTTTTTTGTTTAGGAGGCGTAATTTGCATTATTCTGAAGCATACAACTGCGCATGAGATTCAATTTTCTTTACTTAAAATTTTGCAACGACCTCTAAGTTTATTATGCGCATTACATTCTATTAGAATATTAACTCTTTCCTTACTTAAGGCGGTAGACTTTTTCCAGGATTGCAAGGGTGCGGGATTCGCGTTCTCATTTCTCGATAATACAAAAATGGGGTTTTTCAGTAGTCAAAAACGCTAGATGAAAGATCGATCTAGGGCGCTATCGCTCTCAAAACTCCTATTTTTTTGTTTAGGAGGCGTAATTTGCATTATTATTATATTATTATTATTATATTTATTATACACGGACCGAAGTCCTTTTACACAAATGTTTACAATAGAACAAAGACTCAACCTAAATTAACTAAGAATGGACATGCACAAAAACTGTTGGAATAAAGGTAATAACATTATCAGTTAATCCTTCGTAATTTTCTTTTGAAAGTGTGCAAGGACCCATTAAAAAAATCAATACTATTATAAAGAGTGTTGGAGTTTGCAATAGTTCGATTCATAGGATTTATTAATCCATATGTGGATTTGCATTTCGGTGTTCGAAATCCTGCTCTAGATCTCAAAACACAGGTACGTAAAAATTGATTTGCATTAGGAGAGAGGGACAATCAACATGATTATTAATTAAACTAAAAATAAAGCTCTGGTCGGATATTCTTCTTCGAGCACAGACAATGTTCCCAGCAGACATTATTTAGCTCCAAATTAATGCAAAAATAGTCCGAGGAATATACAGAGCGGTTTCGTGATATTTTTAGAAGAGCATAAAATGGTGTTGAAGGAATCACAGTATCAAGTTATTCTCAAGTCGCAGAAACGTCGCCTTGAAACCAAAGGAACATAAAGGAGAACGGAGCACAGAGAGAGAGAAAGAGAGAGGGCAAGGAGCCATATTTCTTCTCTCATAGTGGAAAGAGTGTCCTTCCATCGAGCGAGACTCTCGAGGTCGATTTTACCGTCGATAAAACGTCGCGAGTCCCGGAACCACGGCATGTTCACAGGCAGATCGTACGATCGCGTTAGGATCGAATGGATTTACGGCTTACCGTGTGCAGAAGATCTTTGAGATGGGGGGAGCGAACCGGCACCCTCGAGGATTTCGTCCTTCGTACCGAGACCAGGCTGCCCTCTTTTCCCGCCAGAATCCTCGGCATCGTGTTCGATCTGACCAGCCGATACTCATCGCCGTTGTGCATCCTTTTCTTCCTGAACGTGCCGCACAACATGTTTCCTCGATCTTCGCGAATACCACGATCGGAGAGACACGTTAATTGACCATCGATCGTCGCCGATTACTTCACTCCACGACCAAATCTATGTAGACCGTACAGATCTTTTCGTAAGACAGTTCCGAACCTGTTCGAAATCCTTCGCAAACGCTGTGTCCACTGTAAAAATCCTTTCGTAAGACAGTTCCGAACCTGTTCGAAATCGTTATGTCCACTGTAAAAATCCTTTCCTAAGACAGCTCCGAGCCTGTTCGAAATCGTTCGCGGAGTGTCCCGTTCGCTGACAAAATCGCGACTCACCGACGCGTCGGGTCTTCGAACTCGTAAGCAACCTGCAGACCGATACGGTCCTGGGATTCCATGCACACGCGAGCGGGCACGCACACCAACGAAACCGAATATTTTTTCTCGCCACTACAGCAGCATGGCGCCGCGTAGAGATTCCTGCATCTATTTAACTGCCCCACCACCTTCGAACCAACCCTTTCTCTCTGTCCCTTTTATTCCCAGATGCGTTGCTCGCGTTCGCCAAACCGAGGTCCTCTCGCTTTCGGCATCTCTTCAAGTTCCTCCCGCTGTTCTGTCTCCGTCGAGGCTCGTCCAGTCTCCACACCGTCACGACACCCACGTATACTAATTAAGAGCCGACGACGCGGATGTGCACTCGCGCCGCGGGATCGAGGTGATCGACCGGTAAAAGGAACTGGTTGGATCGATCTCCGGATCGACCGTGACACGACTGCTCGAGCACTCGTCGCGTTTCACACTCTCGCCTTTCAAACGATCCTCTTTATCCAGCTGAACGTTCCCCTTCGAGCTTGAAAATCTACTCCGATTTGAACAATGTCCTTCAGTCGTGTTTCATTTGATATTGTTGATCGATTGGTTGTGCGAGGTTGTACTCTCACTGTAGTTGATGTTAAGATGGTGTTTATTGGAGGGAGTCCGACGACGTGATCGTGGTCCACCTGTTGTGCAACCAACGTCTTGGCTCGGTCGATGCTTAATTAACGGAATCTCAGCCAGCTCGAGTCGCAGTGAGAGCCGAGAGTCGACTGAAGGCATAAGGCTCCGGTTGTGGTCGTCGAAGGAACCCCACCACGTTGATTTCAACAACACCCGGCATCCAGCCCGACCGGACGACCTGGTCGCGTGGCGCTCGGCACAGATACGCAGTGTTTCTCAAAATCTTCTCCTTTGCCTGCCTGCCTGCCTGCCTGCCTGCTACTGTATTCAGGCCCCGTTGGTCCCTTGCGAAGGAACTTCGGTGGCCCGAAAATTCGGATTTCGACCAACCTTTCTTGCTTTGTTCCACACAATTCACCAGCCTACACACGCTTGTCACAAAGTGGCAGCAGATTTTGTATTTTTTAAAGTATTGGGTCGTTCGGAAAGTCGTTTGGAAAGTTTTCTTAAGGGAAAATGAAAGCCAATTTTTTACCATTTAGAATAAGTTTTATGACATTTTATTCTATGATCTCTTGCGATTTTTCACACAACTTAAAGATCCCATGCTCGTAGAATTTCTGTTTTTTATTAGCAAAATATTGAGTTGTATGACTTTTCACGACTTTGTTTGAAATGAAATTTGCACCGCATAAAAAAAAATAGTAATCGATGGTACATCCTCTCCTTAAACAGCGCACAACTTTTTCTTTCGTGCACTGCATTTTTACTCTTGCGGTAATAAAAAAGCAAAAGGTGATGGAAATGCGTACTTTGATTTTGCATATTTGATGCGATGATAAAAACATACTTGAAAGATTAGAGAGCACTGCAAGGTAGGAAATTAAAAATTAAAATAAGGTTACTAATAACAAATGGAAGCAATACCATTTCTACACGAAAAACGAAATTACTTTCCGAACAACCCAATAGTTAACACTAAATCTACCACGGTCAAATAACCGGTTTTATATTTTCCAATTATCGAGATTATAAAAATCCATTTATGGAAAATAATGGAATAAATTTCCTTGTCCAAGCATCTATTATATTGCAAAATTACAGACGATCTCAATAGATTTAGCGTTGCCATTTTTATAAGGCAGTATTTGGCAGATACTTTTAATGCTTGGTAGGTTTAGTGTTAAAACTGGTGGAAATACATTTTTCATATTATTCGTTCTTGGCATGCCTGCATGTAGGGGAGACCGGGTCTCCGATTTTGAAGAAACATTTAAAATGACGTAGAAATAATATAGACATTCTTATCTTTAAAGTACTGTAAAATAGACACTTTTAGTGCTCAAAATAATTCTTATTATCGATCGTAAATGTTGAATATCAAACTTATAGATGTTTTCGACGCTACCGTTTCGATCAATTACTAAATAACAATTTTGCAAAAACTTTTTTACTTCTTTCCTGACGTTTAGTGCTTCTTGGTTAACCTAGTGTTAACATCGATCGTATAAAAAGAAACTGCAAACGATTATAACTAGACAGCGGATCTTTATGCAAAATAAAAATTGTCTGCATCGATTGCAAGAAATAGAAACCAAATAGACTGCTATTTCCTCCCTTAATAATTTTAATAGATAAGAAATCTACAATTTTGAATTTTATCTACTCAATTTTCTTATAAAGATCTGCAGTCTAATTATAACTAGCTTATATATCGTTATACAAAATAAAACTTGCTAAGTCGATAGTAAGAAACATAAATTATATAAGAATGTATTTCCTTTTTCAATAATGTTAACAAGTCGAAGATAATACATATTAACTTCGTGTAATGGTTTTACAGTTTTAAACTTACTCATTTTCGTCGTAAATGCATAAAATCGACAGTCTAATTATAATATTATCAAGTGGCAGAAATGGGTGAGGTTATTATTTTATTCTGGTAAGCATTGTCAGTGATATGACAAATTTTAATTGGATGATATATCGCACGACCCTTGCAAAATGCAATTTCCGTTACGAGGGAACTTTTATCCGGAAATTTTTATCATCGTTAAAAAATACTCTGAATCGTACTGATGCTATACATGCGGTCATACCATCGGATTAAATAAAAATGTAAATGGATTGATCCGTGAAAATCTGGTTACAAATTTATATTTACAAGATTTTCTTGCAGGTATTGTGTATAGCGTCGATTTCTGCTATTTTGCAAGGTATTCATGTTTTCCTTGAAAATAATGAAGAATGCAATAAGCAATCTCACGTGAAATCCTATCATTTTTTATTTATCCATTAGATTCCACGATTAGATTTCGCTTAACCTTGATTCAGCGTCAGCACCTATTCTTGCTCATTACAATCTATAAAATCTTTTTGCTATTCGTAACGAAATTAATGAGAAAGCACAATTTTTTATACTACGACTACGCATGTACGGTAAAAATTTGGTAGCAGTATATTTTCAATAATTAATATTATTTATAAAATTTAATGACATTATATTTTCGGTCATTAATGTGTTTTATTTGATCAAAACAATTTTTATGAGACTGTATACTGTATACTCTTCCCAATAAAAGTTAGTTGTTCAACAATTTCTTGATTTTGCATACTCTAATGAAATCAACTCTAGAAGTGCACTTTCACGTTCTGTCTCTCATTAGTAACAGTTCACACTAAAAATGAGTAAGTTAAATTTGAAACTGTAAAACCATTACAAGAAATTGATAATATAATTGCATTATAACTTGTTAACATTATTGGAAGAGGAAATTCATTTTAATTTTTGCTTTTTACAACTGGCATAGACAATTTTGCATAACTAACCTTAGGCTAGTTAAGAACCATTTATTAGTAACAGTTTAAGCTAAGTTTCAATGTCCAACTATTGCGAATTAAATATTTTCAGCAATGACTGTCGATTTTTATGGAAGATAAAAATTGTTTATACCAATTGCAAGAGGTGGAAATAAGTAAAACAAATGAAAATGAGTAATGCATTTTGCAACCCAGTTCTTGGCATGCATATTCATCTGGAACATTCGTGCTAATGCGAATATTTATAGAATTAGTGGAGCTTGCAGCTCCATTTCGCGCGATTTGAAAAACGCTTGTTCCCGACCGCCTTTGTCGCAAAATAATGAAGCTCGTTTGATACGAGTTTGACAGTGGGAGCTGGAAAGATGGCAGACTCGATTCGCGTAGCCACAATAGATCCTTGGAGCACGGGAGAACGTCTATTCTGAAATTCAAGAGCGCGAACTGGGTCACCCGGATCCAGATACTTCCTCATTTTTTCCAGTGCATAGAGCGTCGAATAAATCCTTCGAGGTTATCTCATTTACAAACGAACCTCCTGCGAGCTGCACATTGTTGTGTAACAAGAAATTTCTCACGGCAAGTCGACCGGGTTGCATTGTCTACCTACTTGTGAAGCGACTTTGAACTTGTCCGAAATAGCCCGGCAATTATAATCGTTCCCTCGCAACTCATTATTCGATCCGGGTGAGAAATCTTCAAATCGTATAATTTAGAGGTCTGTAACATTTCACTAGGAATCTTAATTATGTATCACACTCTTCGGAAATGAGTCGTAGACTTTCCTAGCCTTGTGTTCGTGAAAGTAGGATACCAATATAACGAGAGAAAATAGGATACATTTATATGTCTCCCTCAAGACTATATTTAAAATTTATTTATTTATAACAATAGTAATAAATATATGTGTACATAAGACTATACTATATGTATGTATATATATATAGTCTTATATGTATAGTCTTATACATATTGTTATAGATAAAGAAATAAAATATATATATACATAAATATATACATATTTAACTATGTATCTAATCCATGTGGTTGTAATAATTTAAATTTTAAAACACAGACAAATTTACAAAGACAGGAGATCAAGAAAATATTTTATTTTTTGAATGTTATGTATTAAATTGTGATTAAGAGATCATTTCTTATTGAATAAAATTTGTTAAAACCAGATCCAACTACCTCTGTGATGAAGTAAATGAACCTCTGTTTCATAACTATATTAGGCGGATCAATTCCCATTTTTATCATCATCAAACCGATTCATTTGCGTCGCAGGAAATTAAAAACGTAGGCTCCATTAATAATATTCAGTAAAGCTGTTCTCCGGTTAACCGAAAAAGGGAGTACGAAATGTTACTTCACCTTTCACAATATATCATTACCACCTCATTAAGAGAATAATGTATCACTTACCGATGTGGTTAACATATTGCAATAGCCGTTGCAGGTAATAATTTCTTAAGTAAGGGGTTAAATCGTCTTACCGAGGATCTTATTTGTCGAAGATCGTATTCGAAGGATGTAGGTCAGTCGACTGGAGGCGGCGGAGACATCTGTCACCTTATGCAATCCCGTTGAATATCGCTATTAATTTCGCGAACGAAGGCCTTTTTCATCTGTGAATATCTGTGGTTTAAACAGGGGGTCCCGGAGCTTCTCGCGCGAAAACGTATTATTTTCCTGCTTCCTACCCGTGATCACTGGCCATTGATCAGGAGTATCGGTTGCTGTCACGAACCGCTACACGGGCGAAGGCCTCGGGGTTTCGTTGCGTTACCATCGTATTCGTCTCGGTTTTCTGATTAAAATGACTCCAAACACGATATAATTACGAATATAATTATTCCCGTAATGAGCTCAGACTTTTAAATCGGAAATTAAACTTTCTTCTTTTTGGTTTTTCATGAATCGAGCTTTTACCATCGTGTTCGTCACGGTTTTCTGATTTAATAAAAGAAAATTTAATATAAATTTAAATAAAATCATGACATTAGTGATTATAAATAAAACCGTGGTGCGCCCACGTAGATTACGTCAATATAGTTTAGCACTCCACGCTTTTATCTATAGTCACTAATGTCATGATTTTATTTAAATTTATATTAAATTTTTCTATTCCGACACTAATTTTATAACAGAAGAAATTTTGAACTAATTGCTTAAAATTTTGGGGAAAGATATTATTAATCATCTAACTGTATTCGGTATTTTATGGAGAACCAGGAAAAAAATTATTTTCTCCTTTTTAGTGCATTTTAATATAAGCGTGGTTTTTAAAAAGTTTTTTTTCTAGTACCAAATTTAGATGTATGGAGAACAAGTCCTCTATCTCCGCAAACGGGTAGAAGAAATATAGTCGCTCAAAACGGTTGGAAACAAATGATTCAATTATTTGAGTGTCTGGCTATTATTCAGCTCACCTTGCCGACTTCCGTAGTTTTACGCCACACATATAATTTACGCCACGAAGTCATTCGGAGTTGGCCACCACGTTCTGTGACTAACAAAACACCCAAATGACCGACGCATTTGCATCAAAAAATCAGAATAATAATACTGCAACGTGCATCACAACCGGGGTGTGCGCCACCCCTCACCGAAGAAAGTGGTGTGCAAGCTTCGCGTGACTCATCGCGACTCGAAATCGATTCGGACAGCAATTTTGCACAATAACTCCAATCATTTTCACGAGAGCTATTCATCATCATTTAAATGCGAGATTTGATTACAAGCTGCCAACAAAAATAGCGAAAATAAATGTTCCCCGTGGGGACGTGTGTCGGCATCAGCAGCCTTTGATTTTAATCAGAGCTTTTAATCCTTTTCATGTTTCTGTTGTCACGTTTTTGTTGTTCGTAATTAAATTGCCGGCCTTTAATGCTGCATTGAAATGCTCTGCATGAATTCCGAGAGACGACAGTTGGATAAAAATTTGTCTCCTCCCTTAATAACTTTAATAAGTGATAAATAATATGTTTAATGGTATTATTGATGTCTTCTGATGGGTTTTAATATCTTCTGTTTCGTTTACTCAGTTTTGTCAGAAACGCATAAATTCATAACGTTTTGTGCTCTTTTTATAATTAATATTATAAATTCCTTTTTATTTATTTTTCATTTCTTCATTTAATAAATTTAATTCTTTTTTACCAAACCAATTGTTCTAACTTCCCAAAAAATTTCAAATCGTATGGTCCAATATTAAAAATGTTGTCGTCTTTTTAAAAGTGTCTGAATATTAGTGGGAGTCACTGTAGATTGAGCATGAAACGTTCAATGACTTTATTTACTGTATTATTTTATTAGATGTTCAAAATGGCGTACGAAAATCTTTACAAAATGTCAGATACGTGAACCATATCTGAACGCTTCGAGAAAGTTTTCGGAAGCTGTCCACCAGAATCTGAAAACTCGTTCCATTGTGGTTCAGCCCGATACATCCGGTTCTAAATCTTCGCTGTTTCTAAAACTGTTCTCGCCGACCGAAAGGAAAATCTAATACGAGACACAAACGTTCTATAATCGTTCACCTACTTTTGCACCGTGAGACTGTCTCGAACGAAAGCCTACCGGAAAAACATCAAATTGTTATTGTAAATCCACGTCGAAACGCATAATACTGTTTCCAACGAGTTTATTTCTGGAAACGGAAATGATATCATATCTTTCATTATGCCTGCGATTAATTACGCTTCTAATCATTATAGCGGTAATTAGTAGTGAAATCATCGTATCTGATGAGAATTTATTTTTTAATGGACTGAAATTTTTATAGGTTGCAACACAATTACCCATAATGGCGACGTATTCTTTTTATTTCTCATTAATACGCTGCGGGTTTTATGCGTTATGGCAAAAATGAGTAGGTCAAATATGAAACCTGAAGTAAAGGTATTGTTCGAAGAGGTGTGCTTTTTTAAAAGTGCAAACAACTGAACAATTTTTTACAATCTTCTTTTTATATTTTTGAAGTGAAATTTCTGCGTACACAATTGCTCGGCAGTGAATGAGTCTGATTCGTCCTTTTTTTGTAAGATCAGTGAAACGTCAACGTGATCATATTTCGATAATATTTTAATGAATGCGGCATTTCAGCGCTCATTAATTACGGCTTGATTATTTAGAAGGGGAACAGATGTGTTCCGCATAAAATGCTGCTGACTTTCTTGCGTGAGATTAAGATTTCGTCGTAAAATTTGCTTAATGACTGATCTTGTATTTTATGCGTGTTTGATGGCAATAAAAACGCTCATTCACGTGCACCTGCTGGCTTAGGATCTTCCCTGGCGAGACACTTAATGCCTGGCGACCGATTTCCGGGATGTAGACACTTTTCAATCGGGAGAGTTGCAAAGCAATCAGTGATCCATTTCCGGAACAAATTCATAGATTTCCTGTCTTTCAAATATCG
The DNA here is from genome assembly GCA_028455795.1 of Lasioglossum marginatum. Lineage (NCBI taxonomy): Eukaryota > Metazoa > Arthropoda > Insecta > Hymenoptera > Halictidae > Lasioglossum > Lasioglossum marginatum. The sequence goes on from CM052246.1 coordinate 2,863,424, forward strand.
GTCTGGAAACGGACATAGAAATTTCGAAATGTTCAGCTGTCACTCCAACTCAGTTTTTTCGGGACATCTTCATATCTAAAATACCATTTGATCGAACATTTTTAGTTTTAGACCGCCATGCGAATGCAAAAGTTTTTATTATTTAACGAATAATTTGTGTATAAGTTGATGTTCCTGAGATGAGAATAGGCATGGTAATATTGATGTCGATATTAAATATTTTACTTCAATGTATACAATGTTTTGAATTTATGACAGAATTGAATTAGTTAAATTTAAAAAATGAAAATTTTTAAAATTTGGAAACATCAATATACAATATTATTTCCAATCTACTATAATTAGACAGCGGATCTTTATGTATTTATAAAGAAATTGGGTGAAATATAAAACAGTAGAACATTTTAAAAATTTGAGGATTGTAATGTTGCTTTTTTTTTTAAAATAAGAAAATCATTAAGGATTGAAATGAATTTTTATTTTATTCCAGCTTCCCACAATTAATGTAGAACATCTTTATTTCGCATAAAGATCCGCAGTCTAATTATGATTATTAAAACGAAGTGATGAAATTTGAAAATATATTATTTCCATTCTATTATAATTATTAACACTAAACCTACCATCATCACAGTCTGAATGACCGGTTCCAGATTTTTTATTTTACGATTTATTGATATTATAAAAATAATTTTATAAGAAATGATTGTATAGATATCTTTAGTGGAGCAGGTATTACAATAGGAGCTGCACAAAGTCTAAATAAAATCAATCTTATCATTCTTATATGTATAAGGGAACACGTACCAGTTACTTTTAAGGCTCGGTAGGTTTAGTGTTAAAACGGAGTGTTGAAATTTGAAAATATATTATTTTCCATTCTATTATAATTATTAAAACGAAAGGCAGATTTCCTATTTAATTCCCATTTCTCACAATATTGACGCTGAGAATGTTGCATTGAAATCCGTAATATAATTACAAGAAACACACAATGTATTTATAGCCCACGACTATTGTTTGTACAAAAGTGAAAGATCAACAAAATAATTATAAAAAAACAATTTCTTCGTATTTTGTTAGAGTTCGTCTCGGAACGTGAATTAGTGACTGAAATAAAAAAAATTCAGATCTAGACCATAAATGAAAACTCGAAAGTAGGAAGATGCGGATCCCAGGGGAACCAGGTGAAAAATTTGAGAATCCCTGGTGCACGCTGGTTTTACCTGAGGGGTACGCATGCGTCGCAACCGACAGATGTTTCCTCCTCGCCAACTGTTGCACGGTGCGGCGACGAGAGCCGAGGCTGCATCTGATTTACCAAAGAAAGAAAGACGAGGAGAAGAAAGGAAGAAAAATTCATTTTTCCCGTCCCGTTCTCGCCCCATGTCTACCTGAGTCTACGGAAGAAGAGAGATAGAGAGACAGTTCTGCTTGTCTCTTTGTCGAGTGATCACGATAGGGTCTCGGTGGACAAGTTACGAGGGGGTGGACCGCCCTTAGACTCCTGAACGTGGCTCTTATGTCCTTATAGACGCGATCAATCGTGCCGATAAGCGTGATTGGTCGAGACCTAACCCAACGTAGCACTCGCTCAAAAATAAGATTTATTGGTCATATGAGCCGTAGAAGCCACTTAAAAAATTATTGGCTACGGGCCGACACTAAAACATTTTTTGACACATATCCCCGACCGTTCTTTATATTCTGTTTTCCAATAAATTGTGATCTTATCTTCCGTTATATATGAGCCGTTTATTTTGAAAGTGGCCTAAGTCCATTTAAGTTTAAATTGAGATATTTAACACTAGGTTTACGGGACCAGTCAAAATGACTGGTTCTATACGGGTTCTAATATTCTTAATTTGCGATTATTAAGATTGTAAAGATGCTTCCCTGAGGAATTATTTACCAAATTTATTTCTTGGGGTATATACTATTGGAAAAATGGCCAAAAGTTGGATAGACACATTGTTGTTATGTTTATATAATAATGTGAAATAGTTATTTCTAGACCTCCGTAAACCTAGTGTTAAGAGTTTGCGTTTCAATGAAATTAAAAATATACGTATAGGATACCAATATATCACACTCCTTAAGTGTATCTAAGAGAGTTAAATTTACAATTCCTATTAAAATAATAGCAATTATTAAGTGAATAATATGTGTCTTCTTACCAAGAATGGACTTAAGCCACTTTCAAAATTAACAACTAGATTTGCCATAAAGGTTGAAACAGCCCAAGTCCATTCGATATAATTTAAAATGCTTCAAATTGAAAAAACAATATTCAATTTATTTTATGTTTCATTACAAAACTTGAGAAACGCCATTTATGCAATTCAGGAAATCTTCTAACTATATAAATTACGTAACAATTTACTTCTCATTTATATTTCGTGTAAAATTATGTATACTAAACTTGAACACTGTAAAAGTATTTCTTGATCACGTTTTATAAGAGATTTGCATTTTAAAATCGGATATTTGAGCCGTTTATTTTGAAAGTGGCCTAAGTCCATTTAAGTTTAAATTGAGATATTTAAGAGTTTGCGTTTCAATGAAATTAAAAATATACGTATAGGATACCAATGTATCACAGTCCTCAAGTGTATCTAAGAGAGTTAAATTTACAATTCCTATTAAAATAATTGTTGTAAACAACAACTTCTAGTATTTCCTCTGTAACTCCGACCAATTGCAATTTTTTCAAAAATTTTTTTGCCCGTCTTGTAGTAAACCAATTGCTCTAACTTCTCGAAAAATATCCAAGTCATATGATTTGATATTAAATAAGTTTATCGTCCTTTTGAAAGTGTCCGCATATTACTGTAGTTCACGGTGTATAAAACGCGATTGGCGATCGGCCATCTAATTGTGAGCAGCAAGAGCAATATCGCGGTGGGACGGAAGAAAATAGGACGAGGAGAACCGTGGCACGAGACTCTCGACAAGCAGCCCTTGGAAAGGTATCCGCCTGCGTGAATCGCAGCGGAAAAAAAGGAAGCAGAGACGCGACCGAGACTGGAAAACGGAGGAAGAGAGAACGATAGAGGCGACCAAAGATCGGACGAGGACAGTTATAGAAGCAGGTGATACGAAAGATCTGCTTCTTGCTCGTGACCGGTTCCTGGATCATGGATACGCGGTTTACTGCCGCTTAATAAGCTGTAATAAGAACTGCCGGTACCCTTGCCACTCGATATTCCGTACGCGATATATCTCGCCGATGCGATTGTAACACGAATCGTAGAGGCGAGCAGGTGGTTCGTGGATCGTTTCGACTTCGATCATGCTGTCCTGTCCACCCGAACGGACCCCGTTCTAACAATCCTACCCAAACCGCTGTCTTCGTTGCGGTTGGACTTCTCGGCTTTTGATTGGTCTGCCTCGCCTCGCTCCAGACAGGATAATGGGATAATTGCTATAATTGATGTTACGAGGGCGCGATTAAACCATTTGTTATCTTATGTCAAAAGTGATACCACCTCACAACGTTCCGCATCAAGCGGCTCCTTTATCTTGTTTTTGTAAACTCGATCGTTGCGAGCGATCGCGATTTTTTTAATACTAATCTGCCAGAATTATTGTAGAATACCAGCTACTGTCTGAAACTTTAGAAGTGTAATCTCTGTGTATATACAGTATTCATTAAAATAAATTGAATACATTTTCTAAGAATTTTTTAAAATTGCATCAGTCAGAATATTATTGTAGAATACCAGCTACTATTTGAAACTTTAGAAGTACAATCTCTGCATACATACACTGCTATTAATTAAAATAAATTGAATCGGTTTTTTGAAGAATTTTTTAAAATTGCATCAGTCAGAATTATTGTAGAATACCAGCTACATTTTGAAACTTTAGAAATGTAATCTCTGTATTCTACATACAATATTCATTAAAATAAATTGAATCGATTTTTTAAAATTGCATCAGTCGGAATTATTGTAGACTGCTATTCATTCAAATAAATTGAATCGATTTTTTGAAGAATTTTTTAAAATTGCATTCTTTGTATCTACTAGAAGTAGGATACATGTTTTGAATTTTATGACAATTATAGACGAGTGAAATACAAAACGGTGAAGACATTAAAACGATTTAACACTAAGTTTACGGAGCTCTAGAAATAACTATTTCACATTGTATAAACATAACAAGAATGTGTCTATCCAAATTTTTGGCCATTTCTCCAATAATGTATTCCAAAAGAAATAAATTTGGTAAATAATTCCTCAGGGAAACATCTTTACAATCTCAATAATCGCACATTAAGAATATTAGAAGCCGTCATTTTGACGGGTCCCGTAAACCTAGTGTTAAGAATGTTTTAAGATTTAAGAAGATTTAAGCATTATTTTTGATTTACTAAAATTATCAAAAGAAGGTGTACTAGGAATTCATACAACTTCTGTTCCTCACAATATTAACATGAAAATGAAAAAAATTGTTTTTTTAGAAAAATACATTCTAATGTTTTTCTTTAATACGAAAATATTTCTGATTTCGTTTTGTCATTTTTCGCATATAATTTGTAAGATAAAAGTAGTTAATACTAAACCCACCGGCCTTAAAGTTAACTGGTACATGTCCCCTGATAAAAATTGGGATTCGTCACATGGCACATCAGTATTATTATTTCAATAATTGTAAAATAAAAAATCTGGAACCGGTCATTTTGACCAGTGTTGATAGGTTTAGTATTAAGTAAGAGGAAGCTTAAATGATCGCGTTATTTAACAATATAAAAGAAACTTCTGAGGCAACCTAATATATTATCAATTTCGTGCAAAATATTTCCAGAAGAACCACTGTCTCCGAAGGTATTACATCTCCAGGTGGGGATCAGAAAGAACTGGTTACACGTGTAGAAGCTACACTGTAGATCGGTAGCCGAGACCAAAGGCTTAGTTTCTCCCTGGTTAATGAGCGATCCGATTTTCAGGAAGATCGGTAACTCGCCACGGTAAGAATCCCGATCAATATTTATCTCCGTTGATCTCCCGGCTCCCATCAGATTCTAAACAGCTTGTCTCTTCCTCCACAACTTCCATATTGAGCCACCTTCCTCTCGCCTCGATTCCTACCTCGAGGTTTTGTTCCTGTTGGTCGACCATGCCACGTTCAAATCTCGGTCGTCGTCGAGGGGGAGGCGATTGCTTAACGACGCCAACCACCTGCCCCGTTGAAGAGGAACACGTGCTGCCGCTACGAGGCAGCTGCAACCCAAAGGATGACTTGTATATACGTCGGGACCGGCTTCCCCTGTTTTTAGAGGTGTTGGGAGTGTTGGGCTTGCGGGACACAGGTACCCGACCGGCACGGCGCCTTGGATCACCGTTCCTTGGAGTCGTGCCTTGTTGCTCACTTCTCGAACTTTCAATCCTCCTCGTCTTAAAACTGTGATGTCTTACTCTTAGTTAGAGTCCAAGGGTTATGATCGAATAAGGCTTAGACAGACCATCAGAGAAGATATGACAGTGCTCACACCCGGGATTTTTCTGCCTCTATTTTTGTCAGTGTAGACAGAGATAGGTCATACCCACTTTTATTTAGAAGACAAGAACAGGGGTGGACGAGATCCAAAGGAAGAGTACTAGAGTAATGCGAATAGCGGGTCGTATTACTCATATCCTTGGAACCGCAGGAGGTGGATAAGGTCTCATTAGAGTCCTGGGCAATAGTTAGGTTTTTTTTAGTGGATATGGTCCCGGTATATCTTAGAGATACCGTGTCGAGCCCCACACTTTCCCGACCGTCATCTTTAGGGGAGAT